>CM065654.1:23006593-23606593 GCA_033220385.1 Triplophysa yarkandensis | reverse complement strand
AAAATCTGTGTAACTGAGAAAAAATTATACAGTAAATATTATGAAGAAAGTCATGTTCAGTTAGAATGACATTGGGACATTTTTTCTTTTCTAAATATCCCCATAAATAAAGTGTATCAGACTATGCTCTGATTGGCTAAAGCATTAATTTATTATTAAAAATGGGCTAAAGTATTTATTAGACACAAAGAATTTCATAGTACAGCACATCACCCACCCATAACTGCTGTTGTGCTATATCACAATATCTCAGCAGGCATCAAAGAGGAATCCAAGCTACTGTCCAGGCCACTATTGGCTCATGTCCACATGCAAGCACATATCCACACCTCTCTTTAAATGTGCTCCTGGTGGTGTCCCATGATCTCATTTGACAACTGACACTCCCAAAACTAAAATCCCATCTGTCTTCCCTGTCTTTCACCTTTGAATCTCTTTACTCTGTGTCATATAAAATTATTATGCATTGGAAAATATTAAACTCATAACATAAGGCTAAGGGCAGTGTAAATGTACTGTACATTTATTATTAGGTATTACAATATGGTCACTAAACAGGGATCACAACAGTCAGGTCTCCTGTGTTTAAAAACCAGGAAATGTCACTGGTAGCACTGAAAATATATTTCAATCTCCTCTGTGACAGTAAATTCATGGGAAAGAATTCAGCACACTCTGTTTAGAAAACAGTCACTATGACAACACCGTAAAGGCCTTCTTTGTAATTGGCATTATGAAGTTACAGTTAATGCTGACTATTACTTTATTACGCAACATGACTATGGGCAAAGCCGACTCCAGTAACTGTTCCTTAATAATTGAATAAAAATAGCTTTTAAAGGCCTACTAACTAATTAATTATTTCCTTGTTATATAAAAAACTATAACTCCTAAAAGCTTCCACATCTTCTTCCATTTAAAGCAATAGTTCAACCTAAAATGAAAATGATTAATTATGTTGTCCTTTTAAACATGTATGTCTTTCTTCCGAAAAAGAAAGTGATGAATGTTGTAATCAAAACATAGGTCCCCTTGTACTTTTATTGCGTGGAGACAAAACCAAAGCAAGTAAATAGGGACCAATGTTTTTACAGAAAGTTTTCAAAATATCTTTACTGTGTTCTGCAAAAGAAAGTCCTATAGGTTTAAAATGTAAAGAGGCTAAAAACAAAACAACTATTCCTCACAGTAATGACTAAATTTTTACTCTTAAATAGACAAGATAACATGTAGTTTTGTCTGATTTCACCTTTAAAGACCTTAACTAAATCTAATTAAGTTGGGGGACTGTAGACATTGACGTAAGATGCTAAAATCCAGAAAGGGCCTAGTCTACCAATTTGCATGTGTACAGATTTAGGAATGGTGCCCGGTTTTAATAACTCTGAGCTATTGGCTGTTAAGCAAAGCATTTTTAATAAACTTTCTTTAAATTAGCATTAAGGGAAGTTAACACAAGATGTAACACATAAGCCCTTCATTATTAATAGGAGACAGCTCTTACTCACTCTCAGGTATTTCCAAACCTATGTTACTTTCTTAAGATACTTTGAAGATTGTTGGCAACCAGAAAACATGTGCCCATTGACCTTTTGAAAATTATTCTGCATTCCACAGAAGAGACATATAGACTATAGAACAACATGGGGATTAACAAATTATGACAATTTTTATTTTTGGGTGAACTGACAATGTCTTATTATTGGCCTTGCGGTACTTACGTTGATCCTTCTTGGGAGCTCATGGCAGTGGGATCTTCTACTTCCATATCAGGGTTGGTGTAGCCCAATGTTCCAGTGTAACTGACTTGTTGCTGCAGCAAAGCAATGGAACAAAAAAATTAGGAATGACTTCTGCATGACTTTTACAATAACTTACATTTACTTTTAATCAAAACAAAATCTCATAATGAATATCACAGTTCCATGACTTCTGTCAAATATTCATGGACAAAATAAAACTTTGCCCAAACTTTCATTATTCATGCCCAGGGCAATTATTATATGGTACAGCTATGTCGTCTGTATTAACTAAACCTGATTTATTATAAGCGTCCCCCCCATTCAATAAACACACATCAAGGGAATTATTTATTGCTATGACTGTCTTTGTTGTTTTCAGAATAGGAGCGCTAACAGAAGTGTACACGCATAAGTCTGTGTGTCTTCTGGGTGTGTTGGGTACTGGTGGCACACGTGTTTTTGTGTACAGTATGTGGCGATATGTATGATTAGTGAGATGGCAGCCCTGCCCAACACAACGATCTGTATAGCAAGTTAAAGCAAACAGTGAAGTCACGTGCACACATGCTTTCAGGAGGTGTACTACTAACTGGGGTTAACTTACATGACCCTACTCAAAAGTCTCAACCTGTCCACATACGTTAAAATCTTAAAAATGATTCTGGTTGTTAAACTTTTTTTTATTCCTTTATTCCTTTAAAAAAAAAAATTGACATTTTTACATGGGACAAAGATTTATAAATATTAAAAATCAATATCCCTGGCAACCAACCTTGAACAGGCCTACCTGTAGTTTCACGTCTCTTACATAATAGCTTATATTAAAAGCTAATCCACATTTTGATTTTGGCAATTGGGTGGTACTGTTTGAAAGCAATGTTACTGTTACGCCTGCTTACCGATTTATACTTAAAGACTGATGCTAATAGTGACTAAAGAGAGAGAGTTTTAAGAACACACACCTTGTGTTCTGTGGTAGGAAGTGAACTCATGGTATGTGCTCATTTCCCAAAGCTCAGTGTGAGCTCAATGTGCCGCCCCTGTGAGGATTTGGCAGCAGCCTGGTGGAGAAGTTTTCCTGGGAATGTGTTAATTGCTCTGAGAAGCAACTGTGCAGACGATTTCGTACCCACACTACGCTGTTTTAACCACATGGTTGTTAAAACAACTAGGTTGCCATGAGCTAGCCACATTGGCTATGCAGGCAACACTTGCTATATTTCAACACTTTGATACGACGTTCTAGCACTTAAAAAATTTACAGATTTATACAAAACCAGTGTACAGAACCACAAAACCAACCACTTAAAAAGCCATGTAAATCCCTCACAATAGTGTCCAAAATATATACACTACCATGAAAATGTTTTGCAAGTAGGCCATCCCACAACATTTCATTTTTTTTTTTTTTGTGATTTTTATGTGAAAGTTCAAAGTTTTGTTACAACTGCTTTTGTGCATTAGTAATTGATATGGTATGCACAGGTTTTAATCTTCATGGATTGTACCTTTATAAGACTCATCTTTGGAAGGCCAGATTCATGCTCTGAAGGGATTTTTCTGGAATCACTGGTGTCTTGTCGATGCCGCTGTCTCACAATATACTCATAGGTACTAAGTCTGTTCCACACTGTAAAGAAAATGTGACAAAAATGATTAATTCTACTGTCTTTTTGTGACCCTGCCTGTTAAACCCAGACTCAAATCGGAAACAAATAATTCTGACAAAATGAGCATTAAAGTTTGATTTTAATCTTTGACATGGTCCTACTCAATATTAGTCAATTTTTAAGATATGAATGTTATATTCTCATAGAAAATTCTTTATATTGTATAGAATCATTTTATGAATAAATATATAAAAAAGAACAAGCTGGGTTTTCACAGACAGGTTCACATTTCAATATCGTGATTGAGCAGATATTCATGATAACATTCAGGTTTCAGGTCATGCAGAAACCTCTCTTAAAAGTATATTTTTATACTTTCAGATACTTTTAGATTTTTTTCTTAAATAACCCAGTAATAGTCCTAGTTCTAGCATCACTTTATTTCCTCCAAATGCCCCCTTGTGGCACTAGATGATGTGCAGTTTATCAAAATCATGGCAGAATTTAACAAGGGTATATGATTTCAATGAAAACCTTTTAAATACTTTTTTTATTGAATTGTTAATCCTGGCGCTTCTTAACCAAAGAGAGAGAAAATATGCATTAAATACACTACATTAAAACATGATGATTTAATATCAGTGTGCCGATAATTGTAATTCACGTATGCTCAACTAAGAGCCAACCTTAAGCCAGAACACTTTAAAACCACAGTGGAAAATGTTTCATTATAAATACATTCACAGTGACAGAAGATCAAATAACCACAAAGGGGTGATCATCCGATCACTGCTGGTGTGGCCTCAGGATATGAAATGTGCCTGTGGTGTTCTGTTGTCATGGTAAGTAGAGCTGGCACTAGGCTGCCACATCCACCCCAGTTTAATGTCGCTATTGATACCATAGGCTCATACGCAGCAGAAATACGATCATAGCGGACTCCAAACCCAGAACCATAGAACCATGATACAAACCAAACAATATAAAAGTCACAAATGCTTGCTCTCCCACTCACCTGACTAACCCCTAAATGTTAGCATTTCCACAAACTCTGTTTCCTCTGTTTTTTACATAAATATATGTATACATAACATAAAGTTTCAAGATTTACCATATCAATTTTAATGTATTCGGTCATGAAACAAATACAGAGGGTGAGGAAAGCAAATTCAGAGAGGCGCAGGTCAAAAGCAAGCAGTACTGCTTTCTGCTGTCTCATAAGTGTACTTACTAAGGTATATGTGAAAGCAGAGTAGGTGGCCTAGCAAAAGCACAGATAATAGTCCCACCGCAATAGTGACTCCTGCCAGAGCGGGGATGGCTGGACCTGCCGTGGTGACTGGAGCCACGGGCAGAAAGACAAACCACACCACAGACTCATTCTTTACTGCAGAAAGGCACAGAAAGAGAAATGAAGAAGGTGACAGACTTGACAAGTGGTGTTGTGCATAGCATCATCAAAATTTAAAACGTGTCATTTACCCTGTTGAAAGTGCTTGTCGGATCGGAGTTTTGATGGGTCCAAAAAGAACTCTATGAAAATAAAACTGGCAATAACTAAAACCAAAACAATCCCTAGAAGAGCGGAAATCACACTGTTGAGAAACAGCCTGTCAGAAATAAAGAGAGATAGTCAGACATACTAAAAAACGATTTACAGTATGTCATTTGAAAATATTCAAAGTTATCTTAAGACATCTGTAAATATTTAGACGTATGTCCTCGGACTTGCTTTTGAATCAGTTTCACAGTCCTTAATTAAGGCAGTAAACTTATTCACTTGGCCTGTGACATCTTCCTGCAATATGAATGTTTTAATTCGATAAAAAGCCATGCACTTCTTAAGGTTTGGACACACAACTGTCTCTTTGCAGTAAATGTATGACTGTTTACATGCTATGCTTAGCAACAGCACTTATACTAATTGTCTACAGTGAACATGCTATTAAAAAAAGCCAAACTATTTAATAACTTGTCCGCAGAAACAGCAGGTGGTGAGAGACAGACCCACACAATGACCAAAAACAGAGGAAGTCAAAATGACTCACCAGTAGTTTCTGCTGCCCACACAATTGTTCAACCATCTGCAGTGGTGGTCAAAGCTCGCCACACACTTATTACACGCACTACAATGTTTTGATTTTGGACCCCTTGAAAAGAAAGTGACAGGAAATTGTTTATTGACAGGTTGTAACATATTTTTTGTTTAGTTTACAAATTTTTTAATTGAAATTGTACATGATTTTTAAATCTTTGCATTTTTCTCACTACAGTTACATTTAACACTGATAAATCTTTCTACAAAATAATTGGAATCGGAAATGGAATTGTTTCCCTGCAATATCATACAACATAACTTATTATATTATATGAATATTCAATATATCTTTTCACACCTTCTATTTGTTCTAGATTACGTTTTTCTTTTTTATTTATTACATTAAACCGCATATAATGTAGTTTAATGTTTTTCAGAAATGTTTTTCCAAAAGAAGTTCCTCACAAAAGCTCCAACATATTTGGGTGTCCCTGGCATCGTAATGTTATAAAACACCTGCGTCCTTGACAACAGTGACTTCCCAGGCAAATACTAAAGTTGCCCATGTCAAAGAGAAAAAATTGACAAAGTAGGTTGTACAAATTTCTTTGCTTATGTCATAACACTTAATTATAGAATTGGGTCTCAATGTCGGGATCGAAAGGTTAGGAATCGGATTAGAATCAATAGTAATAGGAATCGCTTACTTGAAACTAAAAAGTCTATTCCTCTTTTAAATTCTGTGTGCATATTTTTTTAAGGTGCACGTGTTAACTGATAAAGAGCAGTAGCAACAGTTTGACCACAGTTTCATAATATTATCTACAGAAAGAAATGATGTAGTTATGTTATGGAAATATAAATTGTAAAGAAAATAGAAAACAAGGCTGCTATGTGTATATGTGTAAAAAAAAAAAAAAAAAGAAGGCTGAATGACCATGCAGTTTGAGATCTAAATGTTTTCCTTCAACTGTGGAATCGAAAAATAGGAATCATTAGGAAACGGAATCAACCAGTACGACTGGAATCGCAATTGATAAACTTCAAACAATACTTCAAACTTCAATCAAAATATAAGAGTGACAAAAGCATATGACTGCACTTACACATCCACTTCACAGAGGTAGCAGTGACAGTTCTCAATGACATGTGCATGTTTGGTACGGTCGAACACCGGCAGGGGTCCCTTGTAACTCTTAGCTCTGACATTGTAGTCGGCAGGGTTGATTGACACTGCCATCAAGTGCATGAACAGGTGAAAGACAAATGTGATTCCTGTACACTGAAGTCTGAGTTAAAGATTGACAAGTATGTATGTAATAAGTAAACATAAAGAGGCCAAATATGAACAAATGTAACCTGTCAATAATTTCACTGTCATTGTGATACATAATACCTGAATGCCGTGGAGCTTGGGTCACAAGCTACACAATAAGGATACAATATATCCAGCGGGGATCCAGTGTGTAGGGAGCAAAGGCACAAACACACCAAAGCCAGTGACAGCGAAGTACAAGTAAAGCAGCCAGGCCAGCAGCTGGAAGGGATGTGGAGGCCAGCTCCAACCGTTGGTACGAGAGCACAGAGGAACATCGGCTCGCCTGGGTCCCCCATCGCTCACTGGGGCGGTGCGATTCGAGTTTTTGCTGCAGACATCCATGAGAGGAGAGCCTCCTTTTGTCACCCCTAACACAAACAGGACATTTCATGAATACAAAGATCACATATAAAATATGATTTATTATTGTATTATAAATTATCATCAGCTCCATCACAACTCACCTGTTCATGTATTGATGACTGTGTCTTGTGCTTGCCCTTCACATCTAGACCCACAGGACATTTCTTCAAATATCACCACACTGGCTCTTCTTTCTGGGGAGACCTCCACTAACCTGACACATCTTTGGTGGACCTCACTCATCCAAGCCAATGAGCACAGAATTCCCCAAATGACCACCCAACACAATCATCTGTTAGCAATGCATGAGCAGATGATGTCTAGATGTGCTCATTCACTTCCATCTTGAAGTCTAACTAATTGAATACAAGCTAATTACATAAAGCATATAAATCTGCCCCTCTGTCCATCGCTTTCCATACACACCACTGATACACGCTATTTAAGATGTTTAAGAGACAATACATTAAAAAGGTTTAGAGGTTACACTCAATATTCCTGCCATATACTGACAATTTTACATACATCCTAGCAGACCGACGCACCTACATCCGGGTGAACCGTTGTGCACCTATTGTTTCAAAATAAAAGTCTCGGGTTTAAAAATAAGACATAAATATTTAAATGTCAGTGAAGTATTGGAAATGTCGCTGTTGGTTCAGAAACGCTGGTTTGTTTTTGTTTTATAAGAAATTTTGTCGTTTGGGTCTTTGAGCATCGCTGTAAGCACTGTAGTTATTCACCAGATGGCAGCAACATCCTACATTTCGACCTATAAAGTGTAAAGATCTTTTTTTATTTATTATATTTCATATAGTCAACAATTAACAATCTATAATGAACAGTCAAAACGAAAAATAAAATAAATAAAATGAACAAGCAAATAAATAATTAAACAAACAAACAAACAGACAGACACACAGACAAATAAACAAACAAATAAACAAATAAACAAACAAACAAACAGACAGACAAATAAATAAACAAACAAACAAACAGACAGACAGACAGACAGACAGACAGACAGACAGACAGACAGACAGACAGACAGACAGACAGACAGACAGACAGACAAATAAATAAATAAACAAACAAACAAATAAATAAATAAATAATTTAATAGACAAAATAACAATACTGGGGGGGTTATAGAATTATGTTTACACCATCAAAGTTTTTTTGTGCCTTTTGCTATGAAAATCTAATTAAATCAACATAAAATGTAACATATTTTTAAAGTAAATTTGTGTATATGAAATTTTGCAAGATCAAGTTTAATATATTAATACAATAGTTATGGTTGACTAAAACACATGTTTCCAACAAACTATAAAATAATAATTTATCTATTTAACAACAAAGTCACAGACATTTTAAAAAAAGATATTACATGTATGCAGTACCAAAATAAGTGAATATCAGTTTCTGGACAGCTAGTACAAAAGAGAACTACATGTCTATATATTTCTTGACAAGAAATTGTTTTACTGTGTAGATCCTTTTAGTTTAGATGAAACTTTCTTAATATTGTTTGTAATTTAGAATTAATTGGGGTTTAGCCAAACCTTTTTCCAAATACTTTTAAGTCACAGCACATGTGCCTTGAAATTCTTGGTAGCTTGCACCAGATATTGCAGAAACGGTTCACATTTAACTATACAGACTTTATGCATATATATATAGTCAGTACACAAAGTGTACTATTAGACATACTTACAGTTGTGTTTGGTCCCAGAATGAATGAACGTGTGATAAGGACACAATATTTGTTTGAAATGATGATCTGATATGTCTGTTACAAGCCTTGATTGAGAAACAAAGTATACTTGAATATGAGACAGAGACCAAAGTTGGGTGTTAATTCTTTTTTGATTTGTTAATAACAAATTTTGTAAGATTTTGTAAGATGCCAAAAATTCATCATAAGAGAAAAGCAAACGATTTTAATTGAATAATTCATCAGAATGTCTTTTTCAAACCAATACTTAACAAAAGAATATTTGCGTTAAACAGAATGTCCCTATTATTCTAAATATAATACTTATGAGGTGAAACTATGTTTGTAAGTCAAAGACCATGACAAAAAAGCTTGGGGATAGAACTCATCTAGTTTTACTAGTATTTTCTTCACATCACAGTTGCAGAAAAGAAAAGAAAGAAATTAATGCCACAATATTTGAAGAAGATATAAGAGGGAATTCAAGTCCGAATAGAAACTGAATATCTGATAATCTGTCTGAGCCAATTCATTTTTAACGGTTTAATTTTGAAAAGTCAAGAAAATTTAGGCAACCATTTTTGTAGAAATTCATGATGTTTTGTTTATGTAGTGTGTCTTGTTTTTTCAAACAAAGTTATATAATATTTTGTCAATCTCTTAGCATTTTTTCTCATCAAGATGTAAAGGTAATGTTGGATGGATTAGCCGAAAGAAAGTCTCTGCCTTATTAAGTAAAATTAGACCCCCTTCCCCGGGCACCGCATAAATGGCTACCAACTGCTCAGGATGTGTTCGAGATTGATGTGTGTGTGTGTTCACTACTGGGTTTGTGCACTTTGGATGGCTTAAATTCTGAACACAAATTCTGAGTATTGTTCATCATACTTGGCTGTATGTTACGTCACTTTCACTTAAAGTGAGATCCCTTATAAGCAAATGGTCCTTTTATTTTTTTTCTTTAATATTGTTAAAGTTTAGTAAATATCTTTTATGTTGATATTTAGCGAGAAATAATCATAAATATAGAATTTCAGTTTTTTTGGGAATATCAAAGTAGGAGGTTTCAGAACAATCATTTTTGTTCTTTCTTCTGCTTAACACCAAAAAAGATAATTCAATTATGATTTGTGCTTTGCAGAGGAAAGAAGGTCATGAAGGTTGAAAGTGACAAGTTGGTGACATAATGATGACAAAATTTGATTGTGAATTGAGCTTGAACTTGAATGGTATCACTTTAAAAAAAGAAAAAAGATATAAAATGAAATGCTAAAATTAAATTAAATTGAATGCTTATTTGTTGAAAAAATCTCTTCACTGAAAAGTTATTTGATTATTTGAAAGTCAATTTGCTTTTTGCATGTTTCTATTGGAAGGGATTATTGTCAAGGAATGAACAATGTGTTATTCACCCCAGAGGATTGCATTTCCCCTCAAACTATTGCCTGCCTTGGGCCCTTCGGTTCGAAATGTGAAATTTTTTGCATTGCTTGCACAAAGTCCATAACAACTGCATTCGACTGGCTTGCAAACATAATTTTCTAAATGCGGGTTGCAGAAAAACATGTATAACATGGCTAGTAAGTCCAAATGATCTGTTACAATCTATGGCTCACAACTGGCTAACACTGCAGACATCACATGCCTCTTTAAAACTTTTAGAGCGAAAAAGCACACTAGCTGCTACCACTGTCCAACAAAGCCCCACTGCCAATCACATCTTGGTGGGCCCCTAAAGGGTTGTAATTCAGGAAATAGCAAAACTGATGGGTATTCTCCACTATGGGAAAAGAATCAGTCAGTGAGAGGAAAGGGATGCTGCAATGTGACACTGATTTGGGAAAGCCAGTGATGTCCTTTGGTAAAGGCATTCCCCACGGTGCATCAAGGAAGGAGCACATCTGGAGCTCTGCAATATTGGCTTTGCAATTATATCCCTCAAGGAACAATTTTGGATGCGTTTGTGTTAAAAACAAAGGGGATCTGCATTATTACTCATGCACCTGTTCTCACCCCCTCCCTCCACTCAAGAGTTCTCAGAACCAGAAGGTTTGGACAGATAGTTGGATGGAAACCTAGTCCCTCCGAAGAGGTCAGATGAGGTGAGACTTGAAGGATGACTGTTCTGAGCACGTTTGCAAAATAGGCATGATATTCAGTGTGCAAATTACGTAATATTTGGATGCAGCCGGGAGTGTTTGACATTCTCCATACTAATTAAAACTTCCCAACAGGATCTGCGGATATTCGACCAAGACCTGTGAAGAACAATGCGTTCTATTTCAATCACTGTTTAACGGAAGTGCAGGGCTCAAAATTTAGCGAACAGTGTCGAGAGAAGCATTAGATTGAAGTTCATGCCGATGCAAGCAGAAAAAACTAAATTCACAGAAGATTATTTTTATACTATCTTATGTTAAAGAAAAATTTCAGACTGTCCCATGAAAGGGGTTTTGTGAGTCAGGAATAGAGAGAGAAACAGGAGCCAATGAGTTCAGCTGTGGTGGGGATGACAATCTCACACACACTTTAACACATATCACATCTAGATCTAAGTTCCCTAAATAGTTCTTCAGCAAATGGGTCTTTTAAACTCCTACACTGAGAGCAACAGGTCACTATATAACTTTAAAATTCACAATAAGCCTTCAATGTGAAACAACAAAGAACTTTTGTTCGGTTATCATTCGTTTGATACAAATAAAGTTATCAAATTAAATGCCTTTTTATCCCTGACTTTATGAACAAACAAGATCATGGCTTCTGACTAAACAAGATACTAAGTTTATCGTGCCTTGGCCCTGACACCGTAAGTCCTACTTTGTGTCCCGGCTTAGATGAATTTTGTCCTGACACAAACCGTATTAACCAAAGAGTGCTGTCCTGAGAAACCCCAAACCAAATAATGCTGTTGTTGAGAATCTGGCAGATATACCCATGCATATGCAAACTCTCGTCAAGTCTTGGCATACTTTACCACCGGCCTGATGAAATTAGAATCAGGAAGCAGAACAAAATGTGAAGTGTTCTGCACGGGTACATTTTCAGTTTCTCAGAAATTGAATGTGACAGACACCGAACCCTGACTGTTGTTTGAAACCGATGTGAACGCACTGCACTCATTGACAGAGTGGCTTTTTGGGACCATCTATTTTATCCACTGTACTGCCTGTGAGAGCAGAGACATGGTGTTGGCATATTGGATTGTGAAATTGCATCATCTCTGTATATGATATTGCTTCAGAGAATGTACATGGTTTAGTTACATTAAACAATTCTTTTTTTTCTTTCTTTTTTGTTATATCTTAGAGACAAGACAAAAAACATGATAACAATCGCTAACTTATTATGACTTAAATAATAAAAATTAAAATCAAAAAATTATCAAGGCCCATTTTATTAAAAGTACTCAGACAAAGAAGGACAATTATTGGATCCTTACCCTTATGCACTGTTAAGATTTATTTTTTTATTTACTAAAAGATAATAATAATAATAATAATAATAATAATAATAATAATAATAATAATAATAATAATAATAATAATAATAATAATAATAATAATAATAATAATAATAATAATAATAATAATAATAATAAATCCTTACCAAGCTTAAAAAGTACAAAAAATCTATTAAAAGTACAGTACATTCCATTATTTAACAGACATCCCTGCTAATACTAAAATATATATAGGAATACAATATGTTATGCCATGTTTTTTAAGTGTATTAGGTTAATCCTATTCTGCCAAATAATTTCACTTTGGCAATTTCACTCCTTATTATCGCACAAGATGAATCACACTCTTATTTTCTGTCCCTCCATTCTGATTCATCCCTCTTTTCCGGTCTTTTCGTCATAGAACTTGCTCTAATTTTTCCAGAGACTAATTCCTGGCATCATCTAAACTGGACTCATTTAAACTGCAACCCCAGCACTAGACATTCCAGTAGATGAATTGAAACTTGCTTTTTACGGTCCCTATTGGAATCTGGACTTGGAATTTTCTCAGTCTGCAAGTTCTGATCACTTTCTCTTGATAATTGATGCTACACCCTTTATGGATACCCATACGGATCTTTCCACCTCTTGCCCCGTCCCAGCACTCACGGCTAGAGGAATTATTATTGCAGTAGGGGCTGTGAATAGCAGGCCGGTTTTGGTGGGGTACATGAGGACAGTCAGGGGAATCCTTCACTTCTGTTGCCAGCTCCTCAACAGGATTCTCCTGGGATTCTTGTTGGTGTAGCACGCTCTTCCTCTCCACCACAAAGAAATATTTGACCCTTGCTGTGTTTAGGGAAGTGAACTCAGAGGGAGGTGGCGCACCAGGAAAAAAGAATCTAGAGCAAAGAAACAATAGCAATACAAAAAAATGACGCTCACAGCCATTTAATGTTTACGGTGTGCATCTGTCCACCCAGACTATATTTTCAAAGTAACAGACTCTTGTTTATTACAGACAATGCATCTTTTCTGAAGCTAATAATCAGTTATAAGCGTATTTAATAATAATAAATATGTGGGCTGTGCAGTCTACTGTAAATATAGGTACATGTCCCCAGAAGACCTAAAACATCTATGCTTGGTCGGTTTAGTTTTCAGAGGCCAGAGTGTGGGTAGTCATCACTTTAGAGCCTGTGCAGTTTTGTGTTGTGTTCCCTGAAACAGAAGACACACAATTCTTGGAACCACAATTTATGGAAGTGTGACACATGGAAGTGAGCCCCAGCACAAGCTGCCAGCCATAATCTTGGCCCAGTGCCCCTTTGGCTCACACTTTGTGATCAGTTAAGAACAATTCTACCATTTTATAGTTAAAAAGTGGGTTGCATTCAATCGATGATTTCTTCTTTAAATTAGAGAGTACTGCTTCAAAGTAATTCAATTCAGACAATACGCGAAGATGCGGAGAAGTGTAATATTTATAATTTATAATTTTAAAGCGAAAGTAGAATGAGTAAATGACCCGAAACATTTGACTTGTAGAGTCGATATGCTGTTTTATTAATCACGGTCCTTCATGATGACATAGGAGTGATAATGCAAAAGTAACTACTTGTATCGCAGTAATTCATTGTAACCTTCGTTTTTCAACACGCAAAGGACGAAAAAATGCATACGTTTCTGAAAACAAAGTAAATCATAACTGTGATAGGGCTGTATTAATTTTGGCCTTGAAATGTTAGGGAATGTGTTTAAACTCATGGCCAAAAACCAGAACAAGCAGAATAAAACATATCGGGATGATATACTGTGGCAGGTGGTAATGGAGTTAGTCGACCCCCCACACCCCCACCCCCCCACAGATCCCGGAACAGAGGCCTTGAAATCCTTGCAGCAATTATGCAAAACATCATATTATATTAAAATTACTGTAATGTTGTATATTAGGCCAGATGATAACTTTCTAAGGCTCAGTCTGTACAAGAATATATAAAAGGATGTAAGGAAGGAAGGAAACCATTAAGCCTTATTCAGATAAAGAATACGTGATTGGCTGCTTGTCTCTGCAGAAGTGAAACATAGGCAGTCACGTAACTTCAGTGTGTCACATTTTCATGACAATAGAAGAATGTCCAGTATAAAATGAATCACATATTTCTTCAGATGTTTTATTGTGTACTTTTTAGATGGATTATTTGGAAAGCTACTTCAATGTTTTCTCAAAGACAAACCCTATTAAAATGCTGTAAACTCCTAAAGTTCCTAAACAGGAATTCTGTAACAATGTCATCACATGCGTAACATTTCAGAAATGTATGAATACATTTTGAAAATCTCGAAATACTGTAGTAACCATGTACTCTGGCTTTTTTTTACCGATTTTTGTACACATTTCAAAATGCACAACAAACAATCACCTGAAGTTGCCTGTAGCCATATATATATATCTATATATATATATATACATATGTAATCATATATGTAAGTAATAATCAATGTGTGTGTACATATATAAATGTAATTATATATATATGTAATCATCTATATGTGTATATATATAAATGAAACATTGGAAATTGCTTTATAATCAGCATTTCTTGTATTGTCACCATTGCAGCTAAGTGTCTTTTATTTCAACAAAAACAATCAGTGATAAAGTCATCCAACGACAACGTGAAAGCATTACCAAACCCAGGACAACTGTGATTAAGTCAAGGATATTGTGTAAAAATATATTAATTGAATGCTTCCCTTAAATACATGTACCAAATATTGTGCAAATATTACTGTAGTATTAAAAACATTTGATATACTTATATATATATATATATATATAAAAACAATATTTTGTTCAGACTTTAGAAGAAATATTAATTTTATCTTTAAATGTTAAATAAAAATTCAATGAATGAAATAAATATTTTTTTCTGGGGCTTTACCTATAATACACATTTGCTTGCTCACCAATTGAAACTAAAACCTCTAGAGTTTCAGTAGCATTCTCTATAGCATTGTAGATAAAGAGAATTGGGTAAGTTTAGACTTACATAACATTAAACTGAAACCCTGTGTACAAAACACTGCGTTATATTAACTGGAATGGATGGTGTAAATTGGGCAGCATTTTTATATCACTTTGTTAAATGTGTTCTGCTTTAAAAGGCTGATAAAACCAGCATGGTTCTTTGTACACAGCTGTAATGTCCTTACTTCACATCTATTAAGAGTTCAACTGAAGTCATCTGATTTCTACATTGCTCTGCAATCCAGATGTAGAAGTATAAGTCTCCAACATCTAAAGGAAGCTTCCAAGAAATCGTGGGGGATGGACAAGGGTCAAATGTGGATTGAATTCTACTTAATCAATTAAAGTCATTTTAAACAATGGAGTTTAATAAAACTTAAAAAAAACTCAAAGCAGCACGTGCACTGTGAAGATGTTACACTTCAGGTCACAAGGATAGACAGTGTGATGGATCTTTGATGCTGTTTTCTGGTTGCGGTTTACCACCAATAATTTGAATAAGAAGAGGAGAGAAATTAGATATTTTACTTGTACTATATGGTGATAGCAGGGCTCAAAATAGGACTGCGGGCCTGTTTGAACAACATTACAGAAGCCTGGGAAAATGTTCTGTACAGAGAACTAGGGCAAACTTAAGTAAATTAGACAAATACAGGCATCATGTGGACACAATGTTTTGTTGATAATCACTAAAGCATGTTTACAAGGATTTGGCCTGTCAATTAAATAGGCATTCGGTCAGAAATTATGTACTGCTCAACACCACATTGTGTTTCCTGTAAAATCTCAGTAACAGTAAACCAGGATCAGTCATAATCCAGCATACAGTCAGCATGCCATGGCAGTGTCTTAAAATGTCAAATCTCAGAAGAAAGCCACTGAGCCAAATCTCAAGGACTCAGAACAAAAATGTTCTCCACAAATTAAACTAAGATCAAAACATTTTATAAACAGCTAATCTCTTGTTTTTGTCCTTTGTCTATTTTCTCAGTTATTTTTCTTTTTATAGTCTGCACTCTAATGCGAGTGTATGGAATCCTTCTATTCTCCACTTGGGGAAAGGGGTCAAGCTGACAAAGTTCAGCCAGACACAGGAACAATGGTGGTTTTGTGAATGTTCCTGGGTGTTTATCAGTGCGAGACTGCTTTTGTGTCCTGCCGGGCATATTCTGAGCCGTCTGTCACGAGTGTTACCAACTTAGAGCAACGTAGCTGCAATGATCAGCCTCCCTCCACCACCATGCTGTGCTCTCGCTGGTCCATTCTGGTTCTCTTTTCTCTTCCCTTTTGTTTTTTGTTGTTGTTTTCAATTGTCTAAAACCCATTCTTTTTAACACTCTTCCCGAAACCGGTTCCTCACTCAGTTATGGTAGTAGATAGCCGGACACATCTGTGTGCAGTTATAAATGAAGCAGAATAGCATACATTTTAAAGGAATAGTTCACCCAAAATGAAACTTCTGTCATAAATTAATTAAGGTGTTCCAAACTTTTATTCATATCTTAGTTCGGTCGAACAAAGAGAGAGTTTATAAAGAAAAGTGTTTAAAATAATTTTAGCAACTAATTTCTGATGCACTGTGCAATATCTACCATTTTTTTTTGTTTTGTTGAACAGAAAATATTATATTCTGAACAATTTTGGAAAACAAACAGTTATAGGGTACCTTTGACAACAATTTAACTTTTTTCTACCATGGTAGTCAGTGGTGCCCTAGCAAACTTTGCTACATTTCTTAAATCTCTTGTTTTGCCTTTAGCTGAAATAAAGAAGTTTGTACAGGTTTTAAAAACCTTAAGGTAATGGAATTCATGATGAATTTTCATTTTTCCATTTAAAGCCTGGATAAAAATTGCATTAAATGCCACTCTACTGTACATGGTTGCACACCCAGAATAATGTGAAATCTTGGCAAAAATTTGAATAATGATGTAAACAATGAGATGGTAACCCTTAGATATGATTATTGTGGTCCCCATAACATACGTTTTTAAAAGTTAGTGTTCTGCAATCTGCAAGAGCTCAAAACTTTGGAATCTGATGTGCCATATCAGTCCCTGATTTTATGATCTAAGAACTTTATCTTGGTTTCCCAGAAACAACAATCATCAGTGTGTTATATTTTGATAGTAATTTTTCTCTCTGTGGTTGGTGCAGATTAGATACTGTTGAGTTGTGGCCTTTGCTGGCCCGACATTTCTTTATCTCTCAGCATTATTAGAAGCCCAGCTGGGGTTCATCAGTGTGAAAGGCCTGCCTGTGGAAACTGGGATCACACAAAAAATGCTTATGGGAACATAGAACACAATACTACCTTTTGGACAGGTTTTGGAATTTACCTTAGATTATATCTGACATTAGAGAGGATGTTTGAATACAGCAGATTGTTGTTGATTCATAACCTGAGAGGGAAAACATGCGGGTGCAACTGATATTACTCTTGGGACTGAAGGACTTTTGAAATCCATCCAAGATGTGCACTACGAATTTTTCTTTTGATGTTCTATGTGTTTATGTAAGATGATGTAAACCTTGTGTCCTGTCCTTTAGCTGAGAACTCTGAAAAAAATCTTCTCATTGAAAATCTAAAAACTTAGACATTTTGAATACTGTCTGACATACTATATTACTGGGACACAGTGACACAAATTGCTACCAGCTATATTTTATATTAAATTGTTTATAATGAACCAAATCAAATTAGGCACAAAAGTGCATTAGAGAGTAGTTTTTGACAGATCTCAGGGGTATGGAGAAAACCTTGTTAATGTGATCATTCTTTCAGGGCTCTTTGGGCTTTCTGCTGCAGGCACATTTTCACACAAGATTTTGTGCTTCAAAGCTAAACACAAATCTGGTCTTTTGTATGATTTGTCCCTGAGTCAAGCTGACCCAGACACAACTTGTTCTTAGTGTTCTCTGTCTTGAAAGGTGCTCTAATTTTTTCATTTGATTAGATTTTTTATCCTCATCAAAACCTTTACAAACTAAAGAAATGCTACCTCCAGGGTCTGATTTAAAAGATTTATCCGTATTTTTCTAGAAGACGTATAATGTGGATAAGGTGGCAGAAGAAGTCTGTCAGATTATTTTGAACACACGAGCTAATGTGTATTATATAATAAAATGCTATTATGACGCTTGTAGAGCAATGTATTGAATTAAACGTTTTCTCTATGACACTTATGACGCAAAGTTTTAAATCCACATGTACTATAAAACCATAAAAAAAGAATAGTGGTTGTAATCTAGAAGTTATATTGTTTAAATGGTATAAATGGTCAACATTTATGGGTAAAGATATGAACTGCTTTATCTTAGCCACTGGATTACATTAGAGGTTTTCCAAAATGAGAATTCTGTCATCATGAGTTACTCAACCTCATTTTATTCTAAAGCAGACATCATGTGTTTCATGGAAAAACACAAAAAGAAGAACGTGAAACCTACGGCAAAAACTATTATCTATGCTTGGGCATAATGTAAAAGTAGAAAGGAACATTGAAAAAATGTGGTGAAGATGAGGATGAGTTAACCTGGATTTAGATGTGGACCCGACTGCATTCACATTGTCTTTTCATTTAGTAGATGCCTTTATCCAAATACTGAATGTCACCGTGGAAAGTTATAAAACACTAAAAAATATGTTATAGATATATTTTCTAATATAGAATTTTTGAGCGTATGAAAACATATCAAACAGATTCAAATGAGTTCATAAATATGAAGTATTTGTTTGAACTTATTTGTTTGAAATTATTAAATCAATCTCTTCCCAAGCAGGACTTGCTGGAACTCACAGTGGACTGCCGGATCTCTGCTGTAGGCCAGCTGTGTTTAGGGAAATCACATTTCTTCTTAAAAAATTTACACCGTGATTCTTTCATCTATGTTTCCTGCCCTTGTTTATTACAATATCGTAGTTTCCAGAAATCCAGATCACAGATGGCCTACTCTTTACTCACAAACACATGTGTTACAAAACACTGCAGGCAGGGATCACGTTAGCCTTACCTGGGTTCACCTTTACATAGCAATTATTGTTAGTGTATTCCCATAAAAAGGCAATCTGGACACCTAATGAACATTAACAGGTATGTTTGATTAGGAATCCAGCCAAGCTCGATTGTGCTGTGGTCTGGGCAATTGTATCTTGTAAACTATATCAAAAGGTTTTTATTTTGTAATAGTTTTATTGAAATCAGTGTACTGGACTTTGAATCTAAATAGGCAAATTTGCAGCTGGCAATACTTTAGCAGTAAAACAACGACAAATTATATAATGAAAATAAATTTGTTACTTTATAACTGCCATTTTCAAACATGTTAAGATAAAATGTTGTTAAATGTAGTGCTATTTCAGAATTTACAGACAAATTTTCAATGTAAATTCAAGCCAGTAACAATACACAAATTACATAATGAAACCTGAAACCACGCTCATCCAGTTCCTGGTTAACCTTTAGTGAAACATTAAAAAGCTAAACGAAACCAAATACAAGAAACAACATGTACTATGACTTTATATTGTAAATGTTTTTGTGTTTATAGTGCCATAAAAAGTAATAATTTCCACCTACATTATTTGTAATGTAGAATAAAAATTTAACATTCCTCAAAGGGAACCTGTGTATTACCACATTAAAGAGTTTTTATCAAATAAAAGTACTTGACAAACCCATATATCATAAAAAGTGATATGAAAACACTGTAAATTCCATCTTTCAAGATATTTATTATTATATATTTATTATGTATTGTAGTCCACATCTCTTCTGTGTTTATATTTGAGGTTCTTTCTTCAATATTCAGTCATTTAAAAAATTATTAAATAAAATGTACATATTGACATTCAAACATTTATGTTTCCTATATGATATTTTTGTCTATTAAATTAATTTAAGTAATTAATTTAGGAATACACCTGCATAGGGGCGCATAGGGGCACCACACAAGTTGGAGACGCTATTGTGTCAAAATATTATTTAACCTTTTTCTCATAAATGTTAGACAAAAAACATCTACAACACTTAAAGTACTTATATCAAAGTTTTGATTACAATTTATGCTTATTCAAAATAATATTTTATTTAATGAACGCCGTATAGCTATGTTAACAGGTCACTCTGACAGTCACAAGACCAAATTTAATCCAATGAGGAAGCGTTCCAGTGCAGAATATGAGGACAACAATGTCCAAGTGAATAAAAACTGGTTGGTATGTTTAATATATAATTTATCTCTTTAAATCTTTGATCCAGCAGTCAATGTGTTTTTGTGCCCATGCTTATTAGTAAGTTACCCTCCTGGAGAGAATTCATGTTTATTGTTTAATGCATATTTGCACATCCAAGTATCTGATTTGTCCCTTACTGTAATAAAGATGCTAAGGATAAATTACAATAAATAACTCTAGATAACCTGTAAGTGACAGAGAGAACGAGCAAAGAGCCATTCCCCTGCAGAGGCTTTCTCCATCTTCAGTTATGTCTTTGCTTTCTCCCTCGCATCAAAATCAACTGAGACAATGGGAAACCGTCGGAAGTTCTTATCCATGAGATTTTTTTGCCTTATCCTGTCTTAGAACTTGTGACAAGCGTCCCACATATGCAGCTGACATAAAACCAGACATCTAAATTCTCCTGTACACCTAAAGTGGCTCTCTGATACCAGTGAATTGGATAAAATGGTAAAGAATTTAGATAAAATGAGCAAAAGCCAGCACGGGAGACGTTTCGATGTAACGCATTTTGAATCATTTAAACTCATATAAATTCTAAATCAATTAGATTTTCCATATTAGCAGGCTTCCATGTTGTAAAAGTTATGTCTGTGAACGAAAACGCACATGTGTAACAGTTTTTTAAAGACATAAACCAACCTTTTGTGGATAGCTTTATAGGGGTTAGAAAAAATTTTTGTCACCAATATTGTTGTTTCAATAATGACCATTATTTAACATTAACAAAGTGTTCGGGCCTAGGGGAAAAGATAATTTTCATGAAAACTATTCAAATGGATTTATTGCATTTTGGAAACGAGCCCTTAATATTTAGGCATGTTAAAATCTTTTTATGCCCTTAACTGATTCACTGTATTTTAAAAGAATGAAACATATCAGATACTTGTGCATGTACTTGTCAATTCCTGAAGTTTCTTTGCAAAATGTTATTTTGTGTTTTACATTAACTTCTATAAAACTGCATAGCATACTTCCTTAATTCAGAGTGTTTCTTTTTATTCAGATCATTCTACTTGTTAGGCCTCAATGTTTGTAATTCTTTCTTTAATCTTAAAGTGTGCCATTTTCTGAATGAAGCACATTGGCAAGCAAGTCATGTAATGAATACATGTAAACACCTAAGTGATAATCGTGTATCAAAAAGTGATCACTTGTATCTATATCCTCAATTTACATTTCATTCACTTCATTAACATGGCGTGTGAGAAATATGGTTTGAAGGAACAATATGAAAGACCACTGTTCTGGTCCTTAAGAGCACACAGCCTCTAAAATGAGACACTGAAGTTGAAGACATAGATTAAAAATATGAAATGGATATTCAATCGTCAGAAAACATAATAATTTCATGTTACCTAGAAATGGAACTTTGAAGACGTTGGAAAAGTGTTTGTCGACATTTAGGTTTCTTTACCTCTGTAAATGTGATTATTTCCTTTAAATGATCTAAAATATAACTGAAACAACTCCAAACCTAGTATTTTTTATGTATTGTGTTTCTGTTTGTTCTACATAAGGGTGATAAGGGGGATGTATAAATGTATTTTGCACACACCTAAGTAAGTGTGCAGTTGCACCCTTGGGTTTATAGATCATAAATCAGGAATACTTTGCAGTGCAATAGGATTTTAAAAGCACAAGAATTGTTTCAACAAACCCCACTGGTTACAATACTAATAAAACTCACCTGACCATTTAATGACCACACACTATAATAACTCTTTTAAGTTTATTGGCAAACTGGGCACAGATTAACATCATACTGGGTCTGTTTGAATGGAAATGATTAAAGTTTAAGCTAAAGTTTAGACATGTAAAGATACTGGACTGTCAGACAAGCCAACAACTGGGGTTAATTACCTCACGTTCAAGTGTATTATGGGTCTGATTTGTTAGGTGTGTGACAGACTGTATATTTATCTTTGTTTAGATATAAAAATCACAAAAGTACAAAAATGTTTCAAATGAAGTACAAATATTAACCAAATATAGTTTGTCACAAATTAAATTTTTTCAACAGAATAATATACACTTGCATCTAAATCACACAAAAACATGTCATTAAGTAATAGATAGGTGTACATACCAAAAGGTATGTCATGAATATTGTTGTTTTGGGGGGAAATCTAGCGCAACATTTTTATCAACTCTGAATGTAAACCAAAGTTGCAGGAATGAAGTAGAGCCGATGGCAGAGAAGAGGTCTTCACCAATTGCCTGGACAGATTAGTATATAATAAAACATTAAAACGAAGCAGACAATTACAAAATGTATTTTCTGGAGTTGGGTCACGAGGGAAGTACCGAGGCTTTAATGTTATGACATTATATGAAATACAGCATTAAAATAACTGTTTTTATAAATTATAAATAAAATGTTTATAAATATCAATCAAATTAATATTGTTGCTGTTAGGTGAAAAAAACCTTGTATCACCAAAACAGATGCTTTTCAAGACCTAGACAAAACACAGAGAACAGAAAAAGAGAACCCAGATGCCCTAGGTTGGATTTGTCAAACTTTCTGGACTATGTGACGAGGAAAAATAGTGAACTGGCTAAAAAAATAAATAAGCCTTATTTGTGCCAAGGAATGTTTGGGTTTCTTTTTTGCAACACATACAGATGTTTATGTAACTTCCCAAACCAGTCTTCATAAGGTTACCACAATAATAACATACATTTTGAATTTCAGGTACCCTATAAATACCTGTCATTTGAATACATTCTAGGATTACTGCTGTCGATCTTTAAAGGAAATTTAACAGCTCGCCCGAGAAAATATTGCAAACTATTTATATAATTGTGTGAGAGAAAATGAAGTCTACATGTTAGGTTAAACTGATAGTGATGTTTAAAGCTCTATTAGGCAGCATACAATACTTTATGTAGTTGTTGGAGAAAAAAAGGAAAAGATTACGATTTTTTGACCTTCAATGTGGTTTAGCACAGGACAACTTTCTCAAGATACTGAAAAATGCCAAGTAGAGAAAAGTTGTGTTGGAAAATGTGATGCAAGTGTGCTGGTACTTAGAGGGTTGATTTGTAGTCAAAAGCTCATGGAATGTTCTAGTCAGACCTCAAACGTTCTCGAAACACTTTAAAATGTTTGTTCCTGAATGATTCCCTTTTGGAGGCAAATGGGCTGTGTTTTTAATCTCATAACCACGACACAAACAGGGTAAATGTTGGACTTTGCCCAATTGTGCCAGGGCTCAGAACCACGCTGTGCCCACAGGGAAGACCTTACACTGGCAACACTGACTTTCTCTCTTCATGGTTTATAATTATCAATCAACTGGTAGATCTTTCTGCTACATGGATGAAAAGTTAGATATACAGGACCCAAGTGTTAAAGCTTCATTTTTTCCTAATAGTATGTTAACATGGTGAATAAGACAAATTATTTACTCAAGTTTGGGTAAACGAAACAATCAATTGTTGTGGGCTTTTCAAAGCAGACTCAGTGCACATTAAAAAAACACATGCTATTCCTCAGCAAGTGTTGTTGTTTCTGGATGAAAGGGCTTTTAGTGCTCTGTTTAAAAGAACAAAATCCAAATCACTCATCTGACTGTTTATGGATGGTCTCACATGTATGCAACACCCTCCCCTTGCACTCTTTTTAATTTCCCTGTTTTGGCAGGAGCATAAAAGGCTAAAAAGGGACACCAGATTGTCTCTGCCAAGAATGGAAATATCAGACACTTGAGAAGTGAATAGACCTTTCCAGATTTTTTTAACGGTAAGGGTGTATGGATTTCCAGTTAAAGTCTATAGGGGTAGTTGGCCAAAAATAGCTCTAATCGGTTTAATCTTAACTGACAACTTTTACCCAAGCCAAAAGTGCCTATCTGTGGCATTTTTCAAAAGAATTTGATATGTATCTATAAATCTTGTGCCATAATCTTTTCAACAGGCACAGATAAAATCAGTAGACTTTTCAACCTGTCATCTTACCTCTATGCCAAAAATAGTTGTTTATCCCTTTCCTCACATACGTTCTATTAAACCATTCACCAAATTAGCACAATGACGGCAAACTTTGTCTGCCGTCATTGTGAAATTGCTAATTGAGCTATAATTTTGCAATAATAACATGTATTGGTGCATGGTTTTCAACTTAAACCATTAGGTTGGATTTGACAATTTATGCATTTTGAGCAAATAATGTTACCTATTGATTTATGCCAAACAATGGCAATGAATACATTTTTTCGCAGGTCCTCAATCCTTTTCAAGTATTTTCATGATTATAAAGTGTATTCAGGATAATTATGTTTGAGTTTTGAGTGTTGAACGTCCATACACATCCCTGTAGAATGAACCAAGCTTCTGATCATCCCTTAGTTATGAATATTGGTCATATTGAGGTGCTCATACAAACCTAATACGGTTGTTTTTTACAATGGGATCTGCAAAATTTCTGTAAAGATCTGCCATCTAAGACTTATTTCTAAGACTATTAAGATTTCTGGTTAATAGACAGATTGATCTATCACTGATGTACAAAAATTCAATTGCTTCTGATCACTAGATTGGTTTAAGGATTGTTGAAAATAGCTGATAAGGTTGTTTAGGAAAATAGATGCAAACAAAGTTGCCACCAGGTAAATGTGTTGTTGTCATTGAGATTGTTGTCTCTTTCTCACTTTCCATTAAATAAAAAAATATTGAATCAATCAGGTTTTTGCAGTCTAATTTCCTTTTTTTCTGTGTAGACTAAAAGAATAAGAACTTTTACGTCCAGTTCTTCTGGTAAAAAAGAAAATTTGAGCCATGGTAAAACCAGAGGTTTTGGTTACATCATAGTCTCTTTTTTGCATCGTAAGGTTTTGGAACACAAGAATGAAAACTAATGATAAAAAAAATCTTTATTATATCATAAAACATCTTTAAATTTATAAAAGATCGAATAAATAATTGTTTGTTATCAGACATCAACGTATTTGTGCCCGCCCAGACATATGTATTTGTGTCAATGTTAGTCTTTAGGTCATGTAATCCATGTCTTACGAATGCTATTACATACATGTGACTGAAATTATAAGTTAAGCCCAGGGCCAATGGCACTCTTTTGATAATTCTGAATGATTCCCAGAAAATTATTTGGGTCAGAGTGAACAGCTCATATCCCCATGTCAACATGCATTCTTCTGACATGGAAAACTGACCTATTTATTACTCAGATGAAGTGTTTCTCCCTGTTTTTTATACATTGTGTATATCAGTGTATTTATACTGCATGCAATTTGAAAGTCTGTCAGACTAAACAATTTTTCAATTACAATTACAATTGTTCATTTGGCTCAAGCTTTTTTTCCAAAGCGACTTACAGCATTATAGAGTGGTAAATCATCAGAGCAAACAGGGTAAGGTGTTGCTCAAGGACACTTCCGTTATTGTCTGCTGGCACTGGGATTCATACCCACAACCTCTCCCACAAGACCATGACTGACCCCCCAGATTTTTAGATTTTAATTTTAATTTTCACATGTGGCATGCTTGGGCTGTGAAATAACTGCATCTGAAATCTAAAAAACATGTCTTGAGTTGATAATACTGAACTTGACAGAACATAATGAAAAGCTTTCTTTTAATACCATAATATTGATCTCGGTTTTATTAAAAATCGTAAGAGAATGAGGGAAGCTGTTCTGCTTATTTGTCTTGGGGGAAAGAAACTGCCAATGAACAAATTCAGTCTTCAATAATTTTCAACAATTTTTAACATCTGCTTTTAAAATGACATTATCCATTTTATTTGTAGTTTTCATAACTCTGTTCAAAATTTTTGCAATATCCATATAAGCTTGTGTAAGGCGAGTGACAAGAACTGAGTTTGTTTGTGGTGCTGGGTCAAAATACACATCAACACATTTGGTGTAGTTCCTGAGAAATGGAATCTTGCCACTCATTTCAGGGGACATTGAAGCCCGTGGACTGAACTCTCCTCTCCCCCTTATCTCCTCATCTCTTTCTCTTTAGGCTCTAATTAAAAGAAATGCGAGAAACATTAATATAATGACATATGTCAAGTCTGTGATGTTGCATAGATTGATTTTCATGTTAGGTATCATTTTGAAGGTCATGGTGTGATGGGTAAAAGGGTCTAGTTTTTGTTATTCTAAGACTAAAGGTAATGAAGTTGTAGCATCTTTAAACATAAACCACACACCTTCAGGAGGTGTGTCCATTTCAGGAAATCTTTATTACAGTTGGTGATGTCATTTGGTGTTCTGTTTGGTTTCACAAAGACTATGGTATTTCTCAGTCTTTATTTGATTATATAAGGAATGCAGGCACAGTATTCTGTGGGAATCCTAAAGTGATGAACCCCATAGCAATATATGTCTTTTGATATTCATTGCTCTGTTTTTTTCTATTTTTGGAAGCATCTCTAACCAGAACAAGTGTGTCTTAAATTTATTTTAGATTTTGTTGTTTTGTCAACGTTTTCTTTACAAATGCATTGTATTGATCCAATTAATGTTGCACCTGCCTGGCATAATACAATTGTAATGAATGATATATTAAGAAATCTGTAAAGAATGTTATTTCCAGTAGATTGAGAGGAATCTGAAGTTACCATAAAATAAAGTGTCAGGATAAGAATGAGTCAAATGGGGTATAAGTGATAAGCTCAGATATATCAGATGCTTTTGTTTTTGAACAAACCTAGAGAAGCTGAACTTATATTAGTTTACCCAGTAACCTCTGACTAATGATCAGACTGAAAATTTTATGATTGTGAGATCCACGCAGATAGAATGGCCGTCGTAAGACTGTGCGATACAGATCCCCAATGACAGAATACCTTACACAAAAATATAGACTAAATATCAATGATATATGAATAATGCTGTTTTATTGTAAATTGGAGTCAGATTGGTCTTGCCTACAGAGTTAGATAAATGAAATTATATATATATATATATATATATATATATATATATATATATATATATATATATATATATATATATATATAATTAGCCTTTATGTCATTCTGTGCAGAAATGCTGGAGTTCATTACAAAAGAACTCTTCAACCATACCGTTGGAGTTCGTCGTTGGCCCAGTGGGTTGGGAGCTTTACACTTGTCATGTTAGCTATTTCAAGCTTTTAGCAATGGATCATGTATTGTCTTCCTCAACTTTCCAAAGAACAACACAAAAATCTGTCTCGTGTCACACTCAACATTCCAAGCGGTTGTGTTACGGTTGTGTTACACTTAACCTTCGATACCTACACTTAATATCCAACCCTTTTAAGAACTTAAACTATAATTTAATTAATCCAGACATTTTGTGTCCAAATCCATCCAGACTAAGTGTCTTGTACAGTAATAAATTGCATTTAATGCCCAATGCAGCACATTTTCTAAAATCCTGCACAACATTCACTCAAGTTGATGATCTATGTTTCAATAATTTTTATTACCATTTGGTAGAAAGTCATAACTCAGCTATATACTATAATTATTAAATACATTTGTGTTGTTCTTTTTGAAGCTGAGCTTGAGGAGTTATAAAATCCCAAAACAAGGTTGCACAAAACTATCAGTGTATAAAAAAATACTTTGAGTCAGTCACTTTTTACCTTCGGTGGAAAAGTCATGTGTGTATGTAAAGGCCAATTATACCAGCACTCATTCGTAAGTACCACATGCCAAGAGTCTGTACATTCCCAATGTGCCTAATTAGTACATGATCCCAAAAGAATTTAGGACTATTTGTAATGTGTTGCAATGAACCAGAAAATACAGGTTAGCAGGTCATGGCAAACTTAATGGAAGAACTGCTAAGTCACACTGTGTGGTAATGTTCCAACAGCTGTATTGTTGTGTGAGAGAACAAAAGCTTCCTCCAGACTTTGCTATGATGGAAACAAACATTATCAGATGAATTACATGGTTGAATATTAGTTTATATGAGAGGACATCTCTGTAGGAACTGATCTGTTTTTCCCAGAGGCTGAGCTGTTGTGGCACTTTACACTTTGGTTGTTCAAGAAGAAATTGGCTCATGCCATACTATGTTAAGCTCATTATAGAACACTATGACCCTAGAATTTACAAGGAATATGATTCAAATTCTGTAGAACACAAAACCCTAAAAAATGCTTTGTTCTGTAGAACAACAAAACCGCATGACATAAGCCAAATGTATGAATTGACAGTGCTTTAACATCTGAGTCTGCTGGAGGGCACAGGACCTTCTTTATGGTTATAAGGGGATGTCAGAAAGATTTTTTTAAAAGATTTTTACAGTCATTGAAACATAAAATTAAAAAAAATCCTCCCGAAAAATTATGTCTACATGATAAAAGTGAACAGTCATGAAGACCATGTTTCTTTTGCTTTTTTGAAAGGTTTCACCTTCCTTCAGTTTCAGTTTACTGATAGACGATGATGTTGTGGTTTTCTCAAACTGCGCTCTGAGATCCGTTTTTCAAACTGAAAGCAAGTGGGCACATATTTAATTGTGTCTATATCTATGAAAGCTCTACATATTGCGGTTAATCTCACTTACAGGGAGTGATGGAGGTATCAGCTATGGATGAGCCTTTGAATACGTAATGGGAAGAAGCCCTGTCTGCCAGCCAAGAAAACTAATAGTAATTAATGTGAATAGAGATGCTTCAAGCATTACAGTGTACACATTCTTAAATCAAAACATACATAAAAATTTGGTGATTTGAGAAAGTATACTGTATTTTAATTAAGGATGCCTTAAATCTGGGCTTAGTTAGTTATTTAGATTTAAATTGAATTCAAGTGACTTTCTTGTCTCTTGCAGTTTGAATTGACTTTAATATGAAACAAAAATTTTACTTACTTCATAAAACAAAACTTTTGATGGGATTGTATAGTCTGCTGTTTGGATGGGATTGTATAATATGCTTTTAAGTGCACTGAGAATATACTTTGTTTAGATGCACTTAGAAAAAACAAATTATTCCTAATCCGTTTTAGCAGAAATTGTGATTAGAACAAACAGTCAAAGAACAAACATTTCTTAAGAATTATAGTTGTTTGTGTGCGCGTACCCAAAATAGGGACCAAATGTACCAAAGTTCTAAACCACCAGACTAAATGAACAAATGAGAGTTAGACTCATTTCCAGAAATGTGTAAGCACTTCTTAATTTGAAAAGATTACAGTAATAGTTTCAATTGATGGAGAGCAGATTACAATTCACCACCAAGTACAGGGCTCTTAATGGCTAAAATCACGGTCAAGTGAGTTCATGTCTTTAAAGGCAGATTTTTTAAGCCGGGACGATACCACTGAAATTAGTTTCTAATGTTGTTAGTTAAATTGTAATTAAAAGCTTTGAATTCAAACACTTGGAATGCAAACATTCTGAAATATAATTTGTGATGAAAATAATCAACAATGTGTAGAGTGTTATAAATTTACTTAAATAATCATATCCAAATATTGGTGAGCTATGAGTAAACAAATGAAGTGGTGGTCTAAAATGACAGAAACTTTTGTTGTACAGTTTTAAGCCATGAAACTATTCCTACTTAGTTATAAGACATTGTTAAAAAAAATTGGGCCCATATTGTTACACAGCAGATTAGCACATGCCTGTTCCTTTGGTCGGTTAACCTGTGTTAATCTGCAAATTGGGATTTGTAATAAATTCTTAAGCGTAGATTTGTTCAGTTAATCAGAGGGGACACGTAGACTTTCTAAAAATATACAAACACACACTCCTTTACTAGAGTAACTACATGTTAGAATACAGTACATGTCCATATTATGAAAATATTATCTTTATTTTTTGTAAATAATTCTGTATGTCAGGTCATATTTTTAAAAATATCCTCTTTCTTAATTGCAAGATTACTTTACGTCATTGTAGTACACAAGTAAGCAGCTTTTGTCTTTTCTGTTATCACAATTGTGAAGTGAAGAGAGAGAAAAAAGAGTAAAAGCCCACACAGAGAGGAATTTGGGCTGTTCAGCAGATTGGAGGAACAGCAGGATAAATCATGGAATGGGTAGAGAATACGTAGTATATAAGTCAGGGATTCCACAGCTGTATGCAAATTCAGCAATGGGTTTAGTCCCTATAGAGCGTTCAGGACAGAATGTCTTCCCCGGAAGATGTATGATGTCATTTGTGGCAGTAGACTGACTTTGTGTTCCTTTATGTAAGCTCATTTGGTCTTGTGTACCAATGTGTGTGTGTGTGTGTGTGTGTGTGTGTGTGTGTGTGTGTGTGTGTGTGTGTGTGTGTGTGTGTGTGTGTGTGTGTGTGTGTGTGTGTGTGTGTGTGTGTGTGTGTGTGTGTGTGTGTGCGCGTGGGAAGGGGTTCTGCAGATTGTACTGGCTGTGCTGTGTTTGGCAGATGTCCATTATTTACTCTGCAGTATATGTCTGACAGATTCTAAGAACATGCTGTCCTGGGAAAGCTTTCTTTCCACTCTCTCTCTCTTTCTCTCTTTCTCTCTCTCTTTCTTTCTTGCTTGTGTTTGAGATGAGCATGGAGATGAATAAATCAATTCTTTGTTCTTTTTTGTAAGACACTGAAGAAAACTGTACATAAGATTAAGTCGAGTTCTTTAATCTTTTCGTTTCCCAATAACGAGGCACCGATAGTATAGTTAGTTGCTGATAAAAATGAATCCCTTTTTAAAATCTGTGCTTTTTTAAACCTTCACAAAAATTGCATGAAATATCTATACTTAAGATATTTTTATTACGATAATAGCCAAAAGCAGACCAAACTGCAAAGACTGGCCATTTTTAAAGTTTACCATAATGCCAATCATTTTGTTTAGGTCGCACAAAGGAAAAAAAGGTTATTTTATACCCATTCTCTTCAACCTGCATTTAAACAATACGACTTTACGCTTTCTAATGGTGTGCAATACACACACCAAATTAAAGTTGTTTGTGCATGTGAAACACTAATCCTTCCTTTACCTATAGTGGATAATGGATGCATCCAATTGAAATAGTTTTCAAAAACACAGATATTTGTACTTTATTTGATATTTTGGATAATCTTGCCTCATATTGAAGGTAAAAACCTGCCCAATTTAAGTAAATAAATTAAATTATGAAAAAGAAAATGAAAATGAAAACCTGATTAAAAATTTAATTACACTGATAATGCATTGTCCCTGTCAAATTTAAAAAGAAAATGCAATTGCTAATTTATTATTAAATTTTTGCTAAATTCTTGAGGCAATACTGCCAATTAGAAAATTGAAAGGCAAATGTGAAAAGAAAAACACGTTTTAAAATATTTTTATTAATGCTCACACAATAATATTAACAAGTGAAAGAACAGCATGGTAAGAACAGATAACAACTTTGATCCCCATATAAAAGTACTACTTAAAATTACAGTATTTTTAGCATGAAATTATTCATTTGTGTAAAGATTGGAAGTCATATCTGGTATCTCACATCCAGACTGGCATGTGTGTTAAATAAAAAGTTAATGGACTTTTTTGCTTTCAAGTGATCATTTTTTAAGTTTTATTTAACTTTAGTTTAAAAAATTCAGTAAATGAACAGGATTTTGACAGGAACACAAGATTTCTGAGGAAAAAGCTCAATTTTTGACACAAAGAAAGGTTATGGCTTCAGGCAGCTCACTGTGTTTTATGTTAAATGGGAAAAGCAAATAAAAAGACCAGCTTGATGAAAATGACAGCAGAGGAAAACCTTCAATCCTTTGCTGTAAACCGCCAATAAAGTGTCACAATGCTGAGGGGTTTATGTAAGATGTAGTCATTCAGGTCTTTTCAACCTGATCAGATTACAGTGTTGCCAAGTTTTATGAACACAATATGGGGCTTAGCACAGCCAACACAAAAATGTACATTCATTGCATCACATTTGCCAAATAAACAAATTGTTCAGCTGGTTTAAAGAACAACCCAGGCAAATGTAATATAATGCAGTTTGGTATGCAAAGTGTATTTAGTAAATGTAAACGTAAATGTAGATAAATGTAATGTAAATAAAGACTGACAGATTTCAGTTATGTGCAATATTTGCATGTTTCTACTATCCCAATTGTTAAAATATTAATCTTAAAAGAAGCACAAATTAAGAATATCAAAGCAACAGTTACACAGTTTGTGTCGGCCATGACTTTTATGCGGTCAGGGCTGCTCTGGCAAAGTGTTCTTTGACCCCTCCTGGAGGTCTATGATTGCCAGCCTGAAGAATGGGTTTGATCTTGACCCCACTTAAATGGTCCTGGGGTGGACCATTGATCCCTGACCTTCTGGATGCCTACAGTAACTTTACAGATACTCTGTCACTTTAGTGAAATATTTTACCTGGCGTTCGTCCGAGAGACCTCAACAGTCTTCAGCCCCTTGATAGAAAACCTGCGTCAACGGAGCATTATTTAACTATTGCATTACAATGTTGTCATATCAAGTTAGTGAAGATAGAAAAAAGATCATAAAATGTTGAAGGACCTATTGCTCCAAGGCAGATGGTGTTGATTTGTTCATACACAAACTGTCTTATGGCCAATGTAATGCACATTAACCATGAAAGAGTGTTTTGTGGATTTGAAGACATTCTCTCACAGAGATTGAGATTTAATAGAAATCACATTGAGATTTAATAGAAACATCTTGATCTCGCTATTCTGTGTGTGCATATTCAAAAAGTGTTGCTGTTTTACTGTGTTTCCTATCTATGCAGCCAGAAAAGTTACAAAATGACATAAATTTGTCACAGGACAACAAAATATTTTTCCTTATAAAATGTACAATGTGATTCTTTAATTTGAGATATTTGTCATTGATAACTTAGGCTATGAACTTGAAAAAAAGTAATTTCAATTACATATTCCCTGCCACCAAAATTGTCCTGTTATGTGTTGATTCTTCACCAGAAAGTCTTGCTACATCAGACTAATCTCTTCGTGTACACCTGTACCCTTGAGCAGATACAGGGAGTAACTGTTAATAATTTGTTCTTTTTAGCAGGACATGGTGATTAAAAAGGATGTAACACTGCACCCACACGCAATTTTGTTAAACCCGCATTTTGTCACATTTGTAACATTTTATTGTTGTACTTTAAACAGTGTGCTGCTGCATTTTTTAATATGATGAGTTTTTTATTATATTGTTTTAAACCCCTTTGCCTTTTTTATTAGACATATTAGGGGCTTACAAGGTCACAAAACAAAACATGATCATTTTTTTCACAATCGTCACACATGCAATTTCAAACATTCACATTGGTTTGTAAATATGCTTAAATAACAATTTTATTTTCCTAAAATTTTGTATCAGCACTCAAAAGTGTGCATACACTTCAGGTGACATATTTGTATGTTTCAATACATATTCAAATTAATTTTGAAATTTAACTGTTTTTTAATGCTTAAACTATTAGTTACAATATAAAGAAATGTCATATATATTTTTTTAGAAAATATTTCTCTTATATTTTGAAGTAAACAGTACAGCTCAACAGTTTGTAGAGCAGAAGGTTATCTGTAAGTGGATTATCTTCTTACTGTATCACTCATGCTGCAGTTAGACAGCTCTCTACCGCCCCCCATGGAAGTATATTTACTGGGACCTGGTCTCAAAAATGTATAGCTATATATATGTAAATATATATGAATATCAATGCTCTCTAAAAACAAAAACAAATACACGTCGGTACATGATTTTGAAAACTGAAAACTTTTCCAATGGGTATGTCTACGTTTAATACTCCATTGAAATGACCTCGGACAAAGATTAAAGGCATCAAAATGATGGGTCATACTTAGATAAGCGAGATAATGATCTGATGTGGTGACCATATAAAATGATTGTGGCATATGTATAGCACAGGATAACACAATGAAAGCGTGGATATGTGAGATCTTTCACCCCAAGGTCAATGAACATAGTGTTTAACATTGCACAGGATGAGCCAGAAACTTGACAATCCATCTCTGTATTTGCCTTATCCTCTTCTAAACTTGATACACGGCTGTGTAATGTCTTATTAAATTGCACCTTACCGGTATGTGTGATGATTATTCGATTTGAACAGCACACATCATACTCGAATTAGAATTCAATTTGAATAGCAAACATTGTAAGACAAACAACAAGAGAGAGAGAAAAAACCTTTTGATGCATGGGACAGTTCACCCAAAAATGAAAAATGTGTCATTGTTTACTCACCCTCTCGTCATTTTAAGCCTGTATGACTCCTACTAAACACAAAAGATGGCAAACGATTTTAAGTGACACCCCATCACTTTTATTTGTATTGATGCAAAAGCAATGCAAGTGAATGGGTGCCAGTTCCCAACAGTTTTCAAAATATCTACTTTTCTGTTCGGCAGAAGATAAAAATGCAAAACTATGAGAGAACTAAGGGGGGCATTATGACAGGTAAAAGAGGGCAGAAAACGAACAAAACTCTGAACCAGTGTAATGAGGAAATGATTTCCAGTATAAGCTCATCTATCTTGTATACAATAACACACCTGAAGAAGGAATGAGGTCAACGTCCAGGCGGTCATCTCTACCCCATTCTCCCCCCTTTTCAATGTGTTCTTCATTCCTTCCCACCTTTGATGCTTCACCTTCTCTGTGTTTAAAGGTCAGATTCATTTTACTCCCAGGATTTATGACACTGTCGAGCTCTTAAAGTGCATGTATCTTTGTGTCACTTAGACTTGTGAGGGCGTATAAATGTAGTGAAACCTAATACAATGCTGTAACCTGACTTAAAGGGACATTTCAAGTCTTCCACACTAGTAAAAGGGCTATAAATTTGCCTTACAATGTTTTACTTTTAATCTTATATCAATGTTTGTGAGGGTTATATTAAGATGGTGGTTTATTGCTGTATAAAGCAACAAATGTATGTACAGTATGTGTGTCTGCCGTGCATGGAGAATCTTACCAGTCAAAGTGATAAAACGTAGATTGACTGCAATAAAGAAACACAAATTCCTGTAAGTAAAACATTTCATCAACACTTCATCACATCGCCAAACAAAAAGATGCCTAAAAACAGAAAACATGAATCCTGAACATGAATAAAAACAAAAATCCTGTTTTTGCTCTTCTCCTACATTGTGCACACATGTACGTGAATCTGCAGACATACAGACATATGTCCTGTAAACACACCCAACAAGGAAATCACAGCATGTCACCTGTCATTGCACTTCTAATGATATCAAGTAAAACTAATAATGCTTAAAGCAAGTAAAGTGAGAAAGACATGAAGAGCACGCGTCTTTTTGGAAAGGGGCAAATACATGCAATGTAGGGGAGTTGGGGGGGTACTTGAAATGCAGTAAAGCTTTGGCTATTGGGCTTTGATTACATCTGCTTGTGCTTAGTCCCTCCCCTCTTCTGCAGAGTACACTATATATACACACACACAGTCAGACAGATCTGTTCACCAACTCTTACACTCCTACTTTGACTTGGAACCTTTAAGGTGTGTGTGTGTGCGTGTATGCATGTGTGCGTGTGTGTGTGTGTGTCAACCTGCTAGAGCTTGAGATTGCAGGGAATTGAGTAGGCACATGGTGGCTCGTTTGTAAGTGTGATCCCACTTGAGAAAGAGACAGTGACAAAGAGAGAAGAGGGAAAGGTGCCAAGCAGTGAACACAGGCAGGGAGAGCATATAAAGCATTTCCACCTCCAGTACAATGGAAGACTTTGCACTGTCTTTCTGGATTTACATTGGAGTGATGTCAATCTTTGTTTATGGTGCACTGAAGAAGTTTCTGGCATCCCACGTCGGTGCCATGCCCATGGTGGTGGCATGGCTTGGTGCCACTCTGTTGGTGGAGAGACTGTGTACACTGTGCATGCCTGCTGGGCTGGCAAGATTGGTCCTCTGTGTCTCCTGCTGGCTGTACTTCACCCGGGCCATCCCAAAGTCATCACTGCCAGTTGAGGGCAGGGCGGTCTTCATCACAGGTAAGAAATTACGAAGTGAGATGAAACAGGCAAAACACAATTCCTTCACTTTAATAGCTCAGCTGTGTTCATTGCATGCTGTAACCTTGGTTTTTTCTGATGTACTGTAGCTGACTCATAGTATCATTATGGCTCTGGTATTGACCTGAATTGCACGTGAATTGATATGCAGGGATTGTACAAACAGCAGAGAAACTGGGTCATACGGTTAGATTTTGTGGTCCGAAATTGCCACAATCCTATGATTGTTGTATTTAATGAGTAATTAAGTTTTAAAGCTGAAATGAGAACTTGTTTTCCCTGTATTGTGATTGTATAAGCAAATTTTAAGGCACCCAAATACTCCTTGTCAGTACATGTTACATTCCCTGGGTTAATGTTTCCTTTGTATTATGAATCCCGTAATGATGTATCTCCTAATCAATCATATTACTATAAACAAAAACATCTTTTGTCATGTGCTTGAGTACAAACAAGATTTATCCTGAACATGCTGTACTGTTACTTCAAACAATATCCTCAAACCTTAAACTGCTTCAAGCCAGTCGATATGTTATTGTTACGCCAATAATTATTTATTAGGCTATATTATAGAATTCAGATAAACATGTGGTGCAAGCAAACTGTTGTTGGTGTTGTATGTCTATTGGTCAAATTTCCTTTTAGCCAGCAACTAGAAAGTTGTTAAAATGATTTGAGTTGCAGAGTTAATATGACAAAGTAAAACCGTATTATGTAACACATCGTCAGTGTAAGCCAGATATCAAATATTTCTTCAACTCATTTTTGAAAAATAAGTACAGGTGTATTTTGACTGTCTTTGTCCTAAGTACTCTTGAAGACTTCTTGAGTTGCGGTCAGCTTCTTGCTGTAATGTCAAGTGCTGTGTTCACTGTTCGTACTCTGCACATTTTGTCCAGTCAGCAGACTTCAAAACAACATTTGCTCTATTAAGCTTATTGCAAATTGACCTCTCCTCTCAAAACGAATCCAAGTGAAAAGTTGTTCAGTTGCCAGCATTCTTCAGAGTATATTTTGTGCTCTGCGGAAGAAAAAGGTCATACAGGTTCGAAATGACAAGGGAATGATTTTTCTTCTTTCCTGACTGTCACTTTAGGTTTGTGTACGTAAAGTTGAATGAATCAGTTACAGTTATGACCAGATGCAAGAATGAATGGCTTTAATGCCCCTAAGCTGTCTGCAGTCTATTGACATGGTAACCGGCTAAATCTTTTCCACACAGAGTTTGCTTTCAAACTAGAGTTGTCCAACCTGAAGTCAGCTGAATCCAGCCACATGCACCATTAATCTGGCAAAAGTCAAAGTGCAGAAAAGCCCACAAACAAAGCCTTAACATGTCACTCAGCAGCTCTCGGAAAAAGTACCTGCTTTTTTGTCTTAGTTTTTTCTATGATAGTGAGAGAAATATAAAAAAAATTTAATAAAAATTTGAATAAAAAAGAAAAGATTTTAAGCAGTTCTGAGCCATTCTATTATGTGTTGAAAATGATTTAATCAAATTCAATAAAATACCACACATGTTCTGGTTTAAAAAAATTATCTGTTTTCAGTTAAATCACCTTTCATCTATGCTCTCTCTCTCTCTCTCTCTCTCTCTCTCTCTCTCTCTCTCTCTCTCTCTCTCTCTCTCTCTCTCTCTCTCTCTCTCTCACTCTCTCTCTCTCTCTCTCTCTCTCTCTCTCTCTCTCTCTCACTCTCTAAACTTTACCTCCCAATAAACCGCGATGACTGAACTAAGCTGTGATTAACACCAGGTTCTAACACCATGAAGGTGTGAACTTCTAGAGTTACAAGCACTCACGCAAACATTCATCCCACACACATTCTCGACTCTTCATCTGTCAAACAAAAGGTAAATATCAGTGCCGCCCATATTGACCCCTGTCAATTTCTCCCAAATAAGATTTTCCAACAATCCCCACCTAAGCTGTGGAGTTTTATCAGACTCCATGTGTACCCTCATCCCATTAAACTGTACTCACTTTAATTAAGAACATTGCCGAACTCCAGCATTTCTCTGACATCAGTCCGGATCTCTACATGAGCTGCTAAGTACCATGTGATATTTGTCCGTATGTGTCAGGAAGTATGCTGTGAAATGTGATAGATAGCATGAGGTCGTATCATTGTGTGTGCATGCGGAGGACAGCGTGAAGAAGCACGATTAATCCCTTCTACTCATCCACCAAAACAAGATGTGAACAATATGTGTGCAAACAGGCAGGACAATGGCTGGAAGCTATTTATTGTAAATTTAATATATATACAAATATGTCTTTAATCCAAGCAACTCAACCATTTTTGACATTTTTATGAGCAACTTGGTGTGTGTACCATATTTCCATTTGATTTTTGTTGCTGTATGTGATTTCCCAAATCACACATAACACATGGATTGAAACCTAGGGAATTGCTCTCGATCACTCACACTTCATTTTTATTATTTTTTATTTTCTGTCCAGGAAAGTTTCACATTGCATTGCTGATCATCATCATACAGTTCAAGTACCGACAGTCCTGTAGCCCTGTGGGCTTCACATGTGTTTGAGGAGTGAGAAAGGCTATATGCATACGTTTCTGCTGTGTGTGTGAGAGAAAGAACTCAGAAGTGTTTCTCTCTGGCCCATCAGGTCTCTGGCAGGCCCTTCTTTTACCCAATGTCCCTGGAGCCACTCCAGAATGCAAGCCAGTTCAGAGTAGGATGAGATATGCTAGACCCAAGTTGTCTAATAATACCCATATCAATGTTACAAAACACTATGCGAAAAGTGTTTGGAGGAAAGGGAGACAGGGGAACCTGGGGGATTCTTGTCGTGCCATTTGGCCATACAAGATGGGGAGGTTAAACGGATAGAATAGGTTGAAGTGATGCATTTGGGGCCAGAGAGTTCAGAGGGTGCACTTGGCATTAATGTACAAATGGCAGAGCTTAGCTCAACACATTTTTTCTAATTGCTTTTGGAGACGTTTCTTACAACTAGTTTAAAGTAAAGTGTTTCTCTTTGAAATACATACAATGGTTAAATGTTTGGGACACTTCATTGAAATCTTTCTTTTTTTATATAAACTTTTGATCTGAATGTGTATGTCAAACGTCTGAAATTAGTTTAATAGAATACAATTAAGCTAAAATGTATGTTTTTTTTTTCATGTAAAAACTTGCATTTTTAATGATAAAATGAATGACATATATTAAATATTAAAGAAAACAAGAGACGAACAATATGAGCGCAGAATAAACATGGAAACTGTTTGTTAAAATGAAGAGAAAACATTTTCGCAAATTCTAGTCATAAGGTGACAACACTGAAAACAATATAATATAACATGTAAAAAAATTTTTTTCAGTTCAAATACAAAGTGGTGAACTATGGCAATTGCTGTTGTCTTGTTTGTTATACACAGTATGTGTGTACAACACAATGACCTGCACTTGTATATTCAAATGATTGCATGAGTGTTCCTACCTTTAACACAGAAAAGGTTCTCACGCAAAACTGCTGTGAGACGGATTTACAACCTTGATTTAATGTTGATAAAACCTGATTATGTGAATGAGGCACGTGCCTTTAAGTTAGTAATAAGCAAAATACACACCCTAACCGTATACATATTAAAGGTTTTCACAGAGCCTCACCTGTTCAAAACGTGATGAATGATCCTTGAGTACAGCTAATCTTCCAAAACCAGTTGAGAAACACAAAACAGAATATAGGTCAAAACTTCACGTGATTGTTATTGTTCAAGGACTTATGTCATGAGTCAACTGTTGTAGACTTTTCTTTTATTCTAAACCTAATATCTAGCAGCATAATTGCATAATTTGTAAATCGTGCATAATAGCATGAATGTCAGTTATTATCAATAATGATGTTTTAGCTCAAAAGATTCTGTTACTAGGCCACCTGGAGCATTTGATTTTAGTATGGTAAGTGTGGTTTGAGTTGATCCTAAAAGTAAAAGAACACTTTTATTTAAATAAATAAAATCTTGCTGAATGTAACCCATAGAGAAGTCTCAGTTGGTGTACAGACAGAGCCAAGTGTGTCCTTAGAAAACTCCTAGATAACAGTTGCCCGTAAATGCAGAGGTGTGATTTTTGTTTGTTTGTGGTGCGTTCTCTGTACACTTAGTTACGGCTGTTATCATAACCGGTGTGTAAATTCTTTGCCACACATTCACAAATTAGGTGAAATGTAAGGGCATGGACCTCTGAACAGTGCGTGATATTAAGGATCGTCTGCCAAAGTCTTTCTTCTTCAGTTTTTTGGATATATTGTACAGGCTTGCCAATCAAAAGAGACACAGAATGGAACATATATTAGTTTGCATTGGCTGAGAACACAATAATTTTTAAAAGAACACAGACTGTAAACTTGGCATACACGGAAGACTTCTCGTTCTAAAGCCCAGTTGTTCAATTATATTGGAGACCTCACATTGAGAATAATATTAAGGTCTGTATATTTATTCATGTAACATGTGTTTTCATGGTCGTACCATACTGTAATTCACTGCCAAGAACAACTGGAATATGAAAAAGGCTGAAAGTACAGTGAGTTATTATTCTCCTTTCAATCTTTAACACTTCTTTATGCATTTGGACCTTATGGGCTTAGACATCTGCACCTAAATGACCCCACTGAAGATGGGCCACAGAATCATCATTTATACACTATTTCTGCTACTTGTTTAAATGTATTTCCCCCATAAAAAATGCATTTGTTGATAATGGAGCTACAATGACCCCTGAAAGATGTAGAAACAGGACAATGTGTATCTCCAGCAATATATCTTTCAGCTATGTAATTGAATAGAGATAAAAGTCCCTGTGATCATGTTTCAGAGATCATACTGTTGTGATACCTGATGTTAGATAAAGCCTTTACATAATTGTACTTCTGTTGTTTTTGCAGTTCTATATAGGCATTTAGAGGTCAATTGCAGAAAGATTACAATTTACCATTGCCATGTTTTCATATCTCTCGCTTCCTCTCTCCATAGGTTGTGATTCAGGATTTGGTAACGCCACAGCGAAACGGTTGGATGCGATGGGGTTTGAAGTGTTTGCAACGGTATTAAATCTGGAAGGTGAGGGAGCCAAATACCTGCGCAGAGTCTGTTCTTCACGCCTTACGCTTCTGCAAGTAGACATCACCCAGCCCCAGCAGGTCAAGCAAGCCTTTCACGATACCAAAGCCAAGCTTGGAATGAGAGGTGAGGATTTATGTGTTTTAAATTTGTTCTTTTTTGAACCAACTTTTGGCATCGTGCTATCAACAAAGCAGCTCATTTAGATACTGAATAATATAGCCAGATCAGAAAAACCCTGGGGCGACTGATCTGCCAGAACATATTCAGATTTCTTAAGTTTGCATATGTGTATTTGTGTGCGCATAGTTCTGTTCGTGTCTTAAGTGAAAATGTTTGAAAGAGGATGGGGGTGGTGCTTTCACAGGGCTGTGTGTGTAGTTTGGCAGCACATCAAGGGGCACATGTTATTTTCAAACAGCATACACCAAAGCACCAGGTGGCTCATAGACCAATCAGAGAGAATAAGAAAAAAAATGCTTTTTTTTACAAAACAAGGCCACATAGGCTTCTGGAATGGCAAGGTCAGGTTTAAAACTAAATAAAGATAGGAAGAAGCTACAATAATGAAACAAGTCTTTGAGCAAACTGGAATAAAATCAAATGCAGAACACATGTTTTTTCCTCTCTAGATCTGTGGGGGCTTGTAAATAACGCGGGCTTGTGCGTGAATATCGGAGATGCTGAGCTCTCCCTCATGTCCAACTATCGGGGATGCATGGAGGTTAACTTCTTTGGAACACTTTCCGTGACTCAGACCTTCCTTCCACTTCTGAGGCAGTCTAAAGGCCGGATTCTAACAATCTCCAGCCCTTCAGGTACACAAACACACACACGTGAGCTCCACCACCAACACTAGTAAATTTTTATAGCTACCATCCATCCATGTTAAAATACCATGCAAGACTTTACCCCTAATAAAAACAAATGAAATTAAGTAGTATGTATCATGACATTTATGAGTGTTTTTAGGTTTCTGTCTCAGTGATAAAACTCATTAGGAAGCTCTTGGGCTTTCTTTCATTCTGCCATCCACATAAAGCTGTCAGTGCTTATAAATGCCTCTCTGTTTGTCAAATGTTTGCTTTATGCCAGATGGGCTAAATTACACCAAACCAAACACTAATCGAGGCTCATATTATGGTCCACCTGTTTTCTGGGCTTCTCGAATGTCCACTGACGTTTCACAGAAAGCAGTCAGATGGAGAAATACACATTGGATTTTTTTGCTTTGCCTGGCTCTTGTGATTTTGTCTCTATTTGTTTACCAACGTCGTGCCAAAACAGTATGATACTATGAGTAACAGCTTGGCGCAGGACACTGTCGAGTTCTTCTTCAACACTGGCTCTCGGCCCTCTTAAATAAAGATGTCTCTATGAGCGAAGTGCGGCCGCACTGTCAGAATGTTTTAGTTGTCGTGAACAACTGAGATTCTATCTGCAATTATCTTTAAAAAACGCATCGCATCTCGGTGGCTGAACACAAACTGTTTTAATTTAAAGACTCTTCAGATAAATAAATGTATTATTGAGCTTCGCACAGTCACTGGGATTCCTTTGTTAGGTTCCTCCGCCAAATAATGAATGACACTTCCTCTGTCAAACAACTACATCTGGAACATGTCCTGAGAAGTTTAGCATTGTGTCTTTACTCATCAGTTAAGCTTTCTCCCAGACGTTCTGAAATGGAGATCAAAAGGACTTGTGGTTATGTCTCAATCATATTATAAACCAGGGAAACATATCGCGGTCATGTTGTGAGGGGAAGTTAGATGAAAATTTGGAATGTTGTAAACTGTGATCAACACAGGTGTATTTGACTTTTTACATATTTGTCTTTTATTTCTGTAGGTGAGCAACCCTTCCCTTGTTTGGCCGCGTACGGGGCTTCAAAAGCTGCTCTGAATCTTTTTATCAACACACTTCGTCATGAACTGGAGCCATGGGGTGTCAAAGTCTCCATCATCTTACCTTCTGCCTTCAAGACAGGTAATGACAGATGTCCTTTTTAAAAAAGACTAATATATTTTATTAAGAAAATAATATTTGTATAAACTACAAATTCTAAGAAATATTATAAGATTCGTAAAAATATGATTTTAAGAATAAAATAAGAATGAATCACCACATCTAATCCACCCCAAAACCTACCCTCAAAGGCAGAAAGACAAGACATGAAACACATGAATGACATACTTTTTGAAATACTTCAGATAACTCATGTTAGGGCTTAGAATTTTAAAGTTTACACTATCCAGGGTAACTTCTGAATTAACTATTTATAGAGTATGTTTTCAGGGGAAATTATTATTTTTGATTTATTCTTTCAATAATATTTCCCTTAAACATCCAATATAAGTTATAGTTTCTACTTGGGTTTATTAGCACACAAAAAAGGCAATCTAAAAAAACAGTTTCTCTGTATATCATTAAACCTGTCTCAGTTTTTAAATATGAAAATCAAACCACATGTAACAATAAGGAAGATTGTAAATTCAATTGGAAAACATGGAAGTAGTCTACAAGAAAGCACTGCTGAGTACAGATGTAAAGTCACAACTTTTTCCAACAGTTATGAACGGCCTGCTCTGATTTAATCTGTTTATTCACATCTTGGCCACAGACCAAGTTTTAAAATAATATCCTTACGCTGACCAAACAGAGAGTTCCGCCAAATGCGGTCTAGGATTACGACACAACTTACTCAATACCCACTGTTTACATTCTGCCTGAAATTTATATTCCGTCTGCTCCCCTGCCTCACTCTCTGTTGTTATTACGCTAAATCACATTTTGTTTTTTCTTCCTTATGTTCCAGGACAAAGCAGTAACGCAGAGTACTGGGAGAAACAGCACAAGCACCTGATCCAAAACCTGCCCCCAAGCCTGCTCGAAGAATACGGAGAAGATTACCTCCTGGAGACCAAGGAGCTCTTCCAGAGTTACGCAAAAACAGCCAGTGAGGACTTCAGCCCTGTAATCGATACTATCGTTGAGGCGCTTCTCGCTCCTAAGCCCCAGGTGCGCTACTACGCCGGGCCAGGTTTATATCTCATGTACTTCATCTGCAGCTATCTGCCTTTGCACTTCAGTGATAAGTTCCTCCAGAAACTGTTTGTAAAGAAGAAGGTGATACCACGTTCCTTGAGGAAACAGCAAGAGCTGAGTCTCAAAAACAACAATAACAACAACAGCATGAATGATATGAATAAAACTCATAACAACAACAGCTTCACAAAGATTATTGATTAGTTCCCGATATCTTTTAGCACCACCAATGTGATCTGCTTATAGTGATTTTGTTTCCATTGTAAAACCTATACTTTTCTCTTGTTTTTTGTATATATTGCGTATTTTGAGGGGATCACTGAATTGCACCAAATCATCCCGGGACATGTAGGGCAACTGACTCTCTATAGCATCAAAAGGTTAAAAAGACAGAAATAAAAAAACTCATCCCGACAGGTTATATTTATTTTCAAAATTCTCAGGCGAAGCAAAACCCAAACTCATATTATGTTCTCAAAATGCATGAATTCTAAACGTCTACCACAGGGACAGACTTGGGATTCTGGTTAGATTTAAATGACCACTGTTACTGTAAAATGTAGATTCATTAAGAGTTATAAAGCTGAGACTTTTCTCTTACTACACTGGAGTGGTTGATTTAATTTTTACTCGGGTCAGATATAAGTGCAACATCAAAACATGTAATGGGTTGTATGTGTGTGTTTTTAGATAAGTGACCAATGGACTCAAATGGTTCCTTAATTCAGAAGTCCTTTGAAAATGTATTTTACTCCATAGTTTTGTACTTGTAATATTTTTTCTATGTCACTTTTTTGGCTTATTTATGCCATTTTGTTTCTAATGAATCACTGTATCCTTTTATACAAACAAGATAACAGTACAGAAAAAATGTAAAATGCTCACTTGATCATGCATAGGGTGTAATAAAGTTGCATTTTTTAAATAATAACTGTCTTTGCATTTGCTATCAAAGAACATAAACAATGGCTTTCAAGATCAGATATCTTTTTATATGCCAGTGCCCGCTATACTGAACCATGCTATGCATTTATCCTGTTCATTGGTTCTGGCTTTACTAATTACAAATTTCAGATTGCTTAATAGGTTTTATGTTTATCCTTAAAAATGTAAATGAGACCGATTAGCTCTGTGCCCTTTTACCCTGTAATGTTCTCTAATTCCTGGTATGACCTTCTGATTTCGTGGAATCGGGATGCAGACTGAGAGCAGGGGGGCATTCATACCCTCTGTTGAGAAGCTTAGCCTTTTGAGCAAGGTCAGAATCCTGGTAGATTAATTGCTAAGCATGTTTATCTCATTAACTGCATTTATTGTTTTTGGAAAGATCAGTGCAGAGTTTTTCTTGGATAGCTGAAACATAAAAAGGAATAAATGGGACACATTGTCACATAACAGTACCGATGTGATTAGTAAACCATGACTTGGTCCATAATTGATGAGAACTTTGTTCCTAAACAATTACAAGCTTGTGTCCCCGCCAATAAACACTAAATCTGACAAATGTGTCTGTGTATGAAACAGAACAGAGTATGTTCAACATTCACTGCTAAAGATCTCCAACTGTGTTCATGTACAGAAAACTCTATACATATTTATAAATAGAACTTTCTTTACATTTAAGATCTTTAACACTGTCAGGTTAATCCACTAAATGATATTAACAGGGGACATCCAGTAATAATAAGGCATTATAGTTTTGACTCTTTCATAATCTTTTAACATTTTATGTCTGACCAGACAGCTGAGCCACTCATGCATGACTGATGTGGTTACAATGTACAATAATATTCACTAAGTCTAAATAATTAACGACTGTTTTGGACATTGCGTTACAGTGCAACCCAGTCTCAAGGGAATTTGTGACATGGTCACAAAATGTATCTATTTTAATATTAGTTTTCTATTTGTATTTTATTGCTCAGCACAAATTTTAAACTAATGTATTTACATAGGATTTGACTTTTGTGCATTTGTCATGTTGGTTTTATTCCACTGATGAGCACAGGCACCTTGTTCTATATTTGTTATTCATTTTCAAACTCAAGCACTACGTTTGTAACATATCTAAACCAGTCTCTGTGCAGTTTCGACCTTGGTATTGTCACATTCCTTGTCACTCAGCATGACTTTCAGTACACATACCTTATGTGTACACACATTCAAATATTTACAACGTGGCATTAGGGGAAGTTGGACCAATTTTAAGAGGTGCCTAAACACATAACTGAACCTACACCCTAAAATTCAAATGCATATTTTTCTTATAAACATTAATTATAAATAGTGAAGCCCCGTTCTTATCCCACCGCTAAACCTAATGTGTGCATGAAAGAAACTTCCCACTGAAATACATTGGTTTAAAATTCGAACTTCCTAATGTCCCATCCATCTTAAGATTTCCTAAAGAAAATGCATCACTGCAAGGTAGGCAATATGCTTATCAAACCATGTCAAAGCCATGGCTTACTTACTGCACATGCTCTCACACATTGAGATACAATACTTATGTAGGCAATCCAAGTTCCAAGTCCTGTTCCTTATCATTTTGTTACTTTTCTACACTGTCATTCTTAATAAAGTGGTCAAAAGGCCCAGGAGTTGAGAAACTTTGCAAAGAACAAAAAAAATTTGGATTAATGCTGGTTTTGTGTTCCAAAAGGACTCAAAAAAAAGAAACAATGTTTCATCACACGTTACTTTTGGGTGGTGGTGGTGGGGGTTGTATTGTTTATGACAGAGGACAGGAGATTGTGCCGCTCAAAAAGCAACAATAAGTCTGCTAATATCAACAATTCCTTATCCAGCATTACCTCACAGATGGGGTCAAATAAATGGCCATACATGGGCTTATCTGTGAGATGTTCCAGGCCAACACTCCATCACAGACACATCCAGCAGCACTTGTAGTAGTGTTTTTGTGATCTAAACAAGCAAGTGACCGGGTTTTTATTAGATCGACATTTGAGTCTACTCAACAGCTTAACATTTGAAAAACGCTGAAGAAGTGTCACAGGTTTAAAGGCCACAGCCTCCTTTGCCAATTTCCCTCAGCAGTTGGGACTGCAGCAGAGCGTCTCAGCAGATGCACAGGTCCAAATCTAGCACGGGATCTTTGCCAACATCAACAGACTGAGTATATCCAAACAAATGATGCTCCGTAGGCCAAGCCTCCTTGAGAGTGATGGAAAATAGTGAAGTTGTGCCAGCCAGAGTCAATGGGATATCCAAGAACTTCAAAAAAAGGATTAAACAGCTGTTTCTAAGTATCTCTTTAGTGTTCTGATATTTTAAAGAAATAAAGATGGAAAATCATAAGATAACAACACAAAAAATGTAAATGTGTATATTTTGTTCAAACATCAATATCTTTTGATTATAAATAATTATTATTGTTGAAATATTAGAAAATGGTTACCATAATGGAAAAAAGTAATGAAGAGGCAATTGTAATAACTCCACAGAATGCTGTCTTCTACCCGATGTAAAACTTTCATTCTGTAAGAATGATGTCATGACATCATTTAATGTGCAGTGACTGTAAAGCAGTTTCCAGATTCCTATATTCAGGGTGTCCATATGTTGCCTTTGTTTCTATTGTTTGGGTCTGTTTTGTAAGTGAGGGGTCACTGAGTACAGCCCCAACGACATCATAGTCCTTAATTTTGCTCTCATTCATTAATTTAAAAAGCCTAGAAAAACATTTTATTTGTAGGCTGATTTTGCTGATCTGGTTTCCAAGGGAGATCATCTTGTCAAAGAAAAAACTAGATGAAGTTGCCTTGTCCTCTTGTAGTAAAAGCAAGAACTCAACTGGTAAAGCAATGTGGTTGTTTCCCATAGAACCAACATAAATCCCAGGTGACTAAAGATCATATAAAAAAGAGAACCATTTCCTTCCAGCTATGTGATCCTGCCTGTTAATTTACACAACAGCTAATGTAAATGAGAACATGCATGAAAATATCTATTTTTAAAAGAATTAAGAGACACACTTTGCAAGATATGAACAATAGTCCCAAGCCACTTTAATTTACATACATAGTTACTTTTTTAGTATATTTGTGTAACATTTTGTTTGAATGATAAATGTTTAGGTAGAGTTAAAAAAACTCCAACAGGAATACATCTTGACTAGTGTTGTGTTATCCGATACGTTACACAAACCTGCGTCTGCTTTCATTTCCATTATTTATATCTGTATGTACTTAAGATCTAAAGGTAGTTTTGGGATCTACTTTCCCGTCAATCAGTTTCACATCTTATTTGTGAATTTCTTCCCAGAAACATTAAAAAGATGAATGTAGAAAAAAATTGCAACCTGCATCTCCAGTGTGACCACATCCAACATGCAGATGCTTGCCTGCTAGAATTACACAGTGCCATCTTATAGCTGCCTTCCACATTCTTCAAATATCATTTTTATTTTAGTTTCTAAATAAATCTTATCAAAGGCCCTCTCTCGTAGAGGGCTCATGGGTATTGGGCCACAACTAAAACATTATAACTGTATTTCCCAACATTACCATAAAAAACCAAACTCCTTCAACACTAACTATATGGGGACTGGTAGTTGGGTGAAGGGGCATCACTCGGGTATTCGGAATTCAATTAGTGAATACTGATCATACTATTAAAAGCTCACTGACAGCAATCAAATAGAGGATGTAGGTCATACACACCAGACTTCGGTGTCATTATAATACTGCATTAACCTAATAGCCTGTGGGTCTTGCCAAAGGATTGCTTCATGTACGCAGTGTGCTTACAGTGTACCTCTTCATATGTTTTATTCGTTAGTATTTCTGCAATTCATAATTCGTGTATTTATTTTAAATATTTTTTTATTTATTTTTATTTTAAACAATGCTTTGGGGACTCACCCAATCATTAAATCTAGCTAATGGTAAAGTGCCAGATGACCTTAGTGAGTTATCCCAGAGTACAATAACAACACACCCAAAAACTATTGTGTAGACCAAACTAAACAATTAACACAACAGTTTGCATTAACATTTTTATGTTGTGACAACTTAAGCACATCCAACAAACTCTATATTTAGACAGATTACCTTTTTCTTAATCAAAATAAATGTTTAAGAAACACCAATTTCAAACATCTTTCAACTAGTTTTTATACTGATTTAATCATAGACGCAGGTTGAAAAAAATGTTATTAAATTTTCTATAAAATTCCCAATGCAGATTAAAAGCAAGAGCTGAACTTGCCTTTAACATCTCGATTACAATTATGTTTCTTGAGCCTAACCTAAGCAAATGCTTTATCACTCAGGACAACCTTATACTTATACCATTTATATAAGCAAAACAGCTTTAAATCCCCAAATATAGGACAACAAAATTTTAAACATTATTAAGTCTAACGGTCAAAAATCCATAAAATAACACTTAATTTCAACATTAACTGTCATCATCTACTTCATTGCAAAGCATGAAGGGACCTGGGGATACTCAGCATTGCAATGTTAAAACAAAATCATTCATATTGCCTTAATATTAATAAGTCAAGTCGGATTATAGAACAATTTGAACAAATTTATGTTCAACTTTTACAACAGTTTGAAATTGTTTACCACTGTAAATGGTTCAGGATGAGTCTTGAAATAATGAACTCAACAGGTGTGGAGAGATGCACTCAAATATTTTTGTTCATAAATAAACACAGACATTTAAGTTCAAATTATGCATGATACTAAGTTAAATTGTTATTATTAAGTAATTATAAACATTATTAAGTTAGCTAAGCTCATCAAGAAAAGAGTAAGCCATGCTTGAACCAATGCATTAAATATAGTTGTGCCAACAGATGCCATTAATTATTTTGTGTTGCCAAAAACCAAAAGTAGTCCTTCTGAACTCACAATGCACCATTCCAACAATATGCACTGTTAGAAATTTCTATAAATGATACAGTATTTTACTCTAATATCAACTAGATTTTACTGTAATACAGATATACACTTTATTGCTGTCACTAATGCAGTAGGAATGACACTAATGCAGTAGGAAATATACTCTTGGTGCCAGTAAAATACAGTATTTTCTATTGTATACTCGAAAAAGAAGCAAATCGGTCCCATTGATGTCCAGTGAGAGAAGAAAGTCAAGCCAAGACACAGATGCAAGAACCAGCCAGGTGCATAGTTAAGTATAAAAAAATAAAAATGGAAGTAAAAACACCCACAAAATTTGTTGTCCTACATTCCTTAAAATATAGCATTTTGTTTTTTTTAACAAAAGAAAAAAATATTATCCAACAGTGGTAGTCCAAGCTGTCCAAGAACAGTTTTGCTAAAATCCTTTTGCTAGTATATTTCTCTGTTCATCAGAACAAAGTTTCCAATTTTGGGTTTAGTGTTTTAAAGTGACGAAAGACAGATGACAGGAACACCGGGGACATCAAAAACCACCCCATGCAAGATAAACCATAAAAACCATTCATCCAAACAAAAATATAGAACCATATGTTCCGATTGTGAGTCCTGGGAACACTTCTTATCAACAGTTTGTAACTATGGATAACATCCTACATGTTCAAACTCAACTAAGTATTTACAAATGTCAGAAGAGCTCTTTCGATAAGTGGCTGGCACAGCATACACGTGTTTAGATATAGTTGGGCTTTTGGCAAAGTACAGAGAGTAACATAGTGTTAAAGTAAACACAACATCATTAGGCCCGGAGGCCTCACGTGTGTTCTAGCAGACACTTCTCTCTCTGCCAACTAGAACAGCACATTTTCTTAAACGCATCTGACTCATCTCAACACAATGGCACAATTTATACCTTTGACTAATTACGTTTATAATACTTTAAGTCTGAGTAACAAGTTACAGTGATTCCCATCTACCTTTGATCTTTGTGTTGAGTTAAATGCCTGTCATTAACAAAAAGGTGAATTAAAATGACAAAGCTGTTAAACTACAATCCAGTTTGTCGTTTACACCAAACCAGTGAAGGCCAGATTTATTCCCTGAGCTGCAGACACAGATGATGGATGATTGGGCTTATTGCACCATCTGGTGGTAGATTATTGCGATCAGAATTTGCATAACCAGAATAGATATTCTCATCATTAACTTCAGAAAGTAAAGCACAAAATGACTGTATATCATATTTACATAAATTTCATTTATATCACTTTAACAGACAATATGGTTACAACAGTACAATAGGTTTTACATTGCAAGACAACCGAGTACAAGGTCATAATACTAGATCCATTTGACCTTTCTCAATCAGCTGTCAATCATAAAATATCTACACCATAAATAAGGTCAGCACATATTTTAGCACTAATATACACATGTAGAGCACACAAATCGGTAAGATTTTACAATAAAGTGCTGTTAAAGTTGTTATATAGTAAGTAATTTGCATTAACTAAAATGACCTAACAATGAACAATATAAATGCCGCACTTTATTAATAATGGTTTGTTTGTTTGAGCCTTAAAAATCTAAAACTGTCCCTGATAACATTATTTAGTGCAACATTAACTAAGATGAAAAACTGCATTGTGTGAATTTGAATTATTAGGACAACTAATAAATGCTGAAAAACTAAATAGTTCATTGTTAGCTATTGTTAGTTAATGCATTTACTAATTTAATTTTAACAAATTGCACCTTATTGAAAAGTGTTACCCACACTTCTTATTTCTTACAAACAGGTTAAATAAAGACGCAAAAGGACACTTGTCACGTAAATCGCCAGTGTTTCTGAAGGATCATCTTCTGAGATCAGGAAATCTGTGACAGTATATATTAAGAGCAAAGAATGTGATATATAATGCATACAAAATTATAATGGAATGTTCTTTTACCTCACTCCTGGTATTGTAATTTTTTTTCATCTTGTAAATAAAACACACACTTCTCATTTTACTGTTTCTCAACATACAGCATAGTTAGCTTTGAGATTTTTTCATAAACCTAAGACTGTAAAGTTTTCAAGTTGCTTTAACACCTTTAAAATGTTAATGATTTACAGTTAGAGATCTTCAATTGAACATAGGATGTAAAAGAAAAGCAATTATCTTTACTGGAATACAAATAAACATGCCTTTGTGCAAGAAATGGAAAGGAGACAGAATCATACTTTATAAACCTTAACACAGAGCACAGTTAACACATGCCATGTGGATCACTACATGAGAGTTATGTACCATTAGAATATGGGGATATAGTTGTCAATCTTAGCCCGGTGCCTCTGGGCAATGCACTCTGCAATCCACACAATGTTTCGGCACTCTTGCTCCTTTAACTTAACGTAGGCATAGAACACGCTGAAATGAAACTGGTTCAGGAAGGCCAACTTATTAAGTTTCACCTAAAAACAAATATTGTTCACACATTAGCCAAAAACAGGGCCAAACATTTGAATGCATTTAGGATTCAATGACATCACATTCTCTCTTTCTTTAATAATGTCAAAGCTGGTACCCACCTCGTGCTCAAAGAACCGATCCTCGAGTGTTTTGTCTCCTGGGTTGCTGCCAGCACCCTCAAAGAGAAGCTTGTATTCCTGAAAAAAACACACACTTCGTGATGTAACTTAACAAAAAATATCAAGTATAGTTTTAAAGCCACACAATATAAAAAACACTAAACAGTTTCATAGGACTCATCTGCTTAGTTCATCCACTATTAAGAGTCTTTTAGAACCATACATTAATAGGAACAAAATCTGTTGTTATTCACTGAAAAAGATCAATGTTTCAGATCTTATTTCTTATTCTCTGTTTAAACTGGCAAAAGGAAATTGGTTAGACATGAGAGAAGCAATAAGTGAGTGAATCAGCTAGGTCTTCATAGACTTACAGGATAATAGTCAGCCACAGCTTTGACCTGCTCATAGTCATCGGCCCGGGCCAATTGTGCTAGACCTTCTGGGTAGAGCTTGCCACAGTGAGGGAAAAGTTTAGCTCTGTCTTCTTTGGAGAGCTCCGTACCAAAGGAGTTAATTGTGATGATGAAAGCCCTCCTATCTGCCTCAAACTGACATTCAAAACAAGGAAATATTTTTTTTACTTTTTTGTCAAACAATTTCAATAAAAAACAGACATTTAGCCTGTAAAAATTACTTACAAAACACTAAAAAACAGAAGCAAATAACTGTTTGGACAGCATTCAAACTTTATCTTTGCCATTACATTATCTGGAAAAAATGCTTACTTTTCAAATCATAAACGGAACAACTCTGTTCACCTACCTCCAAAATAGGGCACATGGTATCGGCAGTTGTTCCACCAAGTGATGAACAAAACTTGTAGAATGCTTCAAGATAAGCCTGAAAGAGAAAACTAGGGTCAATAACAGCTCATTGTATCATAACATAATTAATAAGAGAAAAAAAACTGGGATCATAAAAAACTAATGCATGTGATAGTTCTACCAAATATAAAAATTCTCCCACTCTTCATTTGTTCAAAATCTACATAAATGTATTTGGTTAGTTGAACAAAGAGAAAGATATTTGCTCAAATGATTTTAACCAAACAGTTCTTGAACCCCAATTGGCCCTACTACCATGGTAGGAAAAAGGATGATGGTGTTTAAATTCCCCATAACTTACAGCTGTACTTAACGTACATATTGCAAAATATCTTATTTAATACATTAAATTAATTAATTTTTTTCCCTACTAATAGTCATTGGTGTCGAATATATGTTTGGTTATAAGCAATAGCTTTCTCAGTGTTTCATTGGAGCAAAGAAATATATACAGGTAGGGAACAACTCAAAGGTGAGAAAAAGCAAGACTGACCTTGTAAAGGGTGTTACGTATTATTTCAATGTTCATTTCATCCAGATCCTGCTCAGAGATGCAGTCTTGAAAGAAAGCGGCTGAAATAGAAGTTATAAAGATTAACTATTATATAGGGATGTTATTCTGACTTATACTCAGGACTCTTTTTTTTCAAATCTTATCAAATTTAAAATTCTAATAAATGCATTACACCAATATGTCGCAGAATTTCAACATAACAAGAAGTGGTTAAGATTTCCTGTTTTCTAAAAATTTTTCAAAAGGGACTTTCTCACCAAGTGGTGTATCCACCAGGATAGCATTATAGAGCTCAGCCGGAGTCTGAGCAATGTTAACCGCCTCCATCTGTTCAAAACTGCCAAGTGGGTGGCATTTGGGCACCAGCTCTGAGATGGCACGCTGATGTAGAGTTCCAGTGATGAGCAGGATGACATTGTCAATCATATAGCTGTATCTGTAAACATAATAAATTTATATTGAACAAATATTGAAAAACAGTGATCAAAATTCATGTTAAGCTATTTTAATGCTGTCTTGGGTTTTATTAATATTTGACTGAGATTTAATTTACATGTTTAAATAGTATGTTTTTATGTTTCATTTTATTTAGGTTTTAGCAGCTGTAATATTTGACTTTTTCATTTTATTGTTTATTATTATTTAGTTTGCTGTACAAGTTTACTACTTATATATTATTTTTTGGTTATTAATTTCTTTTTAATAATTTTAGTGCAGGGTAAACCTCAACTTTTTTTTTTTTAAATAAATGAACAAGGATGTTTTAATCTGTTAGTGAGCTACAATAAATTTCAAATAACAAGTCTTCTATTGTCATCTTCCACTTTAGATACTTTACTCATACACAATAGGCCAGAGGTCGCGTTAGACTTTTTCACTGTCCGTCATTTTGAAAAAAAAATGTCATAACATATTATTGCCCGTCACTTAATTTGCATATTTTCTAATCGCTTTTTCATTCATTTTTTAATCATGAACTTGCACAACGAGCACATTGGCTAAATTATTCCTTAATTTTTTTTGACAAATGAACAAAAACACCAAATTTATTCTTAAACTTGAATTTCATGTGTTTGTTTTTTTCGCACTGACAGCGGAGGGAATCAAAACACGACCATATTTAAAAATATAACTATTCAGAAGTTTGTAGGATTCTCTGAATGTGAGATTTCCCGATCCTGCAGCACGCGCTCCTTCTGCGTCAGGGGTACAGCTGCACCCCTCTGTGTTCTGTAGTGCTCACAAACACTGCATTACTTCCTCTTTATTCACTTTAATTAACAACATTACAACTGTTCGCAGTGATGACAAAGAGGAGACAATACAAGACAATTTTATAATTAATAAAGACTATCGCCATGAGTTACAAATTAGTATTCTGTCAATATGACGGAACACCTTCAGATTTTTCCGTTACAGCTGAAAAAAATCTGAAAATATTCGGATAACGCGACCTCTGCAATAGGCTGGGCTTTTATATAAATGTTTTTTTTTATTTGTCTCACGTGATGAAATCCATGAAGCTCGCGAGAGGTTCATAAGACTGGTTCCTCATATGGCGAAACTCGACCACCATCTTCTCTTTCAGTTTGTCGTCAATGACAGAGACCGTGAGAGGCGAGGCTTCGTTGGCCAGAAAGCTTCCATAGTCTGTGCTCTGCAGATGAAGCTTCAGATCTATAAAGAAATTGGAGAAAAAAATATATTGTTATGAATGTAAACCCAAATCCTCATTTATACATGGGAGTCTTTCTTTACAATTTCCAGTTCCTTAAACAGACAAAAATGAAAAGCGAGTGTAGAAACTCCTTTTAAACTGTAAAGAAAAATCTTACTCTACTTGTTCATACTTATATTAACATATATTTAAACAAATGGTAAGATTTTACTTTGTTTAATTGTAACTTGTTAAATTTAGGACTGCACACCCAACATCTCTGACGTCATGACACTCATCACATGACCAGCAGCAGACACTGGCTCATCCCAACACCTCTTAAATGACATTTAGTTCCTTAAAAAGATTCATTATTAACCTCAACAACTGCAAATAACAAAATATATCCCTCATTTCTATAAGTTAAATAAACAAAGCTCGTGTATGAAATGTGTTATTCAAAGGCCTTCAAATCGACACAATTATTATGTATTGATAAAACGCATTTAATTATTTTAATAATTGTTTTTTTAAATAAAATCACGAAGCAATATTATTAAAATAAAGGTTTTAATCCCTGATCTTCGGCTGCTACAGAGGATTTAACAATCAGCTGATCAGTGTTTGCTAACGAAACAAGCTAGCTGACATTAGCTGTAGCATTATCATGTTTAATCGCGTTTATAAAACACACACTTGTGCTTTACAGATCAAATAACAGAATGTTATTACACATGCGCACGTGCTTTATGAAGACATGTCGTGAATTACAAACAGAAATATTGATGTGACACTCGACTCACCTTCCAGAGTTTCACACTGAACGAGGTTTAAATAATCGGTCTGAGATAAAATGCCAGCTTTAAAACCTCTCACCAGCCCCTCTAGATAACCGTTATCCACATTAAAATACAATTCTGAGAAAGGCATTGTGTAAATATGAGACAGAGACGCGCTCACTGACGCTGAGATGTCGCTTTCTGGATGAGAGAGAGAGAGCTGCTCTGCGATACCCGGATGTGCGTGAACGCGCAGTGTAACTCATGATCACGTGATCAAACATCTGACAGTCAACACTTAAACGCTGATCTCAGACCAGCTGTAAGACACTGTACACTACTGCTCAAAAGACACTTACTCACTTATGTGTTCATAGTTTCCCCAGGTTTAATAATAATAATAATAATAATAATAATAATAATAATAATAATAATAATAACCATAATAATAATAATAATAATAATAATAACCATAATAATAATAATAATAATAATAATAAAATATTAAAAATAAAGTAAAATAATTTGTTACATAAAATAAGAAAATAAAAACATGTAATTTTTGATCTTGTTCATTTTTTATTACAATGTGCAGAAGTGTTTTCTTGTTACATTGAAATGCTGTTTAAGTTATATTAAATGATGTCCCTGTCTGTTCTGTAACGCTCACTAACGTGTTTTCCCTCTGTGCTTTCTAATAGGGATTCTGCAGAACTTCCCAATCGTTTTCAAACCCTTTTTCAATCTCGTCGCCTTCTTTGCTAACATCAGAGTGTGTGTTTCAATCATTCAATGATAGCATTTAGAAGCCCCAATGTACGTTGTACTTACATTTACATTTAGTCATTTAGCAGACGCTTTTGTCCAAAGCGACTTACAAAGGGTCGAGGAGACAATGAAGTGGTGAATAGCGGAGACAATAAGAGGTGAACAGCAAGTGCTACAACGAGGTTACTAAGTTACACAAGTCGAGAAGCACTTTCGTTGTAGGACGATTGTGTGGTCGTAGAGGCTCACGATAACCCAAACTCTGTAAGTCCTCCCTTGCACTTCTATCAGAAGTCTTTCCTTGACCTGAGCTCTGGAAGATGATGGAAGATTGTTGGTTAAGGATGTGAGAGGGTCAACAACTCTTCTGTCATTTGCTGAACCAGTCTTATCAAGAGGCTTGAGACCTGAAAAAAATTGTGAAGTCATGGCCTAGTGGTTAGAGAGTTTGACTCCTAACTCTGGGGTTGCAGGTTCAAGTCTCAGGCCGGCGTGCGCGCGTGCGTGCGTGTGTGTGTGTGTGTGTGTGTGTGTGTGTGTGTGTGTGTGTGTGTGATGCAGAGCAATTTTGAGTATGGGTCTTAAAACTTGGCTGTATGTCACGTCACTTCTTCTTAATGCAATATATTGCCAAAAGTATTCGCTCATCCATCCAAATAAAATCAGGTGTTTCAATCACTCTGAATGCTTTAGCATACCAAGACATTTAGGATAATTCCATGCTCCTAACTTTGTGGGAACAGTTTGGAGCTGACCCCATCCTCTTCCAACATGACAGTACACCATAAAGCAAGGTCCATAAAGACATGGATGACAGAATCTGTTGTGGATGAAATTGAGTCCTGACCTCAACCCGATAGAACACCTTTGGGATGAATTATAGAGGTGACTGGGAGTCAGGCCTTCTCGTCCAACATCAGTGTGTGACCTTACAAATGTGCTTCTGGAAGAATGGTCAAAAATTATCATAAACACACTCCTAAACCTTGTTGACAGCCTTCCCAGAAGAGTTAAGGCTGTTAGGGCTGCAAATGGTGGACCGATATCATATTGAACCCTATGGATTATGAATAGGATGTCACTTAAGTTTATATTCAAGTCAATGCAGGTGAGCAAATACTTTTGGCAATATAGTATACACTGCAACATGGCTTGAGGTACTAATAATCAGATCCTTAGTCAAAAGTTTAATTTTATTAAATTTTTGGAAAATGTTATTTACACATAATTCTATACTCTTTTGGATAAAAGGGCTGTAATTGTCAATAGGATGTCTATGTTTAAAGATGACTGGTATAAAAAAGGATTTTTATTTATTCAGGATTTACTGGATGATTATGGATTTTTTCTGTTGTCCAATGATTAAGTTAACCAATATAAGGGAAATAACTATAAAAGGCAATAAAATGTTAAAAGCTGTACTCTTAAGTTCGTTAACAGTAATAAGTAATAAGGTTTTTTAAATTGTCGTGTTGGATAGCTTTGCCTTGGTTGAGAATATTCAGTGTTGATCTTGATAGCAAATGCATTATCAATAAACTCAACTCACGTTAGACAAATTTAAACATGTCACTATCAGGGAATTTTGAAAGGTGTTGAAAGTTTAGTTAGAGATACTTTAACTCACAATACCCTTTAGCTCCAAAGTTTTACATAGTTGGTTTATAAAAATCTAGATTTTCCTCCTTTTCTATTACAGGATTTACTGTTGTTTAAGGGTGATTTATGTTAAACTATTTCTAATGTTTCAAACTTAATTTTACTATTTGAGTTAATATCATTCATCATCAATTTAATTGAATAATTGATTTCTTTGTGACTTTTAGAAATTGTTGAAAAGCTTAAATATTTGGAAAAACTAACAGATAAAAAACAGATGTGTATGTAGGTCTATATGCTTATTCCTATTTCTGTACTGTAATATTTATATCTAATTTGTGTAGTCCCCTCTGACTAATGCAGAGAGAGAGAGAGAGAGAGAGAGAGAGAGAGAGAGAGAGAGAGAGAGAGAGAGAGAGAGAGAGAGAGAGAGAGAGAGAAAGAGAGAGAGAGAGAGAGAGAGAGAGAGAGAGGGGGGGGGCATAGGGCAAGGGAAGAGAAGAGAAGAGAAGAGATACAACTTTATGACACCTAATGTCAGAATGTGATGCCATGTTATTTTTCATGAAATCTATTGAAATGTAAGTGATGTGCACAATTGTGCTGTTGTGTCAGAAGTCATTCAGTATATAACTATCATTACTTTTATAATTGAAAGGCTACTACATAAATAACACATATTTAACCTCATTAATCTGTTCTTACATAAACACCTTGATACCTGGCTGAACTCGAAAATAATTTTGCAAAGGTTCTCTTTTAATGTTAAATAATAATTGTCTTGTTTTTATCCTATCAAACCATTACTTACATTAATGTTTATTATGTTACTTAATACTTGTTACAGTTGCAAAATGGAAAACGTTACTTCCGGGTGTGGTGGGAAATATATCCAATTACAAGGCGTTTCAATGCAGCATAATCCAAAATTGTACAGGATAGATGACTGTAAACGTCTTTGTAGTTGAGCAAAACATATGTATTGTTGGTACCTAGAAGCAAATATTTTTTTTTAAATGACATAATACCAACAGCACATTTACATTAAAGAAAAAAAACTGACAGCTTTAAGCATCAGCAATTCCCAGCAACAAGCCTGCTGAGACAACAAATCAATGTTTCAAAATGTATTAAAAACAAAACTAAACCGTTTAATAAATATTTATGCTGAAAAAATACTAAAAAGAGAAATACTCAAATAAAAATTCAATGTTTTTACCAGCTTCAAAGTAGCAGTCGCTTCCACAGTATCCTTCAAAGTCATCAAAGAAGTACTTCAATGCCCTGCAGCACACCTCTTTTCCCACTTCATCTTTCACCAACACCACAGTCTCTATACAGTATGTCACAGTACATGCATTTGGATAGGGAACCCTATACAGTGTCTGGGGTTAGAACCCAATTACCTTCAGTTGACCACCCCTGGTAAATTGAAATGAATATAAAATAATCTGACAACATTCACGCTTTTTAATTGCTTTTAAACTAGAATACTTTGCTTAAACCATGTGCTGGTGATTGTAGTGCGGCTTCTCCTGCTGTTGTCTGTAATGTATATATGGGATCAATGTGTTTCCTCTTTTGGCACTTACAGCTGTGTAAATGTCTGTGCCTGGTTGCATAAAGCCCCTTCAGTATAATTTACCCTTAAGTTTGCACTTAAGTTTCTCTTAAACTGTGTTTCTTTAAGTGGAACCTCATAAACCCTTATCCTGAAGTTTTCATTTTTCACTTCGGTAATCCCTTATAACCTTTTAATCTCTTAAAAAAGTGTTGCATAAAGCTCCTTAACTCTCATTTCCCTTAGTATAATATATTAGGCTTGGTAAAACTTTATCTTAAGAGTTTAAAAAACACATATTTGATGATATTGCTAAGTGTATGGATCCTGCTGAAGATGCTAATGTTGAGGGGTACATTTTTCATAATTGGGAAAATCAGCTGGACAATTTTAATGACAAAACCGCACAATTTATTAGACCACAGACTGAAATGCGACATTTACTCAACCTTCCTTTTTTGCAACTGAAGTGGGAGAAGATTTCTACATCAATAAATGGTCTGTAATCAGAATTTTACAAATTAGATGAATAAATCATTTCCGTCTTATTGTATCCATATCAACAACTGCATTTTTCAACGGCAGCTGTCATCAAACACTTCAGAGTTTCCTGTAGAGAACCTTTTAAGGGAACTGGGGGGCCCAAGATTGATTCAGGGGGATGCAAAATGTATGTCATTTTATAAACGTAGAAGCTTATTATAAACGAAAAGTCTGTTGTTGGGGCTCTACACCCCTCTGCTAACTCGTTAGGTGCTAAAAAAATTAAAATATTCACAATCTGATATACTCTTCTTGTTAATTGCTTAAATCGGTTTATTAACTTATGTCATTTATTTTTAGTCTGGAGAGCTTGCTAGAACTTTTATCTAAAGATTTTAATCTAATTTAATTAGAAAATTCTGCCAAATAAAAATAAGCAAGCCAACTTTTCCACACGGTGTAACAATATCTTTCCACTGTACCGGTTTCATGGTTAGCCACAAAAAGGTTAACCCTAAGGAATGGACTGCTAGCTTGTTATAATAAGCAATAGATTATGTTAAAGTCATGTAACTCTCATTATTCAAGAATCCTGTTTCCCTATCAGTTTCTGATGGCGCTCCACTTTTCTAGGTCAGATCTATAGATCCTGATCAAGTCCAATTGTCATTCCTCATTATTGTAAGAGGTAGGATAAGTTATGGGGGAGGGATAATGATCAGGTGGGAGGAGATGGATGGCCTTTTCTCCATGGGCTCTCCCCTCTCAAGCTCGACAGCCAGTGCACTCCTCAAGCCTTTCTGCTGGATGAACCATGAAAATAATTCAGGGTGGGTTACATGTTGTGCCTATAAACACATGGAAAATGCAATGTGCGCTGCTTTCCTCTTTTTCAACAAAGCGCTCAGGCACTTGCACTCTGGAAGCATCTTTTGTCGCTAAGCAACCATCAGCGGCATCCTCCATTAAAAGGAAATTTCAGCAATGGATTTCCACCGCCATAAAACTCTTGCTGTAGCTATGTTACATGATTTATTTACAAAGTCAAAAATGAAATATAAAAATGTGATTTTGTCAAATTAAGGGAGGCTTGACAAATCATACAGCTCAGGAAATACCTGAAACAGAATAATGGGCTAGTCCTCATTCTTTCAACTGATGTTTCAACGTAACGAAAAAAGTGAGGAAGCTGATTGGTTGGCTGGATGCAGCGTGGACACGCCTGTAAAAAACGAGAGTGTTGCTCCATGTGCGTCCCTTCCATTATGATTGTGCATATCACATTCCAGTTCCAGTTTGTCTCCTGGATCCCATTCCAGTTTGTGCCCGGCCCCAGTCCAGTGTCACAAGCTCCCAGCTCCAGTGCACTGTCGAGAGCCCCCATCACACCTAGGGTTCTTCCCCAAAAATTTTTGGAGTGCCTTTCAATCAACCCTCCTCCTATTTAAGGTTGTCTGTATGTTTATTCTTGGCTGTTTAATGTGGTATATTATTATGTTTGTCCGGATTTCGTACTTCCCTGTTTCCATGGATGTTACTTGCCTGTTGGATTACTTGTGAATATTACCTGTTTAAGTGGACTTTTGTGAACACTATAAAATTATTTCACCTTCATCTTCTTCTGCGTTGCATCATCCTTCATCCTTCAATGTTCATTCAAAGTCACCCAGTCAAAATAAGTTTTTATATGACAATTTTATAACATTTAAAGAAGAAACGTATTTGAAAGTAAAGGTTTTGATAATTTGAGTATATTATATTCAAAATGTTTTGAGATGTTTTGGAGATTATGCATTCATATGTAATAAGTGTCACTAAATGTTGGACATTAAGGTATGCACCTTCAGATCAAAAGTTTTTTAGTAGTAAGAAACATTTCACTTAACTACTCAAAAAAGCTGGAAAATTATGTCATTTTCTCTTTTGTTTACTGAAGGATTATTCTTCTTTTTGTTAATGTTCCTTAGCATAAATGACTGAGAAGGTTTGTGTTACGATTATGGAGGTGGCAAAGATGCTAACTCAGTAGCAGGGATCAGTGGCTCAGAAAACTCCAATTACCAATTACCATTAAAATTCCTATTATTCCATTACACATTCTATTACACTACTACACAATTGAAATTTTCATTGCCCGATTACACTTCCCATTAGACTTGCTATAACTCTATTACATCTCTAATAACACGTTTACACTTCCTGTCTCTCTGTGTAACTTGGTAACATTGTTGTAGCACTTGTTCACCTATTGTTGTATCGGCTATTGTAAGTTGCTTTGGATAAAAGCGTCTGCTAAATGCCTAAATGTAAATGTAAATGTAAATGTTATACTATAAGAAAATTGCACTATTATCTTTCCTGATACACCTTTTAAACTTCTAATTTCACTTATTATTACACAAGTACATTCACTTTTGCAATATTTCAATATAACACTTTTATACACTAATACAATTCCTATTACACTATTAAATTTGGTATTTTACATTTATTTACACTTGCTCTTGCATTATAACACTTGCTATTACACAATTTCACTTGCTATTTCCCTTGCAATTACACTTGCTATAACACTATCACACTTGCTATTACATATGCTTTTACACTTGCTATTATTTTATTACACTTGCTGTTACACTTGTGATTATACTTGCTATTACACTATTTTTATAACCTTTTACTCTTCCCATTAGACTAGCTATTGCTCTTTTACACTTCTGATAACACTATTAAACTTCCTAATACACTATTACATTTTTATTACGCTATTATTACTCCTAATACACCTTTTATTACACTATTACACTTGCTATTACATGTTTACACTTCATTCTCCATTTGTTATTAAACGATTACATTCACAATTGCACTGTTACACCACTTTTTACACATTGGTATTTTACTTGTTATTACATTTGCTGTTAAACTATTACACTTGCTATTACTCTATTACACTTGCTTTCACACTTGTTATTACACTTGCTATAACACTTGCGATTATAACTTCTTTTACACCGTAACATCATGCTGTTACACTTGCTATTGCACTTGTGATTACACTTGTGATTACAACTGCTATTGTACTTCTTATTGGATTTAAATTACACTACTACAATTCTAAATACATTATTACAATTCCTATTGCAGTATTACACTTGCTGTTTTACTTGTTATTACACTATTACACTTGCTACTACACTTGGTTTTACACTTGTGATTTGAACTACTATAACACTCACTATTACACCAGCTATTACGTGATTACACTTGCTGAACACAAACACTTTATATTTATTCATTTGTGTATATAATTGTATTTCTTATGTAAATATAATATAATATAAGTATCCTTGTAATTCTTTTAATTATTTTTTTATGTTGAATTAGTATTAAGCTGTACTAATAAATGTTGTAATTTTTAAAACTATTTGAATTGTTTTATTTACAAATGGTTGGTATGAACTATTGCAATTTATAGTCAAAGGTTTATTTATAAAGCAGTTATAATGTGTTAAATTTATCCAAATGGTTTAGGATTGAAGGGCATGGGCTTTTAAAAGATAGCACATATATTGTGTTTAGTATGTGTATAGTGCACTCAAATCAACTTCACATGTTTTGTTTCATGGTAAGGTTTATTAAACATTGACGTAACCATCCTATGTTGGGTAAATTAAAAGGCTTGAGATGAGGATGTTCAGCAGAAGCTTGTAATTAATGTACACTTTCATCTGGAATATTATTAGATTTCTGTGAACTCAGCATTGCTTTTGGTAAATTCGGGTTGCTGCGAAATTAAATGTTGATATATTCCCTTTCAGAAGAAACACTCAGTCCATTATTTTTCAGATATGTCATTTATGTGTTCCAAACAGCCGGATATGAAGTAAAATGAGTTTAATTCAATGAGACATAAAAGTTAATCATTTAAAATAGCAGTAGGTATTTGTAGATAAAACAATCTTCATTGATAATTACAGACACATACAAACACCATCAATGTAAAGTATGCAGATATACACACATATTTCGTGGATGTTTTTGTCTATTTCTTTTATTTGGGATGCTTAAAGACACACTTTCATCCTATTTAAACTTCAATTCTTTATAATTTTCAAATATATAAAGAACTTACTAACTGTGATTACACTGCTCTAGTCGAACATATGATTTGGGCTATTTATTTAACAGAAATTCAACACATGCATTAAATTACTTACTATATGGTTGCTTAACTCATACTAACAACTTCATACACAAATGACAAAAATTTAATGAGTATTTTTGCACAACTGTGTATGTGACAAATAAACAAATTGTATTAAATAGGTTAATTTTGGGCAGATCTTATACATTCTTGTTGCCACTAGAGACAAATAAAGCTAAAATTGCAAAGAACAAACTTAATACTCATAATTGTTTTTCTTTTGATCCTTGCAAATGGATGTGGTACTGCGTCATGAGCACTAAACAGCAGGCTAAAGTCATCAGCTGCTTGTAGATGTATTAGCTTCACAACCCGCTCTGACTAATGAAATGTTAGTGGTCAGTTCTCAAGAGTGAGCGAAACATCTTTTTTTTCATATAGTATGTCATCTTAAATATATATTTCCCAAAGTGCAAACTGTATCTTGCACAAGGATTAACAATGCCATTTGGTTAATTTATATTTTTTTATCACACTGAAAATAAAACAGTTCACGAAACTAAAATCTTGCCACTTTAATATTTTAAAGGAATATCAGAATATCCACAACCACAAAGTACAGTTCAGTAAATAAAAACAATACATACAGTATGAATAACTTTACAAATACAGGGTCTTTCTGGTTGTGGTTACAAGAGACCACACCTCCTTCCACTATGTGGTCCTCACCTCCCACCTCAAGAAGCAGCTTTATAAATCAAGAAGTCTTGTGTATGCCCTTGGCCAGCGACGCAGATCACGCTAGGTAGGTAAAACACTGCACCACACTGCACTTACAAACTTGCTTGCTCACATACATACATACAATAAGAAAAACACATATATGTCAACAGTCTGACAAAACAAATTTGTTAAGTGATATATGCAGAATGATAGTGATTAACCTTAATCTCTTACCTTTATCTGATTAATTTCTTTAGTGAAAAGGTTCAAGCAGATCATCTAAGGTGTTGGTGGAGTTATTCTTATATGTGAGTTGATTATGATGCTGAACACAGTGTTTTTCTGCTGGGTTATGATAAATGTCATGGTGATGGCATCACATTCAAACCTGAGGCGAAGTCAGAGCTCTGTTGCCTTTTCTGATGCAGGTAAGGTTCTTTCATTCAAGTTGTTTCTAATACATAAAACAGAGTGCTTGGTTTTCTATTGATAAATTATTGTGTTTTTTTGTGAAACACCAAATAGTACTGTATTAAAACATAGGTGAAATAGTTTCCGATGTTCACTGAAAAACGGTTTCTTTTTTCACATTTTTATTTTAATTTTCAAGAAAAGTAATGTTAAAGATATTTGAACAACCCACAAAAAAGAAGAGTTGTTAGAATAAAAAAATTATTATGAACACTGGTTGCTCATGTTAAATACAAATTTTAGCATAACTTTTTTATTTCTAGCGAAATTGTGATAAAAGGTAATTTAATTGTGTGGAACAATTGTCCATAATTAAATTGAGTAATTCTGTCACCTCTTTATTTCAGTAATTTTATTGAGGTATTTTAATAGGTTGAAAATAATACCGCTTTAGAAGGAGACATTTTCATATAATATTTTGATTTTGGACTTTATATTATAGAAAATATATTTAGATTAAAGTATAAGAAAAAAATATATAAAAGAGGATGTTTTTAATATTGTTTGTGTTTGTTTTTATTTGTGAAGACCTACTACCTGTATTGGACCAAGAGCAATTTGAAATAAACTCAGAAGAAGAAAAAATAATAGAAAATCTTGGCTTCTATGATGAGGTAATACTATTTTGTGTACTGCATCTAAAACAAAGTGACTTTCTGAATTTTTTCATAAATACAAATAACCTTTTGTACATTTGCATGCTTTTATTATTGAATGCCTTACTCTACCTTTAGCATAGGTTCAGTCTGGATTATGGCTGTCATCTCAATAGTTCTGCTGTTCCTCTTTGTAATAATGTGAAACAAGATGCGCTTATAATAATACACATTATTTTGGACATATTCTGGAAAAAACTCATTTATCACTTTCTTTTACCAAATTGAATTTTTTGTTCAAACACCTTCTTTAACCCGCAAAGTGTAACTGCTTCAGCTCTTGGCTGCCCTTCAGGAGCGTACAAGAATGTTGGCTCAATAAAATAAGCATGAGGCTATCTGTTTGGCTGAAAAATGAACACCAGCAGGAGTGATAGAAAACCTGTTCAAAGCTGTTTTTTGACCAAATGGACCAAATAAAACATAAATGAATCATCCATTACGTATCTGGCCTGAGCTATAAAAGAGCGTGCGCTAAACTATTAAACTGCAATGAAGAATACTTTTTAATATGTTTGTTGCCATGGCCACAGGATGGTGGTAAAGCTGTAAATCTGCAGAGAAGAGGTACTCGATCCCCGAGTCGTTGTATCCCGCATCAGCAATCCTGTTTGGGACACCACCTGCCCTGCTGTAACCCCTGCGATACATGTTACTGTCGCTTCTTTAAGGCCTTCTGTTACTGCCGCAGCATGGACCACACCTGCAAACATGAACATGCATAGAGCCAACCATTGACCTGAACAAGATAAAAGATTCATCCATTTACAATGAATACTACCAAAGAATGTGAATACGACTAATGCAAACGTACTCCCTAACACTACTTTACTCTATCCACAAAGAGGTTTTGTTACTGTAGCACAATAGGTGTCTTGCCCAATGCATATAACCAGCACTATATATTTTTATTGCTGAAGGTGTTATTTTATTGCAACTTTGAGGTTATTCTCAAATGTTGTCTTAAATATATTGTATATATGCATTCAATAAACAATGGTTATTGCATACACCCTGGTTATTTGTTATTTACTGGAAGATCTACAAAGAAGCAATGAAACTACTGAACTACTTTCATAATATGCATTAACCCTATTATGGTTCTTAAGTACATAAAGTGGTTCCAAAGCATTTCATTTTTTAAGAAAGTTGTGGGATGCAAGACAGAGACTTAGTCTTTTGCTAAAGCATTTTTCAGATGGCATCAAATTATTTGCAATAAAACCAGACCTTTGGTTAGGCCAGTCCCACTGTAACATCAAATAAGATACAGTCACGTGACCTATCTAAGGCACATCAGGTAATATATTTAGTAAATGTGTTCGGGCCTACATGATTAGACATTCCCTTTTTAGTTGAAAACATATCAGAAGTTAAAAAAGTATCTGACTGAATGATCCGCTAAGTCATTCATGCAGGTTTTTCAATGTGATATTCCAAAATACACATACAATTTGTAGATGGCAACATGTAACATCTTTATTAGTAATGAAATTAAAAACAGTAGGTTTTTAGTTTGCAGCAATGGTCTGGTCGATCCAGGCACGGAGCTTGGTGACACGGGCATACACTGCAGGAGTGGAGGTGGAGCAGGTACCGCTTCCCCATGAAACTATACCAACAAGAGTCCAGACGTTGCCCTTTTGGCAGACCAGAGGACCACCAGAATCACCCTAAAACACAAGAAAGAGATATTTTCTAATAAGTATCCTTATTTTGAATCTGATTAATATATTTTACTGCCTTCATTAAATGATTTACTATTGTAAGGAGCAGGGCCAGTTGGAATCTGTGCACCTCTTTTTGTTTATTAAATCTGCGCAGTATTTATTGAAAAAATATGCAGAATTCAGCAGAATAGATTTAAAAAGTTATCTTACTTTTCTCAAATAAAGATTCTAGAAATAATGGAAAAGCAATCAATACTGTTAGTCACAAGGGGTCGCACGCAAGCCGTGTGCAGTGCAGACCAACTGCATGCGACATCATATCACCATGAGATAAGACAAACTTGTGAAACTTAGATATATTTTAGTGTGAACTGCAGGGTAAGGCTGGTACAGTAGATATGGAGCTACTCACCATGCAAGAGGAGACACCAGAGGCACCAGCACAGATCATCAAATCAGTGATGCTGCTTCCCCAGTAACGCTTGCAGTCATCATTGGTCAACAGAGGCAGAGCGGCCTGCTGGAGCAGAGGGGGAGTATTTGCAGCTGAAATGAAATAAAAGAATAGCCCCTTTAATAACATACGGTCAGGTTTAAGAGTGAGGATGAGACATGCAAAACTGTTGCTTTTGCATTTGAATAGAATGTATACGATAAAAAAGGTAAGAATTTAACATATAAGAATTTAACATACCATTGTATCTGGTCAGACCCCATCCAGTGGTCACACACTTCATTCCACCAGCGAAGTTGTCAGATGTCTCAGCAACGCACACGGGAGATACACGAGTATTCAACTGAGCAGGGCTGGCCAATTTGATCAGTGTGATGTCATTGTTAATTGTGTAGCTGTTGTAGTTGGGGTGCTTGAAGACCTTTGAGGAGATGAAGATATAAAGAAATCAGCAACTGTGGGCTTTCATAATGTCAAACTAGCTTTTGTCCAAATATGAAACGGAATAAAAGATACTCACTCTGCCAACGGACATGGTTTGAATGGTCTCAGAGTTAGAGGAACGATCATGTTCACCCAGAACGACACGATGGGAGGTGCTATAAAAAATGTTACAATCCACATTAATGCGTGATGTTGGTTAAAAATTTTTGACTATATGGCAAAATATAATTGTATAATTTCGTGGGTGTGGTTTTGGTCTAAACTGTCTTACGTCACACCGCAGTGAGCAGCTGTCACAACCCACAACTCATTGATCAGAGAGCCACCACAAAAGTGCCAGCCAGTGTAGTCCTGTAAAAATCACAATGTTATTGTGCAAATGATGCTAATGGGATCTGTTAGAGGCTCAATAATATTTACCTGCAGAGACACCTGCCAGGGCCAGGAATGGGGACGTGCCTCCTCGCCATTTACAATCCTGGAGTACCCAGTGATGACAGGGGGGATAGCAGGATCACCACAGCCTGAAAGATGAAAGTGATTTCAATTGTTATGTCTATAAATGACAGAAATCAAACTCATGCAGGATCATACCATAGGCTGTAGCGATGAAGGAAAGGCAGGAGAGGATCCAGAGGAAGGCCATTGCTGGAGATAAAGGTTGAGTGCTTTTCTGAGGTCTTTATATACCCATCCCTCAGTTTTATGCTCGATGCTTTATCACTCTGGGATATTGTACACCTTGCAAAAAAATATTTCTTCACCCTACAAAAGATAAGGCACCATCAGTATGTCAGCAGTTGCTTTATATAAACATTAAATCTTTTAAACATAAATAACCTACAGAACGAACGGACGACTATTTATTCTCTATGTTGAATTACATTATTTTTTTTAATTAATCAATAGCTTCCTTCATAAAAACTTGAAATTAGCTTTAACATTTTGTTAATCTATTTTAACTTTTATCTTCAGGGCTATGTAAATGGAAAATTGTTGAAAATAGCTTTGTTGATAACTGTGACATATTTATATATATCGGCAGCTGCTGGTATGCTTATGTCATGTAGAGCTTTTTTCTTCATAGACAGATTAAAAGGATGTTGCAGGTTTTATTTGGGATATGTTTTATTTCAACTTGTTTTTTATATTTTCATAACTTATAAAGTAATATAAATTTTTAAAAGTATTTGACTGCAGGAACCTTGAATTTACTCGTTCTTCCTATTGATAAACACATGGTACTGTTTTCAAGGTCTCTTAAACACATCTGCTCCAATTCCCAGCACATGTACACTTACAAGTCTATCGCCTATATGTGAATTATTGAGGCTGTACCGTTAAGTGAGGAAGATTACGACTATTTTGCTTTGGATGTGTTATTCTTGTAATAACTGTATTTATTTTTCACATTAATTAATTTATAATTATAAATTATTATAACAAAGTAAAATGTATTAATGGTTCAAAATTAATGTTGCATTAACAGTGAATTGCTTAATTCAGTGCTGACATTATTTCATTCTGTGAGTGGCAGATACTATTAAAACACAAGTATTTTCTGCAACAGATTTAAACGGAACTATTGGGATGTTTACATGGCCTCCATCTACTTGATTCTATTGTTGCTTATTCACGCCCAAAGAATTTTTAATTCTATTTAATACAAGTGCTTTTATTATGTGGGACTTGTCTTGAGGTTACTGTAACACAAAGGAACAAGGCCATTGGCCAGCCCTAATGTTTTCCCAATGCTTCTTCTCTGTAGGTCAGAAGCAGTAGGCCTCATATGTGCACTCCAGCACCTGTATGTCCCACGATGCAATGTGACTGGGACATCACAACAGAGGCTATAATTTGGGGTGCTGGTAAGTCTCCATTGTAGTTTTCAAGTGCTCAAGGGCTTAGGGAGTCACATTTAAATGCATTTTATATGTGCCGCCAGTAGGAGGCACTTGGTAATGAGTGAAGGGCATAAAGATTGGCCTGGATAGCAGCCTGGGAAGGACTGGGAGAGGTTTCTAATTAGGACACTAGATAGGGCACTATATAAGACTCTAGATAGGACACTAGACAGAGCTTTATTAAGGACTCTAGATAGGACCACCATGTAGTGAGGGCATAGAAGATGCAACATCGCTGCTTGCAGCTATATTTCAGTCTTGTTCCTGTACTGCAGGCAACACTAGATAGTGGTAGACAGTCCAATTCAATATTATTCTCTTAGCGCCTTTCGATATGGTTATTTACAATTATGCATTTAGCAGACGCAACTTTCACTGCATCATACTTTTTAACATTTAACTCTGAGCAAGTGCAATCCCTGAGATTGAACCCATGTCTCTGGCATTGTAAGCGCCCTTCTCCAACCACTGAGCCATAGGAAAGCTTGTTGTTGCAAAACTGCATAATGCATTGATAAATAAAAAAAACACATATGAGAATTAACTACTAAATTTTTCTCAATACAATATACATGTACGAAAATTATCTGATTTAATAACAGAGTTTAAATGGTTGTTAGAAATCTAAGTTGCTGACATTTTTAAAAATTTGTCATAATGTTTCCGTTTTGGTTGGAGCATTACTTTATGGGGTCAAAAACTTTTTTTTTGCTGGTATGACAGAAACTTCAGATCTTTGTTCAATGTCCCAAATATGTTCCAAATTGAAGGGAACATGCCTGGTAAAAAAATGGATAAGATGGGATTCTAAGATCCGCATGTGTAACTTTTGTTTTTAGTCATGGAGCAGTGATTGTTTGTGTTTACATTTCATGGCACGCCCCAGGCACCCTTGATAATATTAAATAATGCGATAAAATGAGTGATATTGGTTGTTGGTCCTAAAGAGAAACAATTCCAATTTATTAATTCTGAATCAAATTTCATCTGTGATAAACATTGATGTTCTTTTTTTTCCTTTAGATTTTCTGGGGAACCATTAGAACCTTATGAAGGCCCCATGTTGGCTCAACCCCTGACTTAGGAGATAACGGCAGTTCTATTGTTTTTGTCATTTAAAGCATATGCATGTAATGTAAACATTACAACAAAAGACGATGTTTTTTTTCTCAATATCACACTTTATTGTTGAACTTTATACTTCATGACTAAAACTTAAAATGGATGCATTAGTTTGCGGCAATGGTCTGATCAATCCAGGAACGGAGTTCAGTCACACGAGCATAAACTCCAGGCGAGCTGGTTGAGCACATGCTGCTGCCCCAGGACACGATACCAACCAGAGTCCAGGCACTATTCTTCTGACAGACCAGAGGACCACCAGAATCACCCTAAAACACAGCAACATGAGATATATGTTAAAGATCTGTCTTAAAGAACAAAAAAGTACATTAAGAAAATAAAAACTTTACCATGCAAGAAGAGGCACCAGAGGCACCAGCACAGATCATCTTATCGGTGATATTGGTTCCCCAGAATCGCTTGCACTCATCGTTGGTCAGCAGAGGTAGACTGGCCTGCTGGAGCAGGGCAGGGGTATCAGGGGCTAAAATGCAAACACAAAGTTGCGTTACAAAAGATCTAAAATGTTTAAATACATCATAAAGAGGAACAGAATAATGTACTACTATAACATACATTACATCAGTATAGTACTTTTGTACATTTTGTAAAAATCTATACCATTGTATCTGGTCAGACCCCATCCAGAGGTCACACACTTCATTCCACCAGAAAAGTTGTCAGATGTCTCAGCAAGGCACACGGGAGACACGCGAATGTTGAGCTGAGCAGGGCTGGCCAATTTGATCAGTGTGATGTCATTGTTGATGGTGAAGCTGTTGTAGCTGGGGTGCTTAAAAACCTTTGAAACAGCATATTTGACATCTTAGCATTTTAATTAAGCACTTTTTATATAATCACATTGGTTTGAAAATAAATATGAATTATAAGAAACACCTTGCCAACGGTCATGGTCTGAATGGGCTCAGAGTTGGAGGAACGATCATGCTCACCCAGGACGACACGATGAGAGGTTCTAGCAAAAAGGTTTCACATTTTTCACTTACAGAACTTCAAATTCCAGTGAACACAAAAAATAACTGTGTAATATTGAATAATAATTGATTATTGATTAATAATTTGAAGTCTTTATATATTTAAATGATGTCTTACTGTACCTCACATTGCAGTGAGCGGCTGTCACAACCCACATATTACTGATCAGGGAGCCACCACAGAAGTGAAAGCCAGTGGAGTCCTTTAAGTAAACATGAATTTATTCAGATAAAAAACAATCTGTGGAAAGTACAGTAGTGGAGTATGTGTAAATTAAGGAATTAATAAGCAACTCTGCAGTTAAAACAATTCTGACATTTACAGAATGAAGATATTTGAATATACCTGCAGAGACACCTGCCAGGGCCATGAGTGTGGCACTGCCTCCTCACCATTCACAATCCTGGAGTAGCCAGTGATAACGGGGCTAATGGCAGGACTACCACAGCCTTGAGTATAAAATCAAGAATAAGCTTAAGGGTACATGTAAAAAATAGATTTTAATAAGGAAAAAGATTGTTACATACCATAGGCTGCTCCGATGAAAGCAAGACAGGACAGGATCCAAAGGAAGGCCATTTCTGAGATGTCTGAGTTGTCACACCAGCTCCTTTTTATATACCTTGCTTTACATTTGCATATGTTGCAACATGGTCAAAAATGCATAAACTCTGTAACCTTATCACCTGTTCATGTTTGTTATCGCAACCTATAAGGACAGAAGAGTGGAAAATGTCTACATTCAAGATACAGCATCATCTATATGTGGAAACAAACGAATCAATGTATTATCAAAGAGAAAATAGTTCACCTTTCAGCATATTTACAAATGTTACACAAGAGTAATCTTTTAATGCGGTCTATAAACTGCCAGGGTTTAAAATATATAAGTATTATATAAGTATTTAGTGTTTTCAAACTCTTCTTACATGTAGAAAAGTATTGATTGGTGTATTACTCTAGTCTGAAGGTTTGCTAAATCTATTAATAGGATCAGAAACTTTCACATGCTCTACTCTAAATATACAATATTAATAGTATTTTAATTCATTTGGCTGGAATATTTTTTTTTACTGTCTGTATTTTCTATACTGTCCCATGAATTAAATCAACTTAGGGCATGTTGTTATTTAGAAACACCACAACAATACAAATAAAAACAATATTCAAATCAGTCAAACTTAAGTAGTTGTGACATATTGTACTCGCCAATGGAATATGTAACAGAATTAATCAGATTAAATATGTTCAAATGTCCGGTGGTTATGTACAGTAGTGAGAAAAGTAAGATTGTGCACAGGTGTAAAGCAGCTGGTGAAGGTTCTCCAGGGTTAATTTTTGACCACACAGGTCCTCCTCTGCTTGTCATTGGTGTGTGTTGGTCCATATTTTGGTATTAAATACGGCTTACTACTGTAAAATAGCCCATCTCTTCTGCAGAATGTCTTTCCTGTGGCTTTTGTCCTGTTTTGCTTTCCTTAATGCAGCCTATGGTGAGAAATTAGTTTTATTCTAAAATTATATTATTTCACACATTTCAATTCAGAGTTGGAATAAGGATTAGCAAGAAAAAATGTCATTTAAGGTTTTGATGCGTTGAGCCTTTGGAAATTTCAAATAAGTCATTATTTTAATAAAATTGCCTGCCCACTTCCACGTTTAAAGTACTTTGCTAATGAATACTTATGTGAATGATTTTAAAGAGAAACCATTAAATAGAAATAGTCTAACAATGATAAATGTCAAATTATAAAACAATTCCAAAAACTAAGTAAATAAGTAACTTTAAGTAAACAATTTCCAGAAAATGTTGCCTTACAGCATTTTTATTTGCATCCATGTATACACCTGTTCACGTTTTTGTTCAGGCTGCGGAGTTCCTGCCATCCCACCCGTTGTTAGTGGCTATTCCCGCATTGTAAATGGAGAAGAGGCGGTGCCTCATTCATGGCCCTGGCAAGTGTCTCTTCAGGTATGTGAAAGCTAACAATTTCAAACTTCATTTTCAGACATTGTGAATCAACTGCCGCAAATCACAACAAGTTATTAACAACAAATACACACTATAGCCAAAGCGATTTTTAGTTTAAAGTTTTTTTTACTGTTGAACTTGCAGGATGCCTTTAGCTGGCATTTCTGTGGGGGGTCTTTGATCAATGAGAACTGGGTTGTGACTGCCGCTCACTGCGGTGTAAGGTACAATTCTCATTCTTTTTCTGATCAGTTTTTCTGTGTACTGCCTGCAATAAACAATTTGGACAAAGATGGCTCTTAAATAATAGGATTTAGATTATGTATGAATAAATATCAGCATAGATGTAAACAAATTTAATGTGGCTTTCTTCAGAACTAGTCACCGTGTGATTCTTGGAGAGCACAACAAGGCAAGCTCTCAGAATCAGGAGGAAACACAGATCATGAAAGTAGGAAAGGTGGGAAAATGCATTAAAAACTTTAAGTTTACAGTTTTGTATTTACTTAATTGCTATTGTCGTTATTTTGGAAAATAAGAGGTTTATGAATGTGACATGTAGGTGTTCACGCATCCCGAATGGAATCCAAATACCATCAACAATGACATTGCCTTGGTGAAGTTGGCCTCCCCTGCAACTCTGAATGATCACGTCTCCCCCGTCTGCCTTGCTGAGACAAATGATGTATTTGCCCCTGGCATGACCTGTGTGACCTCTGGTTGGGGAGTGACCAGATACAATGGTTTGATATCTACCAATATTTGACATTTAGACTAATAATAAGGCACATTCTAAACAACCTCCTACCTTTGGTTGAAGAAGACCTTCCTTTAAAAGAATATATTAAGAGGCTGTAAATTTATAGCAAACGTAGACTAGATCTAGAGATTTTAATCTCTATATATATTCTATTTTGTACCTTTTAAAGATAAATTTCACATCATTGCTCTTTCTCTTTGTTTTCCTGTAGCTCTGTTAACTCCAGATAAGCTCCAGCAGGTTGCCCTGCCTCTGCTGTCCAATGATCAATGCAAGGACTACTGGGGAAGCAACATCAGTGATGTTATGATTTGTGCTGGTGCTTCTGGTGCATCATCATGCATGGTAAGATCATTCTCTCTCTCTTTCTAAAGCAGTTTTAAAGTGAATTAAAGAGTAACTCTGTGTGCCTTCTGTCTGTTTAGGGTGACTCTGGTGGTCCTCTGGTGTGTCAGAAGGACAACATTTGGACTCTGGTTGGTATTGTGTCCTGGGGAAGCAGCCGCTGTGATCCCAGTATACCCGGTGTTTATGCCCGTGTCACAGAGCTCCGTGCCTGGGTTGACCAGATTTTGGCTTCCAATTAAAATAGAAAACCATATGTGGAGGTTTCTTGACAACATTGAACAGCATCATTTTGAGAAATGTCATAGAACATCTTAAAGAAACAGTTCAGCCCAAATGCAAACAAATGTATAATTTACGGAAACGTCCTAACCTGGAAATGTTTTTATAACAAATTTTTATTCTGGTAAATGTATTTTTTTTACTTATTCCCAAATAAAAATGTAATCTGGTAAAGGCATTCATTCATTCTTTCATTCTTTCATTCATTCGTTCGTTCGTTCGTTCGTTCATTCGTTCTTTCGTTCGTTCGTTCGTTCGTTCGTTCGTTCGTTCGTTTGTTCGTTCTTTCATTCATTCATTCATTCATTCATTTCCTCCATTTATTCATTCATTCATTCCTCTATTCATTCATTCATTCATTCACTCATTCATTCATTCCTCCATTCATTCCTCCATTCATTCCTCCATTCATTCATTCTTTCATTCATACATTCATTCATTCATTCATTCATTCCTCCATTCATTCATTCATTCATTCATTCTTTCATTCCTCCATTCAATCATTCATTCTTTCTTTCTTTCATTCCTCCATTCATTCATTCATTCATTAATTCCTCCATTCCTCCATTCATTCATTCATTCATTCCTCCATTCATTCATTCATTCATTCATTCAATCATCCATTCATTCATTCATTCATTCATGTACAAAATGATATAGTTTATTTTCATTTTATATCTCTGACAGAAGAGGACGCTAAAGACACACATAAAAGAGTTTCACCTTCATCAGAATGGTTGCCAGGTTGCCTCTATTCATCAGTAACATCTAGGATTTACAATGAATGCAATGCCTTAAAAAAGTTCTGCTTGGTCTTAAGACTTGAAATGCAAGCTTTTTTCTTTTTGTTACTCAATCCAAAAAAAGTTTTCAATATTAAATGAAGAGAAATTTTGTAAATAGACTGAAATATGCTGTTGTGTAGACAAAAGACTATTATGCATTCAGTTCACTACAGTCTCATATCTGCTCTTCAGACTGTTAAATATGTAGCACAAAAGCGTATAAGCGGTCCCCATGGCAACCTCTTTGAAACACATATACAACTAGAGTCAGATGTTGAGTATAAAACAAAAGGTGAAGAGATGAGGCATATGGAAAATAGGAAAAACTCTCATGTTTTCTCGGCCATAATGCTCAAGGCTGTTCTAAATAAAGTGGCATTGAGGACACCAAATATAAAGAGATGTAAAAACCCACGAAAACCCCTGCCATTTTCAAGTAAAAATACATGTTATGAATAGCCTGATTCAGTCCTCGGGGAAAACTCAAGGTGAATGTCAGTCTGAATCAAATCCAGGCAATTCAGAAGCTTTGCTTTTCATATTTATCACCTCTGAATCACCTTTGAGTTTTCTGTATTCATGCAGGATACCGCCAGACCAGAATTGAAGATTCAAGATTCATAGCATACATGCGTTTAGTTTTAAATCAACTCAACCTATCAAATATCAACCAATGTTCTCCTATGGTTTTTTGGATGTCTTCATGTTTCCTTCATGTAAAGGGGTTTCAATGGTCAAGGGAGTTATTAGATTGACAGCTGGTCTAACTCAAATTTTCTCATAAGGTTAATCCCAGTTTTAAGAGGATCCAGCAACCCATAGCGCAGAAGAGATGGTACTCAACCCTGATGTAGTAATGCTTTTTGATCACGACTCTACATAAACAGCTAGGGCTTAAATAGAATGTTGGCATAACGTCTTTGTTGTCTTGGATTAGAAGTATTTAGACGTTAAACAAAGTTCTACGGTAAAGAGAAAAATAGAATGCTCACCCCATACTTTGATGACATTCTGGGCAGTTATGTGTTATGGTAACAAACATCCAGCAGCTGCAAGAGTATTTTTAATAAGCTTTTACAAAAACATCATGTTTAAATCAACACGGTGAATTTTTCAATGTTGTGTAGAAATCACCAAGCACATATTTTAACAGACCTTTCACTGAGCTTTGTCCTTGGAAGTCTTTTTCCACACCGTCATGATTTAATTTATTTAGCTTGTTTCCAGACTTGTTAAACTAATGTTTAACCAAAATGGCAAATAATAAATTAATTATATGTGGTAGAAGCAGTGTACAACATTTAAAAATAATTTATTTGTATATTTATTTAGAAAAACCGATAAGTGATACAAATTACAGAAAAATGATTACATTTCATAAATGTGATGAAAATGATTATACAAAAATGTAATTATTTTTGTGGCTACGTAGGTGGGGATAAAAACAATGCATTTTAAACAGGGGTTTAGATGTTTCTGTTAAATGTAACTGACCAATTAAGGGACATGTTTGTCACCGAATTTTTAGAATGACCTTTCACACAGTCCTAGCTCTATAATTTCCCATCCATCCTTTTTCACTCCAACTCTCAGTTTGAGTCGTCTTTCGAGCTAATGTGGGCTTCAGTGATCTGAGATTCTCCCCTACAATGAACCAGGAAGCTTTCATGTGCTTCTTTTACCCACAGCTGGAAAGAGAAGATCAAAACCACAGGACATGCCTTGGAAGTGCCAGTTCTCCTGGGACAGAGAAAGTGTGCTATACTTTGACATCAGTTATACTCAAAGACTGAGTTAGGAGATACGCTTACAAGGTTGTCGAGATTTTATGCATGTCCCAGTTCTCAGGGTCTAGCTCCAATGCGGATATTGTAAATCATATTTGGAGAGGTGAGACCTCAAAGTATGACCTTTTCTCTCAGAACAACGTTATGATTGTATCTGTTTAGCTATTTAACTATGACTGAACTATTCGGTTATAAGTGTTATGATCCAGTCAGATGGAATACTTTGTATTGAGTTTTGCTCAGCATATCAACCGATATTTAAGTTCAAATTTTGTCTATTGTTTATGTTATGTGTTGCTTAAACTTATCTTAGATAGTCTGAAAAGCTACATTTCTTATATCTGAGGATCTCAGATTCTACAGTTTTCTAATAAAGATATTTATAATAATGTTAGCAACCTTTGAGGGAACCTTAGATAACCATAGTTAAAAAATCTTATATAGTATTTAAATGATCCCAGAATTATTTGTTTCCCTATTTTTACAATATAGTATCGTTTGTGATCAACAGAACCAAATAAAGTATAATATTTTTCTACTATGGTAGTCAGTGATGTCCCAGAAGCCTATATTACTTCAAATATCTTTATTTGTGTTTAACCAAACAAAGATATGTATACAGGTTTGGAAACAACTTGAAGGTGAGTAATTCATGAAAGAACTTTCATTTTTGAACTATTGCTATAGTTGATGAAGCCTGTTGATATCAGCAACATTTCTGGTGTCTGGAAAATAACACAAGGCTTTTGAAATAGCCCTGTAAAACAGCATTAATTTCCTCACGTTAATTACTTTCCTTTTTCCTTTATTCTAATACACAAAAAACACACACATTTTTGAATTAATATTTCTAAAGCAGAATTCAGCTTTGTAGTAATTTCTGATGCAATTTCTTAATGCTTTACAACCGAATAAAGAAAAGTCATTAATAAAATGAGGAGCTTTACATTTGTCTAATGAACTTAGACATAATTATCTGATCTTCATTAAAACATCAAAAGCTTCTGTAATGTTTTCCTGTTTCCTACTGCTATTAGAAAGAGTCCATAAATTGTCTGAGCTTTTGTACAGTGTGTGTATTTTTAAGTTATCTGTATGATAGCATGGAGAATTGTGAAACTGACTTTGTGTGGCTTTTCACATCTTGCATCCCTCTAATTGATTTCCATTAGAGCATCAGAAAACTGGTTTATATTCAAGCTCATTAAAAGTGAAAAGATATGACAAAGATGAAACTCACAGAGAAAAAGGCCAACTGAAATCCATTTGGGTTTCTGATCACAGTGCAAAATCAACTGAGTTGCAGAAAGTAGCAAGACGTGTCTATCACGGATTAGAGGCTTGAAAAAAGTAGAAAGTAGAAAAAGATAATAATGTACAATGTGAAAACCATCCCAGATCATTTGGAATATCTTGATTGGACGGGTCAGAGTGTCATCTATTACAAGTTTCACATAACAATAGCGAAGCATGGTGGACCAAAAACTTTCTTTAATTCAAAAACCTCTCTCTTACTCTCATAAAACATCTGGTTTATTATATAACATTTGTTGATTTATATTTTAAAGGTAAACAGCAGCTTTTAAACCGTCTTTAATGAAAGTACATGCTTTTTGCCCACATAATGACTTAGCTATACCATTCGCCCCAAGGGTTATCTACACACAAACCAGGCAAACCCTGACACCAATTTACAAAAACAAGACCCCATTACTCTATTTCAGCCTTCTGCTGTCAGAAGCACCCTCAATAATAATAGTAATAATACATGGCAACATACAGAACATCACCAGGCTCTCCTTGACATCCTTCAGTATTTCTTTTCATGTGAAATTGATTGATAGATCTTCATTTGGCTTCTGAAGTGATTCAAGAATAAATCATGGACTCACGGTCAACTGCCAACATGCTGACACAACTACCACTGTTTGTAACTTTTCTTCTATTTCGCTTTTAAATATTCTGATAATGACTTTGTACCTACAGAAAATGTGTTCCTGTGATAACAAGATTTAAAAATGTCTATTTAAGATGCTGAAAGTATTATCTGATGTCCATTTTTTCACATATAGTGATTAGTCACAACCTGCCAGATAACATAAACAAGTCTCTCTTCCCACTATATTAATATGTCTGTTTTCATCTGTGCAAATGTGGCTTCTGCTGTCTAAAATCTGCAGCAGGCAATCACAATATGAGAAAAAGCATCAGAGACCAGCTTAACCAGGACTTAAATGAAAAGGCAAAGTCTTCATGAAGTATTGAATGAGTCAGTCCTGACTCTCTCCTGCACCCTATCCCTCAACTTCCAATCTCACATACCACACTGTCACCTTCTGATCCTTCTCCATCATGCCACTTTGTTTCACAGTCATGTCAACCAGGATGATGCCCGCACACTTCTCGAAAGACAAAACATCAGGAAAGCTGCTTGGACAGATATGGTGCCAGCAGGCACATTGGATCACTATGGAACTCATCTGGCATGTGTTTATAAACGCTCAACCATTATGCAAATCCGCTGTTCTGGCCTGTTCTTGGGCCAGTTGCACCAGCTACGCCATTTTTGGTTCCACAAAGAACCATTTGGTCTAAGGTTCTTTAAAGAAGTATGTCTTTCTAAATGTTTATAATCTTAAATCTTTGAGATGTTAGAAGTTCTTCATAAAACCATTGAGACAAAATGGCTTCTTCTATGGCATCGCAAAGCCTCTATATTTTAAGTGTGAAAATGGCTAATTCCACCATTCCCTGTTTTTCTTAAACGCGATTATAAACCTTCACCATCAAACATGAATCAAAGTATGTAAAACTGATAGTTCACAAAAAATTATTATCTTAAATTTGTTCCAAATCTGCCTACATTTCTTTATTCTGAGGTGAAAGATATTTGGAAGAATGCTTGATCATAGAAAAAAATTTTACATTTGGTTTGACATTTTTGGTTTAACATATGATGAGTTATTTTGAATAATGTAGGACAACATAAATGTGTGGGGTCATTTTGATTACAATCGTAAATTTTCCTTCTACCGAAGTCAGAAGTCAGGTCCAAGTAATGTTTGGTTACAGCATACACCAATGTCTTTCCCTATGTTCAACTAAAGAAAGATATTTTAAACAGATATGGAACAACTACAGTGAGTAGTCAATTTAAATTTTTAGAACTATTCTTCCTTAACTCAATATCAGTCCCATTTCTCAAATGTCTACCTCTAGGGAGCAGTCACAATCCAAATATTCAAACTGTTTCAGCTAAATCACACAAAAACACTGTTTGAAAATGTCTGGCAGAAGTACACATGAAATTATCCAATTGCTAATGGATCACAAACACCTGGCTGGAGTACAACCTGTCAAACTCCATTATGGCCACTTGAGTGCCTCAGGGCTGCTGTTTCTAACTCTTGAAAATGAAGCCCTCCTCTCACTGGAAATAGGCGTAGCACCTGCAGATGTGGTTGATACACCTGGGGCCGGACTGGTTTATATTACTACTAGCCCTTACAAAGAAGGCTGCATACAACATCTGAAATGGGGGCCCAAGAGTCTGGAGGTCAACAAAAAAACTATTTTCTTTGAAACCCGCTTCGGATATTCTTTAAAAAGCAGTGTGACCGTGACAATTTAGAAACTGCAATATTTGCTATAAAGTGCCAGTAACGGTTTACAGGTCTTTTCAGAGTTCTTTAAATAATAGTATCTTTTTGTTAAGGTTATCTGTGTGGGTGGCGTGCTGCCTGCATTAAGCTACTTATGAAGGACTGAATACAGAGGTGATAAATAATACATCAGACTTGAAACTGAAAATGAAGAGCTCTCTTCCAAAACATCGTAAAAATCTAAAAGAACATTTTTCTTCATGCCATTTTGCTGTTACTGAATGACTACAGTCCTCTATCAATGTTTCACTATATTTTCTTGTTCAAAATGTACAAGATGCAGTTTCTTTTTGAAACTTCTATAAATCCAAACCTGTTTTAAGCCCAAATGCGATATGCCCCCTCAGATTCATACGATGCAATCCAACATGGTATTGCTTTAACGCATGTGTTTGTGCTCAGTCTTCAAAATGAGTGCTTAAAACACTTATACCGCTTTTGATGGCCAGTAAGACCTACACTTGGGGATAGAAAACGCTGACTGGACATTTGCATTTATTTTATATGTATTCAGTGTCCCTGATGTTAAAGGTTGCATGTTGCATGAGTTCAGATTCATAGAAATTTTAAAAATGTGTAATTGCTCTTAATTTTAAAAAAAGAAACAAAATGTGTTTTAAGATATCTGGAGGCCTTAGGATAACTTCCTAATGTACAATGAAAATATTGGTAGTGTGCTACAATAAGAACGGGTTCTGAGGAAATAGGGTAGTATCATGGTCTGAACATAGACTTTGGAAACACTCTTTCCCTCATTGAACTTACCCCTGGTTTTTGTTTTTTGTTTTCATTTATTCAAATGTATTTATTTTTCTCTTCATTATTTTGTTTTTGGGGTTGATGGGAGGGAGTAAAGGATGTAAAATGTTTGCTGTGTCTACATTTTATATTGCTCTGTAACTGGGCAGTCTGTTGTCATATGCAAACTGAAAAAGTAATAAATATATTTCCAAAAAAGTCATTTTCATGAAGAGAATTAAAATAGATGTATTGCTTGATGGAAAATAGTTATTTAATAATCACTATTATGTGTCATTTTATTGTAGGCATTGAGAGTTATGAAAATCAAAATAAAATTTTTGTGCACAAGAAAGAGTCATGCAAAGGTTTTCATTGAGATGAGGGTAAATAAATGAAGACAAACATTTCTGGGTGAACCCCAGTTAGAAATGTTTAGTTCTCTACATGTTCTAAGAATGTTTCAAGGCAATGATGAATTGTTGTTTTCAGCGGGTAGTTTTCTTTAAGTTCCCAGAATGTTCTCTTAAAAGATAGGAAAACATTCTCTATAAACATTCTGAATACATTTGGTGGCAACATTATATTCTAACATTCTTAGAACATTATTAGAGAGTGGTTTTCCTTAAATTTGTAGAACATCCTCTTTAATGGTAGGAAAACAGTCTCTTAATACTTGGTACACGGTAACATTTCCACAGCATTATACTATAAAATTATAAACATATTGTTTTATTTTAGTTCCTAGGACATTCTCTTAAAACATTCTAACTACATTTGGTGGCATGATTCTTAGAACATTATATTCTAATAAGTTTATAACATTATTAGGGGGTAGTTTTCTTTAAATCCCCAGAACATCCTCTTTATTTGTAAGAAAGGATTCTCCAAATACTTCCTAAATAGGTTTCATGGTAATATTGCTACAATATTATACTCTACAATTTTTAACATATTGTTTTATTTTAGTTCCCAGAACATTCTCTTAAAAGAGAGGTGAACATTCTCTAAAAACTTTATAACTAAATTGGGTGGCAAGATTGTTAGACATTATATTCTAATATTTTTATAACATTATTAGGGGGTAGTTTTCCTTAAATTCCCAGAACATCCTCTCTAATGGTAGGACAACATTATCTAAAAACTTTCTAACTCCATTTGGTGGCAAGATTCTTGGAACATTATATTCTAATATTTTTAAAACATTATTAGGGGGTAGTTTTCCTTAAGACAGAACATCCTCTTTATTGGTAGGAAATGATTCTCCAAATACTTCCAAAATAGGTTTCATGGTAACATTGCTACAACATTGTAATATAAAATGTGTAACATATTGTTTTATTTTAGTTCCCAGAACATTCTCTTAAAAGAGGGGTGGACATTCTCTAATCATTTTCTAATATTTTTAAAACATTATAAGGGGTTAGTGTTCCCTAAGTCCCCAGAACATCCTCTTTAATGGTTGGAAAGGATTGGTAGGAAAGGATTCCATTGCTCCAACATTATACTTTAACATTTTCAACATATAGTTTTATTTTAGTTCCAGAACATTCTCTATAACATCCTAACATTGTATAAGAGTGTAGTTGTAGTAGTACTGTTCCTTTAAAGGCCACAGAAATGAGACCTTGCCACACTGTTCTGGAGTCTGCGCAAAACCTCTAATCTGTATCATGACACTTAAAGATAATCAGAAACAAGTGTCAAGGTCCTCAGACAGTTTTTTTTATTTCACTCCATAAATACGGAAACAGCAGTGCTCTTTGACCCAAAGTCTGGCAGACAGGTGAACATCGTTATTAATTAAACTTTGCATGATAGAATGTAATCTCAGCATCATCACATAGAATCATTTTGAACTCTTGTGTACCCACGGGGAGTTTGACACTTGTATTCCCTGTGAGAATGATGTGAGCTGATGTGAGCCTCCCAGCCTCTCCTAATTCTTCCCAAAGCAGCCGGAGCGCACAGACGCACACATGGGCGCAACTTTACCCAAATACGAATGGAAGAAGATGAGAAACGGAATTAGGGAACGATCTTAGGACTTTCTTTTCTATTGAACGGACTTGAATCGTCGATCCAAGGCAACATGGGCACTTCCCAAAACGAAACGATCGTTTGGACTGAGGAGCGCACGGACGCAAACCAAACGACCGACACTTTTGGTGCGGAGGTGGTGATCGTTCCTGTTATATTTGGATGTATATTTTTCCTGGGAATAATCGGGAACACACTGGTGATGGTCGTCATTGGGAAGATCAAATCGAGACGATCAAGAAGTACCACCAACATTTTCATCCTTAATCTCAGCATCGCAGATTTATGCTTTCTGCTGTTCTGCGTTCCGTTCCAAGCCACCATTTACTCTCTCCCCGAGTGGATCTTCGGGGCGTTCTTGTGTAAATTCGTGCATTATTTTGTCATGGTCAGCATGCTGGTGAGCATCTTCACGCTCGTGGCCATGTCCGTGGACCGGTACATCGCCGTTGTTCTCTCCAAAAAATCCCCCTGTATTCGGAACCGGAGGAACGCTCTCATGGGCGTTTGTGCTATCTGGACGCTCTCCTTCATCTTCGCCGTCCCGGTGGCGCAGCACCAAATTTTGACGGATCACCCCAAGGCTCCCAACAGCTCGTTCTGCTGGGAGATTTGGACCGAACGGGTGGCCAAGCACACTTATAAAGTCACCATACTCGTGATAGGTTATCTGTTACCCCTGGTTCTGATCACATGTTGTTATGCCAAGGTAAGGGTGTACTGGAATCAGTGGGAAAGTGTTACACACCATTGCGCAACTTCAGGATTTGTACTTGCAGAGTTTGATAGTAAACATTTCACACAACGTCTACTGTTGGAAAATACTTTATTTGAAAAGACTAAGGCAAATATGGGTTTAGGCATCACATCACCCATAGTAATTCGCTATGGTCCACTTTAGAATTTGACAGTCACATGAGTTTCTGGAAAGCATTTTGCTTTCCAAGATGCAACAGGTGGCCATTTCCCCAAGTTAACTGTTCCTATTGTAGTTTTACACTAAGTCATCCTGTTCCTATTGTAGTTTTACACTAAGTCACCCTGTTCTTATTGTAGTTTTACACTAAGTAATCCTGTTCCTATTGTAGTTTTACACTAAGTAATCCTGTTCCTATTGTAGTTTTACACTAAGTAATCTTGTTCCTATTGTAGTTTTGCACTAATTCATCCTGTTCCTATTGTAGTTTTACACTAAGTCATCCTGTTCCTATTGTAGTTTTACACTAAGTCACCCTGTTCCTATTGTAGTTTTACACTAAGTCACCCTGTTTCTATTGTAGTTTTACACTAAGTCATCCGGTTCCTATTGTAGTTTTACACTAAGTCACCCTGTTCCTATTGTAGTTTTACACTAAGTAATCCTGTTCCAATTGTAGTTTTACACTAAGTCATCCTGTTCCTATTGTAGTTTTACACTAAGTCATCCTGTTCCTATCGTAGTTTTACACTAAGTCATCCTGTTCCTATTGTAGTTTTACACTAAGTCATCCGGTTCCTATTGTAGTTTTACACTAAGTCACCCTGTTCCAATTGTAGTTTTACACTAAGTCATCCTGTTCCTATTGTAGTTTTACACTAAGTCACCCTGTTCCTATTGTAGTTTTACACTAAGTCATCCTGTTCCTATCGTAGTTTTACACTAAGTCATCCTGTTCCTATTGTAGTTTTACACTAAGTCACCCTGTTCCTATTGTGGTTTTACACTAAGTCATCCTGTTCCTATCGTAGTTTTACACTAAGTCATCCTGTTCCTATTGTAGTTTTACACTAATTCATCCTGTTCCTATTGTAGTTTTACACTTTGTCAACCTGTTCCTATTGTAGTTTTACACTTTGTCAACCTGTTCCTATTGTAGTTTTACACTATGTAATTCTGTTCCTATTGTAGTTTTGCACTAATTCATCCTGTTCCTGTTGTAGTTTTACACTAAGTCATCCTGTTCCTTTTGTAGTTTTGTACAACGTCATCCTGTTCCTATTGTAGTTTTACACTAAGTCACCCTGTTCCTATTGTAGTTATACACTAAGTCATCCTGTTCCTATTGTAGTTTTACACTAAGTCACCCTGTTCCTATCGTAGTTTTACACTAAGTCATCCTGTTCCTATTGTAGTTTTACACTAAGTAATTCTGTTCCTATTGTAGTTTTACACTAAGTAATCTTGTTCCTATTGTAGTTTTACACTAATTCATCCTGTTCCTATTGTAGTTTTACACTAAGTAATCTTGTTCCTATCGTAGTTTTGCACTAAGTAATCTTGTTCCTATTGTAGTTTTGCACTAAGTCATCCTGTTCCTATTTTAGTTTTACACTAAGTCATCCTGTTCCTATTGTAGTTTTACACTAAGTCATCCTGTTCCTATTGTAGTTTTGCACTTAGTCATCCTGTTCCTATCGTAGTTTTACACTAAGTCATCCTGTTCCTATTGTAGTTTCGCACTAAGTCATCCTGTTCCTATTGTAGTTTTGCACTAAGTCATCCTGTTCCTATTGTAGTTTTACACTAAGTCATCCTGTTTCCATTGTAGTTTTGCTCTATAGTCATCCTGTTCCTATTGAAGTTTTGCTCTAAGTCATCCTGTTCCTATTGTAGTTTTGCACTAAGTCATCCTGTTCCTATTGTAGTTTTACACTAAGTCATCCTGTTCCTATTGTAGTTTTACACTAAGTCATCCTGTTTCCATTGTAGTTTTGCTCTATAGTCATCCTGTTCCTATTGAAGTTTTGCTCTAAGTCATCCTGTTCCTATTGTAGTTTTGCACTAAGTCATCCTGTTCCTATTGTAGTTTTGCACTAAGTCATCCTGTTCCTATTGTAGTTTTACACTAAGTCATCCTGTTTCCATTGTAGTTTTGCTCTATAGTCATCCTGTTCCTATTGAAGTTTTGCTCTAAGTCATCCTGTTCCTATTGTAGTTTTGCACTAAGTCATCCTGTTCCTATTGTAGTTTTGCACTAAGTCATCCTGTTTCTATTGTAGTTTTACACTAAGTAATCCTGTCTGGAGTCAGATATAGAAACAGACACCGAATGTAAGGGGTTTAAGGCACACCCTCATTTAAAGCATTTCAATTTTGCAACAGGCCACATGTTGTATTATTTTGGCAGCCCTTATATCAGTTTGTTAAGATGACAGTGATTGCAACAGAAATACTGCAATCAATTAGGAAATAAATATATAGTTTAGCTAAAAAATTCTGCATTCCCCTGTTCCTATTGTAGTTATACACTAAGTCACCCTGTTCCTATTGTAGTTTTACACTAAGTCATCCTGTTCCTATTGTAGTTTTACACTAAGTCACCCTGTTCCTATCGTAGTTTTACACTAAGTCATCCTGTTCCTATTATAGTTTTAGACTAAGTCATCCTGTTCCTATTGTAGTTTTACACTAAGTCATCCTGTTCCTATTGTAGTTTTACACTAAGTCATCCTGTTCCTATTATAGTTTTAGACTAAGTCATCCTGTTCCTATTGTAGTTTTACACTAAGTAATCTTGTTCCTATCGTAGTTTTGCACTAAGTAATCTTGTTCCTATTGTAGTTTTACACTAAGTCACCCTGTTCTTATTGTAGTTTTACACTAAGTAATCCTGTTCCTATTGTAGTTTTACACTAAGTAATCCTGTTCCTATTGTAGTTTTACACTAAGTAATCTTGTTCCTATTGTAGTTTTGCACTAATTCATCCTGTTCCTATTGTAGTTTTACACTAAGTCATCCTGTTCCTATTGTAGTTTTACACTTAGTCATCCTGCTCCTATTTTAGTTTTACACTCAGTCATCCTGTTCCTATTGTAGTTTTACACTTAGTCATCCTGTTCCTATTATAGTTTTAGACTAAGTCATCCTGTTCCTATTGTAGTTTTACACTAAGTCATCCTGTTCCTATTGTAGTTTTGCACTTAGTCATCCTGTTCCTATCGTAGTTTTACACTAAGTCATCCTGTTCCTATCGTAGTTTTACACTAAGTCATCCTGTTCCTATTGTAGTTTTGCACTAAGTCATCCTGTTCCTATTGTAGTTTTACACTAAGTCATCCTGTTTCCTATTGTAGTTTTGCTCTATAGTCATCCTGTTCCTATTGAAGTTTTGCTCTAAGTCATCCTGTTCCTATTGTAGTTTTGCACTAAGTAATCCTGTCTGGAGTCAGATATAGAAACAGACACCGAATGTAAGGGGTTTAAGGCACACCCTCATTTAAAGCATTTCAATTTTGCAACAGGCCACATGTTGTATTATTTTGGCAGCCCTTATATCAGTTTGTTAAGATGACAGTGATTGCAACAGAAATACTGCAATCAATTAGGAAATAAATATATAGTTTAGCTAAAAAATTCAGCATTCCCCAAGGATTTATTATTGTATTTGAATGTAGGTCAGAGTACTAATTTCTGTATTTAATTGGGAGTAATGTATTTGTTATGTATTTATTAATTGGGAATGATTATATGTTGAACAGAGTAATTTATTGTTTTTTAATAGTTAATCTTTCCAATGTGGGAAATCAATATTGGAAAATAGCTTTCATCACTCACATTATTACTTGTAAAATGTTTAATGTGTGACCTTACATTTATTGGTGAACAAGTTAACATCAATATTATTTTAATGTGGGTTTCTTTGATTTTCAGGTGTTGTATCATCTTCATAAAAAAATCAAAAATATGTCAAAGAAGTCTGAACGATCAAAGCGAAAGGTGAGAGAATTCTTGTTTGGTTCCTTCTCCTTATTTATTGTCTTGACAAAAAAATAATATGCTTAAACTTGTATTTTGTTGTAATTTTTAATGTATATGGTAATATCTGGAAGTAAAATGATCTAGTGAAGGTCATGGCACACAATGTTGTGAAGTGACATGTTGCCAAGTATGTTTGGTTTCCAAAAATGCTCTGCATTTATCCCATCCAAGTGCACACACAAAGTAAGTGAACACACAGCCGGAGCAGTAGGCAGCCATGCTGCAGTGCCCGGGGAGCAGTGGGTGGGGGGGGCGATGTCTTGCTCAAGGGACTCACTTCAGCCGTGGTACTCCCACTGGTACCGAGTCTCGAACCAGCAACCTTCGGATCACGATTCCAAGACTCGAACCACCAGGCCACAACTGCCCCTTGTACTTTGACAGGAGTGTTTACGAAAAAACATCAATAGAAGGGTATGCAAGCTAGCAGAACTTAATGACTCTCAAGACTCCTTTAATGTTCCTTATGTTAAAAAATTAGTTCTTTTGCTTTCCTAAACTTAGTTTCAATAAATCTGAAATGGAGCTGTCCTTATTCAAGCTGAAGAAAGGGGACAACGATAGGTTTTAGAAAGTTGCACTTAAGATAAGGGTGTGCAATTAATATTAATCGATCCATACAATTATGGAACAAAAGAAATTATCAAATTAAAAATGATAAGTTTTGCACATCTTTTCATTATTTATATATTAATTATTTGAATATATGTCTTAATATCTTATTGAATAAAAATAGTTTTACATTTTTTTATTGAATAGAATATTTGTAATTTATTAATAAGTTGTCTATTAACCAACTAATATTTCAATATAAGCTTTTAATCATGTAAAAAATATACACAAATAAATAATACTCTAATATAAAATAATTGTGATTACTTTTTGTCCTTATCAAGCAGTCCTAGACAAAAGTTAAATAGAATCAGAGTTCACTTTTGTGTTTATCAGAAAAACATAGTGTTCTTCAGTACCATAAAAAGTGCAATTTAATAGTCATGCTGACTTTTAAATTAGATATTTCCAATGAATAAAATTGTCCATTTTAATCTAGAAATGCATGTCAGAAGCCATGCATCTGTGGTTTTTCCTTCCTCACTTAAGTTAATGGTTTGTAATAGCCAATACGCTCGAGAGCGGTCTCTGTAACCAATGGCGACCAAGGCATCTTCTTTGAGCTGGACCTGTAGCACTGGGAGTGGATGTTAGGGCGGACGGGCAGGAGTCAAAAGAAAATTATAATATAACTTTTTCTGTTACATAAGTACGCTAGGTAACACCTGATGTCACACGCACAATATGTACTTTACATGGATGAGAGAAATTATAATGATGCAGGGAAATTGACCTCTATTGTGGCATAGAACCCTGTTGGTGCATAAGTACAAATCTGAGGACTGTATCTATAGCAACAAATCACTAACCTTGGATCCTTTCATTATAGAAGGCACACCTATTCTTGTGTATTATGGGGAAAATGCTGTTCAGAACACTGACTTGTGAGCTTTCAAGTCAGTTGATGATAGAATTCCACGAATGATGAAAAGGAGTGCTTGGCATGTTCCACGATGAGCACTTGTGCTTGGTTGTAGGGAGAGCTGTTCAGTCTGGTCCACAAAACACAAAAGAGCTTTGTTAGCTCTTCAAAAACATTTAAAACAAATTGAAAAAAAAAATCCCTGGAATAAAAATGAGCATGACATGCAGTGCATTTGCCAAAGTAGAATTATATTACAATTGTTATCAGATGCTTGCTTACAAGAATGTAGATTTATTGCAAGGAGTAAAAGTGTTAAAATATATTTTGACAACTTGAATATGTGTTGCTTGAATGTTGACACAAGAATGTGGGTAACATGATAGTTTTGGATTGCCGCAAGTTAAAATAACTCACTAAATCAGAGCTGTTGTTTAATTTCAGTGTTCCCGTTTACGACGTTGAGCAGTCAAAAGTGCAATAGGGAAGTGAAAGAATTGTTGTATGTAATTGTGGATCACCGTACCCAGTACAAACAGATAGTAAAGAAGAAGAATAGTTTAATCCTTTCTTTTTCACTTTTCATGGGCATTTGTCCCAATCTTTTCAGAATTCCAGACACGAATGTCATGGAAACTGCCATGTTGTATAAATGGAGAGGGAACTTAATATTCAAGTGATGAAATATGCTAAGCATAAGTGCTACATGTCATTACAACTTTTAGATAAGTGCTCTTCAAGGTCACTTGGTTTCTCGGTTGTGACATATGTGTAATTTTTGTGCATTAAACCCCCTAAAATAATTGTTACATAATGTGTCTTTAAGGGCTTATGACAGATGTGGTTTCAAAGAACAACAGACAATGAAGTTGTTTATAATGGCAATTAGAGGCACTTTAATCTTCCCTGTTTATCATTAATAAACAACATTCTATATATTAACAATATTAGGTTTTAAGGGAAAATATTTTTCAGCCCTGAAAAACTTTGAGGGTGCAAAAAATCAAGATATTGAGAAAATTGGCCAAATGTAGTCCTTAGTGCATATTACTATTGAAGGGAAATAAATGCGACCCTGCCTGTAAAAATTAGGCTTAAGTTGGAAAATCAAGTACTGAGAAAACAAGCATTAAAGTTGAATTTTACCTATAAATTTCACTTGGATTTCAAACTTTAACCTGATTGTACTCAGTCAATATTAAATATATCAATATCAATGATCCCAGAATGTTCCTTACATTGTGTAGAACAGTGGTTCCCAAACTTTTTGCAGCATGCACCCCTTTCTAGTGTTTGACACCTGTCAAGCACCCCCCAACACTTTACTCTGGTTAAACTTCACATTTTTAATTGCAATAACTAAATACAAATATTAACTGTAGATTAGAAAACATAAAAAACCTGTTATAAATACAACTGATTACTACCTTTTTTTTAGTGACATGGATGGGCCTGCATGTTTGCACACAGCTCATCAAAATTCGGGGTAATGGATGACTGTTTTACCCTCAAATCATTCACAGCATCTAGTCTTTGTCGACGTTTTTAACCAGCTGTCCATTTTGATAAATGTAGTAAGTGAAAAATAAATAAACGAATTATCAGTTAGCGCCTCATATGAACAGGGCGGGCCATTGTGACACAGACGTGCTTGTACAATGAAATTAAATCATGAGTCATTTATAGCTTGTAATGTGAAATGTAAAATTTTCGCATGTGAAGTTTCCCTTAAATACGTAAACAGACATCCCAACCTGCAAAATGTCATTTCAGGGAGGTATCCCGAAGTACTCCCCACACAAACCCCCAATATCCCCCCCCACTGCACACCCCCAACTACCCCCTCCAGGGTATGTAACTATTCACATACAGACCAACTGTAGCCCTGGGCCTATTTCCTATGCCTTTTACTTTTGTTGCAAGCTTTCGTTGTACTCTGATGCTTGCTTCGCAGATTTGAGCAACTTTCCAGAAACCTCAAAACCTCATAGCACTCTGTGTCAATGAAGACATCAGATTGACAAGTGTTTGGTGAGACATCTGACTCCTAAATTCTGTCTTGATGTGAAGCACAATGCTGAAGGCCCTTTCCACATCACAGATAGAATCTGGCAGCACCGACAGCACCTTCATCAGCTGACTGATCTCCATAAATCTCAACTGCCCTGAGATCACAGATCTTACTTTGGACAGCATGTACAGCTTTTACCAGAACTCATCGAATGGTAAATTCTTGTCATTTGGTACCAGTGCTTCAGGGTTAGTTGAGACATAATCCAGGATTTGAGTTGTTCTCTAGCATCTACCTTCATCACATCTGGAAATCTCTCTGCCAAAGTCCAAATGTGCTCTGGTTTCACATCATCTGGGTTCTCTGATTGACCATGGACAGATTTGTCAACATTTGGTCTCTCATTGGGAACTTTTCTTTTTCTTTTTAAAAGCTTCTGACATAGAATGCCGCTTCATTGTCTACTCGACTATTTGTAAGTACTTTGGATAAAAGCGTCTGCTAAACGCCTAAATTTAAATGTAAAATAGAATGCTCTGGCATCTTTGATCCATCTTCCTCACTTAACAAACGCCTCCTCAACAAAAGTTCTTCATCTGGACACTGAACTTCAGGGTTGCTCACATCTATCTCCTGCAGTTTCACTTCTCTCAATACCTTTGGCACAATACATCTGTGAAATCAGGATACTCTCTGTCTTACAAGCGCTTCACACACACACACACACGCACACGCTCAAGGTCTCTCGCTCCCTCTTCCTCTCTACCGTGCGCGCGCTGCACGATTTGAAACACTGTCGCGTGCGCGCTCTTGCTCTTGATTCCGGGAGATTTTAACTCATTTGCGGGCATCATGGAGCCGCTATTAATATGCTGAAACTCCCGCAACTTCCGGGACACTTGGTATGTCTGCGTATAAATAATAAAGAGACAATCTTCTTCCCCGCCATTACAAACATTCCGTGGCGCACCCCCGGGGGTCAGTCTGCGCACCACTAGGGGTGCGCGCACCCCAGTTTGGGAACCACTGGTGTAGAATAACAAAAAAATTCTGTTAGCTGGGTTTAATTGGTAGGATCGCAAATAATTTCTCTCTATTGCTGCTGTAATGATGTAGTGGAGAATAAAATATCCTGAAAGCAAAAATATAAGCCGAATAGAGCAGACATCAGAAAATTAAGTTTGTATGTGTAACTCTTGTTCATGTTTTGCTGCTTTCAACATTCTAAGTACCTGCACAGCATATGGAGGAAAAAGTAGCTGTGTTGGATTTTGCTTAAGATACACTTCCGTGTGTTAAAATGTAAATTCTGTTTTTATTTTCTACAATATAACTGACAAGTGTATAAAGAAGACCGTGATATAACTGTTCTTAGTTGGGCAGATGCCTTAATCCCAACCTGCATCATAAAAATGATGTTTCAAGACTCTTTAAACGAGGAGCACTAGAAGTTCTTGAGTTCTTCACACTGACCTTGGGCTTTTTCAAATCTCATAGCACAAAGGCAGGACCTTTTCCAATCTCAAGTTAAGAGGATGTGAATGGTCTATTTTGATGCGGCAACCTTCCCAAAGTACAGTTTAAACCCTACAACAACTTTGAACAGGATGCTGCAAGAGTAATGTGTTATCAGACAAATACTGACAAAGAAAATTTCAAGTCTCTTTTTCTAAAGTAGTAACATTTGCGTTAAATGTTATAGGATGAACAATTTTACGTTTTCAGTGGAAGCACACCTGTGACCTTGTCTGCTCAACCATTTCGAAACACTTGGAGAAAATGCCTGTGGGTTTTCAGTGAGGAAGACAAAACACAAACATATTTTTAGTATGAAAACTCATTTTATATGCAAATGTCTTGTGTGTCTTTCATTCTCTATCTCTGAATGAGGCAGCGAGGCACAATGGGGAAAATGGAGTATGGTTAAGGATTAGCAAGAAATATATTGGATTCAGATGACCCTGGGCTGTCCATTTTTCTTGTGAGTTTCTTAAGTTTTCAACACAGATATTTTTATTCTGTTCTTTTCCTAGCCCATAGCTTTGTCCACTCTGGTTTGCATCGGATTTTGTTGTCACTATTTTGATAGCTGTATAGTTCCACAAAAAAGCTTTATTGCATTGTTGCAATTGCATTTAAGGTTAATTAATGACAAGTACGTTAATGTGTTTGTTTGTTGTGCATGTAGGAAAGACAGACAACATTCATAACTAAGACTACTTATAAAATGTGCAGAAGAAAATTCATAAATTGATAAGAGGCTTGTTGAAGGTATTTGTAAAACATAATTCATTGTTTGTTCCACCTTGTGAAGCTTTGCTATTGATTTTTTTTGTCTTTTGTTTGTTGTTTGAACTGTACCATTAACTTTAAAGCTTGTTTATGTAGTCTGGGCAGCTTCACGTTACAGATAAAACTAAAAAAAAATGATTCGCCAATGGCAACAATTTGAAACGGTAAATGTTAAAGCGTTTGCTGCAGAATGGATGACTATGGTTTTAGATGTAAAACCCAATCATAAAATGTAAACAAGGGGTCATTTGATCCACATCTCACCACTGTTGTGACTGATATCACATAATTTCGTTCATATACTATATTTCGTTCATATAATCTAATTATCAAACCCATGACCTTAACATTGCTGTCATGAAACTCTAGCAGCCAAGTCACAGAAACTTTCTGCAAGACTGAATCATTTAACTTCTGAAACTGACAAACTTTTATATTGGTGCAAAAATGCATTTGGATTAGTGCAGCTGGATGAAAATTCATCTAAGGGTCTTTCACATTACTGTGAAATGGCATGATCCCTGCAATCCTATTTTGTCTCATTCCAGTTGACCTTTGAGAAGCCATCCGCAGTATATTAAGCAATTTTGTAATTCAGACATCTAGATTTATGAATCTCCCCAGTGGCCCACTAGTCTTATAAGTCTGAATTTTTTTTAACCAAAACTACTGTACTACATGTGATTTAGTATGTTGAGCATTATTATCATGTGATTTAGTATGAGCATTATTATCAATACTTTACATAAATTATTTGACCAACAATTCCCAAAACCCAAAAATATTTTTTGTAACTGTAATATTTACAAAATGTTAAACATAGAATTATGAATAAATAACAAAGAATAGGCAATCTTATTTCTCTATTAGCAAAACTCTTATATGTGTCTTTTACTTTGTAACACTTTGTAATTCTCCTTCAGTTATCTGTGATAAGGTAATGAAAATTTAGATTTTCATTATGATTTGGATTACGGAGCCAAATGTCACACATTCTGAAAATGGCTTAATGGAAAAACAAGGCTATTAAGGAAGATGTTTTATTTTACAGTTGCTTTTATTCCATTATCTATTTTGAAATAGGCAAAAGTTTAAAGACCTCCCCAAGCTTTATTCTGTATTTTTGGATGAAGTTAATGCAGCTTTTCTATTTAACAGTCTTCATTACTGCGGACAGTCTGAAGGTTATTTTGAATCATTTGTTTCTCATTATGTTTGATATATGATTTCAGTCATATTCCTCCTTTTTCTTTCCTCATATTCATGTATTTTGCTTGGCTCACGAAAACAACCCAGGGGTATAAAATAGTTTTTAAATCATTTATCACATTTTATCGCAGACTTAACTTATTAAAAGCATCTATTAATAAAATAGCCTCATGCTTAATAAATAAAATGCAATTGCCTCTATGAAAATGGGGACAAATAAATAAGGTGGGCACTAAACCACAATTCTGGCTGTCTGCCCTTCCACAGTGACCTTATACAATGACGTTTGTCTTTTGTCAAAATAAATGTCAGCAAAGACACAACAGGGATACAACAACCTGAAATAGAATGTGAAACAATATTTGTCACCCATTCTAAAATCATTTAAAACTTTATTAAAGTGCCGTAAACAAGGTTTTCAAAGATTTATTTTGCTGCTTCCGTGAACCCTTAAAGCTGGATAAGAGCCTAAGAAACAACTGAGATATTAACAAAAAAGAACATGAAACAAAAAATTTAGATGCGTATAAACTATAAATACATAAAATGAATATTACAATTTAAATGTCTACAAATGTGTAATCCACTCAAAATTAAATAAAAGACAATAGTTTGAGTTTTTACAGTGTGAAGTGTGATCCGTGTATTTGCATAAATTATACATCTTTAAATGTCTTGCTTTTGCAGGAGGCATTTTAATGCATTTCACTGTGTGTGAAAATAAGGCAATATTTGTGTTTTCTGATGCAAAAACATTATGAGGTAAAGGTGGTTATTGTATAAAATACAGAGTTAGTCACTATTGATTTTGTGAATTCACACTATGAATGTGAGGGAGGATAATTGTAAGTAATCTGCCATTCGAAACATTAGATTAGTTTTAATTGATGACCCATATGAGTTTAATGTCTGACCGTGTATGATTATGATTTGTCCTTTTATCGTGTCCATACTTTCTTTGACTTGATGTAAAATCAGCCTCTGGTGATCACATCATGAATGCCAATGTTAAATGGGGGTTGGATGGTCCACAAACTACTTTATTTTAAGATCAACACATTAGATTTGCACTGTACCATTATAAGGCTTTATGGCAAGATTTTAGAAATTTACATTTTCTACCCAAATGAATTACAATGAAAAAAAAATTTTTTTTGAGTGGATAACAAATCTTCCTGATGTCATCACATGCTTTAATTAATTCACAAATGAGCAGCAGTCAATCTGTTCATTCATTCAAAAGACACATTTTGCTCATTATCTATTTCACCAGAGATTTTCTTAAAATTTTAGACAGTGCGGTCTGAAATCATAATTCTCTTTCAGTACACTTCTCAGGTGTGTTTAAAAAATAACATGAGATAAGCATAGCTTATCTTTGCTATAATCTAGTATCAATAGAATTACTTTTATCTCTGATTGTGTTGCTTTGCCAGTGACTCATTTAAGCGGGGGAGAGATGATGCTGTGACAGTATCACAGTGAAAGAGAACCAAGATAAATCTAGCAGGTTGGAAGTAAAATCTATACAGTAAGCATGCTTAGAGTTTGCAGCTCTGGACAAAAATAGGGAATCGAAATTTCCATCTAATTAACATGAATTCATTTCTTTTTTTCTGCAAAACACATAAGAAGATATTTTGAAGAATGTAGGACACTCACACCCATTTACTTGCATTGGTTTCGTGACCACACTGTCAGAAAAAAAAGAGCAAAATTCGCTGGAATGGTATCCTAAAGTATTTGTACATCTACAGGTATATAATACAAAATATAATGTTGCGTGTTTATGGGTACATTATTGTACCATGAGGACCTACTGTGTACAGCTAAATGATTTAAACAATTAATGAGTACACAAAAGGTCTTAAAGATACAAAAATGTACCCTAAAAAGGTACAACATTTAATATATTATACACAAAGGTCCAGCACATGAAAAGAACCTAAAACGTTCAAAAATGTAATTTTTCAAACCTTTTTTCACCCTGTAAATACGCAAGTGAATGAGTGCCACTGACTTTCTTTAAAATATCTGATTTTGTGTTCTGCAGTGAATTGTACGGTCTCTTTAAATGGGTCAACTATCACTTTAAATGTGTTTCATTACAGCATATAATACATCGCACAGTATCATACATCAGCCATAAAATACTGGACTCATGAGCTATTTGTGTCATTATTAATTTATTGTGTAACATCATTAGTCCCTCTCTAGACCTGCCACAAATCAAACAAAGTGCAAACAACACTACTATGCATTGTATTTTTCACGTGACCTCTTTCACGTAAAACTCCAAACTCTTTTATTAACTCACCCTTCTGTCAGTGGTTTGTCTTTACGGGGCTTCTCATTGACAGCAACATGAATAAATGAACATTGTATTGATTCCAAGCTTTTCCCTGGTGTTTAAGGCCATGAATCCACAGCTCGTACTAGTGATTGCCGTTAATGTAATGACTGCATTTTGCTACAAAATGTGCAACTGTGCAAAATCACAGGAGTAAATCATACCAGAAATGGTCACGCAATGTAATGTATGGGTTTGTTCATTTTACTTTGTGTTGGCAAAACACTCTGTTTAGTCCATTCTAGCCGATGATGTGAACACCACGATCACACTGTTAAAATCACTTAGACTGCGACAGTAAGAGATAAACAAAAGATTTTTGTTCTTTCTACACTAACAAATCATGTATTAACAAATTATGACAATAAGACATAGTTGAGAATGAAATGTCAAAGATCTTTGTTCAAATGCGTAATTTAATGAAGGAAAAAAACAACAAAACACTCCCAACGTAATAGAATTGACACTTTGCTACATGCATCAAAGGGAGACCCATTACAAACCTGTTGTATGCCTCAGCAAGGATTCTATTTCCTTTGAGAACACTTGATTGATGTTGCTGTCAAACTAACTTTTCTCATTTTGTGGCAGATAAGGAGTCAGCATGCTCTGAAGGAAAGGCTTGCTTGTAATTAAAGTAGAGAAGTGTAACGTCTCAAATGGACAAGTTTCCCTTTTTAAACTTTTCTTGGAAGTGAATGTGAACATTTACATTTTAAATAAACAAACATTGCATTTACATTGAGCACAGGTAATGCAACTTTTATATGTGATCCTAATGCGATATGGCTCAAGTAGTCATGTGATGCACCATCATCAACTATGAGTACCATATTGCATTTATGCAAGAAGTCGACTGAACGAGTGTGTATATAAATTCTAAATAACATCTGAGTGTTTCTTTACGACGAATACAACTAAATTACTTTATTACTTGTTGAATATCAACAAAATCTCTGTCAATTTGTAACCATTATACAAGGTGGTTATGACATATGTATGTGTAGATTCTCAGTTGTTGGTTTTAATATAACTTGCTACCATGCCAGTGATAGTTAGATGAGGGGTGGGGTGCTTTTGAGGGGGGGTGCTTTTTTTAATTATTATATGATTCACGTCACACAAATCATACAAATTAGCCACGTCTTAAATAGTTCTGATCTGCAACCAATTTTATGCTGAATTCAGCTAAAAATGGCCTAAAGTCAATCATTATCTTAAAATTAAATAAAAACTGTTCTTAAGATGTGTAAAAAGTAGTGAACAACTGGGCTTGACTGTATTTAAGTAAATATAATACATGACATTTTATTGTTTTCAATTCGGACCATTTTTTTTATTTATGTATTTGATTGTGACAAGATTGTGAAAAATGATTTTGCATCTTAAAGTAATTTTTAACACATTTTTGACAAACTGCAATAACAGCACTTTTCATTAACGTAACGTTCACACTGACAAAGTCTCTTTTTAATGTGGCATTAAGGTCTTTTTATGTCAAAGATATTTGCCATTTTCTTTTCAGATTCCCCTTTTTATTGTCCCAGTGTGGCATTTATTGAATAGTGCAGAAAGTGAAAGCGACAGGAGAAAGAGAGAGAGATTTATGGTGAAATAGGCTATTGAGAGCGAGAAAAAGAAACACGGGTGAGATAAAGAAAAGGATTTGAAACACAATTGCTGGCAATGGAGGTCACAGCAGGTATCTGACCGCTGACAAACTCTTTCAGCCCCTAGTAACAAGCAGCAAAGTTAACTGTTACCTTCTTAGCACACACTGCTGGATATGTGGATGCTAGCAGAGGCAAAATAATAGTCATTATGTTGGAATCTGAGAGGCGTTATTAGCCTACCGTTATTTCCTACACTCACTTGTTTTGTCAGTTTGTACATCAGTGGACAGGATAAAGATAGTCATCGGAAACAAGAATGAAAAATGTCTATCAGGTGTTATTGGTCCATGGTCCTCTGCAGAATTTAAATAATCACAAATCTAAAATATATGCTTTATTAAAAAGTGCACTTTTTATTTTTTAAAGATATTTCAATTTGATGTTTGTTGCTTTTTAAATCTTATTATTTAAACACGTACGCATGATAAGCTGTCAGTGTATTGCTGTAATTAATTTAAAAAAGAATAGTGACATCTTGAAAATGAAAGACCACATCAATCAAAGCTAAAAGTTTTTGAAATAAAAGTTTATTTTGTAAAGTAAATTTATAATAAATTTAGTTTTTTAATAAATTTAAATAAATGTAATTCAATACGCATAGTTTGTCTTTTTAGGTTTTTATTCCTTTTTGATCCCTTTCCTCCGACCACATTTCACAGTCGCAGTTATAATGGATACAATCATTTCTTTTACAAATTGTACAATACACTTTATACGAATTAGCCACCTCTTAAATAGTTTTGATCGGCAAACAATTTTATGTTGACTTCAACTGATAATTTCCTAGAGTTAATCATTATCTTTACATGTTGTTTTTGAGGTTACAGAACCATCATAGGAGAAATAAAACAGCTGGTTTCTCATAAGCCTAGCTTTAGTTTTAGTTAATCTTATCCTGTTCTGTAATATGCCCAGCTGTGTTTCTAAAGTGAATCATACATGTTCCCCAGTGATATCCAAATCAAACAAAAAGCTGCTTATTTTGTGTATCTAAGAGGAGAAGTTGCAATAATGTATTTTATTCACAAAACATTATTATATCTCTTTTCATTTATCTAATACAGTGACTTAGTGATTTCTGATTGATTCAAAAAAATCCTGGCATGTATAGGAAAAAAATTTAAATCTTTAAAGCATTAACTCGGATTCCAGGTCTTCCAAAACAGTTGTATAGGTTCTCATTAAATAGATTGTATAGGCTTAGTCATAATTTGTTTCATTTTAGTGTATGAACTGTTAGTGAAAAAAAAACACAAACTCTTTAAAGTGGCAGGCCGGAAATGTTGGCCATTTTGTCGCCATCTGATTTAAAATGTAAAACGTAAAACTGCACTTATATGCATAGTTAATCACAGCTTTATTTTCTTTACATTGGTTGTGCTCTAATTACAGTACGGCAGCATCCAGACAAAGAGGAATCCCCTCAAAAACTGACCCGCTGCGCATATTATTAGACATTTTGACAGGCTTACCGTTGTTAATAGGGGTTAAATATGGCAATCAATGTATTTGTTCAATAATTGATTTCTGTTTATTTTTAACCAGAAATAGTTACAGAGTGGCACTTTGAAATCATTGTCACTCTGTTACGTTCTGTCTGAAAAATACAATAAAACAATTCAAGAAATACATTAAAATTGGCACCCATTACACTGTGTTTAATGTGCTGACACGTAGAGTGTACTTTCAGCTGAACCCGAGTTCGATTCCTGTCTCGATCCCACTACCCTGTCTCTGTCCAAATGCTCTGCTTTCTCCTCTACGGTGTCCAGTGGCATTAAAGGCAAAAAGCCCCCTTAAATATTTCTAAAAAAGAATTACATTTAAAATCTGCTCTCTACTAATTATCTACAACAACAATTCTAGTTTTACACGGATACCACGCTTGAGAACGATAGAATGAAGAATGAGAATTTTGAATCATTCTGTCTCAAAACACAAAGGCTATTAAGTGCTGAATTGCTTCACTAGGGCAAATCTATCAGAAATTGTAAAACTCTCTTAAACTCTCATGCTTTGACAAATCGTAGTGGTTAAATTATTTTGCATCATTTCAATATCTTTTGCTATGTCTTTCTCTGTCTTTTTGTACCTATCACCCACACAGTGTTTAAAGTTTCTATTTATTTATTTCATTTTGTAGCAGAGGAAGCATTTAAGATATCATTCAAACATGGATAAAATATAACTTGTAAATAGATGTATTTGGATTACAGATATCTTTAATACTGTCACGCCTTCTTCCAATTGTTTCCTTATTAAGAATTATTCAGTTACAAGCCGTATTTAACCTTAGCAAATTACTATGTGTGGGTTGGGATTTGCGTGAAGCAGATGCTGCTGGTCATCAAATCAGATTATTTAAAAAACAGACTTAGACTCTGCACAAGTCTGATTGGGCTTATCTCCACTGGTAATGAGTTTGTTTATTGGAGCGACGTTTAATATCTGCTTTCATACCCCAATATTTGTACATGGCCTAATAAATCTGAAATAAAGTTATGAGTTTCAGATATTCTCTCATGTTGGTGTGATAAAAACTCCCTGACTAATTATGTTCCTCAAACACAAGAACGGAGTCGAGTCAATTTGGTGGCAAGACAAAATTATGCAGTTTTCATATGTGCATACATTATGTAAGGAAACATGAACAATGCTTGAATATTTAATGCCAATACATTAACCAATTCCTGCATTGCTGTATCATCTTACTTTTTAATAAACACTCCACATTTTGGCATTGTATTAATTGAAAAACAGGTTGCTCACATGAATTTTAAGTGTTTTAGCTTTTAAACGATGCACAGTCGAAGGACCTATTCATAATAAAGGGTCGGAAAACTGCAGATTTATTGAAAGAGTATTCTGAAAGCAAACTGAATAAATCATGTACCATATAAGTGCTAAGTACAACACAAAAAAGAAAACAAACTATCAAACTTCTAGGATTCTTATTTTCGAATGTAGCCATGAAACAGTACATTTTTTTTATTATTAATAAATACATTTGTTTCTATGGAGAACAGTCTCAGATCACATCTCAATATTGTTTGTTTCCATTAACAATTAAATCTTCGAAGTCCACATTTGTGGAAAGGAATGTAATCTTTAGTAAATTAATGTTTGATCTACCTCTGTCTGAAGGCAGACAGCTGAGCCATGAGCAGTTTTTATTTTTCAGATTGTAAATAGAACGACTACATGACACGTATTATCAAGGAAGTACGGGGTGGTGCCCATCTCCTACCTCTAAACATCATTGCTAAATTTAGAGGCGTGATTTAGTTCATTTTTTTTTCATCAGTTGTCTGGTAGGTGCTTCATCTGCCCACTCAAAGGACATATGTGGCATCATCACTAGCCACATGAGCTGCGTATTATCTGGAATCTGCCTCGTATCTGAAAACAGTTCAAGAACAAAAAGTTAAAATAAGGACAAACAAGACCAAATACACCTGAACTGTCTCCATCCCTTTAAAGCGTTTTAAGACTTTCAGACCAATTATAGACTATTGTGCAAGACATGAACAACACTATTTCAGTTGTTTCATGATCTTTTCCTTTTCAGAACAAGATTTAGATGCTTGTTTAAATTTTGATTGAGTCCTTTTCCCTATATGGTAAAAAATTCAAACTTCTACACCAGTGTCCGTTAAGTTGCTAAACGGTCAAAAACTTATCCAACCCTATTTTGGTTTAACTGCTTTTTAAAGTATAACTCATAAACGAGAAGTGGGCCAACTTAGTTCAAAGCGCAATTATTGAACTAATAAGAACACTACCAATACATTGATGTTAGTATACCTACTACTTAACATTTAATACTTTATACTTGACCTTTACTTGAGTATACTAATAAAAATAATTTCAAGCATACTTCATTTTCTTAAGGGCCGTATAAAATAACTGTAGAATATGATCACCCAACATATGTTCTCTTTTTCATTCTTCAGACAGCGCAGACGGTGTTGCTGGTCGTCGCTGCATTCCTCATCTGCTGGATGCCACACCACATCATAGCAATGTGGGTTGAGTTCGGCCACTTCCCCTTAAACGATGCTTCCTTTGCCTTCCGCATCATCTCGCACTGCCTGGCCTATGGAAACTCCTGCGTCAACCCCATTCTTTACGCCTTCCTGTCTGAAAACTTCCGAAAAGCCTGCAAGCAGGTGTTCACGTGTCGTTTTTTTTACTCTCCTCCTCCTGTGGAGAAAGTGGTGCGGATTCGCATGGAGAATTTCTCCACGACACATTCCACCACAAACATATGAGACTCATAAGTGAGGGAGGAAACCTTTTATCACTGTTTAGACATTGCCGGAAGGGAAAAGATGGCTTTGTTGGTTCTGCTTCATGTTATATTTCATCCAAGAAGGTCTTACTAACAAGTACTGTACAGTTCAATAGAACTTGAGGCAAAAAGCCCAAATAATCTATCAAAGATATTCTGTCATTATTTATGTACATATTTAACGTGTTTTTAATGTTATGGAATGAATTCTGTAGACATTTAGTATTTGATTTTATGTTTAAAAGAATTACGCACGACTGTGTCGGAGGTCTGAACACCATTTGTGCAGTTTATGTATTTAAACAAACACTGTCTCAGCTTAAGATGCCATATAGTAAACCAAGATATTGTGCTGTATGTTGTATTTATTCTGTAACATGTATTATGTCAGCTTTATTGATTATACAGTGTGTTATTTAGAAGAAAAGAATATAAAAATGTCAATTTCATTGAACAACAAAAAGCAAATCATTGGGGAGTGTTTAAAGTGGATGTATCTAAAAGTAAATACATAAGGCAAACTGTTTGACAAACTGTACAGACCCGTAAACATAAGACCAATGGAAACTTGTGTGTCATACCGTCTATTACTCACACTCGTCTGTGAGATACCGGGACAGAAGCTCTTATAAACACAGTTTTTTAGTATTTACAACAAGTCAAGAATATCTCAAGCTGACACATCCCTTTGAAGAAACAAGAATTGTGGACCTGCTGGATGGCAAATTTTCCAACAGGTCAGTTTTTATCAGGTGTACATGTGCCTGCATAAGACTGTCATTTACTCATGACTTTGATCCTTAAAGAATACATTTCCAGTGCAATGCAGCTCCTGTAATAATGTGATATAATAGCAGTGGGAAAAACGCGGTTCTCTGAGAAATGAACCCTAGGAATGAAACTCTTTCCACACATTTCCCACTAACCACACTGCGACTGTAGTCAAAATGCAGTTTTATAACGTAAATTTGGATATTGGTAATAAGAGTCAGAAACAAAATGTTTCCCAAAGGGTCAGCACTATTAATATGACATTGCAGCATTTTTAAAAAAGAATATTAAAGCAATAGTTCTCAAAAATGACATTTTCATGATTTGCTCAACTGACAGCTGTTATAAACCTGTACACATTTCTTTGTTATGCTGAATACAAATTAAAATATTTTAAAGGAAGTTTTTTCCTATGCTAATTTGTGTCATAAATCCATTGTAGGACAAAAGAATACTACGGAAGTCCAAATTTACCCAATGTGGCATGGCTATAAACTTTCAAATATTCTGGTTTGTGTTTAGCACAATGACAAAAAATGTATGCAGGTTTTAACATATGGCCATTGAACAAATGGCAAAACAACTATTTTGGGGTAATTACTCTTGATATGTAATAACTGTTACTGTCTGTATTGTATCTCTAATATGAGTATTACAAACAAAACAAAAAACCACATCACTACAGTACATTGCCTGCATTCCCGGTAAACTAATGTATCAATGTCCCTTGGAATAAAAACACTGGACTTTACCCTAGTCTTTGTTGCATTTCAATCCCAAAATGTTGCTGCACTTAGCAAAGTCAACAACATTAGAGTTACTGTCCAAATCATTTGTCTCAAGGTTTGCCTTTATGCATCAGATAAAGCCTGTTACTATCCAAATGGACTATGGAAATTATGCATATGCATATATTTTAAAAGGGATCGCTTCAGAGTAACCAAATTCAATTTCTGTGAATTAAGCCCATCTGAGCCCAACTGCTTATGCCTCTTCTAATCAGTGCTATGAAAAGCTCTCTTTTCAATAACACCGCTGCAAAGTTCAAATTTATCTCATGGCAACCCTCCTGTTGTGCAGGGATAATAAACAGTTGGTAGTGATGCATGCAGCCTTACCTTCAGACCTCTCTCACACCCACCCCCATGAAGCAGAAGATAACAATTGCTGGTTTTAAACAAACACATAAATAACCTGCTTCATATCAGCTTTGGGAGAAAGCCACGATGCTTAATGTAAATATACTTTAGTCCCAAAGGCATTTAAACAATCTGGGTTTTACGCTCTCTTTAAATGATGCTTTATTCTCTGTTGAACAATTTAGATAATGGCTTACGCTATAAGCCTTAAAGTGATAGTTTAGAGATAATGAATATTCTGTCATCATTTCCTTATACTCTTTGTCATTACAAATCGGTATGAGGTTCTTTTAATAACCAATGCCAAAGGTCAAAAGGTACCAGTTTCTAAAAATTATTTTGGAACTTTTGTGTTCTGTGGAAGGTTTGAATGTCAAGTGTGAGTAAATGATGACATGAATATTACAGTTAAATGTTATATATCTTAAACACAAATGCAAAAATAAAGTAGGAGAACTTTTATTAAAGGGTTTATTAAAGTCCAACAATACATCTTTTAGTATAATGTAAGGCTCATTTGTTGATAAAATTAATTACATTTTACTCAATGTTAATATCCTTCAAGTCTGTTTTATTGCTGGATTTTTTAATTTCCGACTGCATCCCAGGTAAAGACGTTCTTCTCCTGGCAGCCGTCTCTATTTTTTGCACAAGTTCAACATCCCAGCGGTGAGTAACAAAGCTCAGCACCTCCCCTCCACCAGAGCCACCGGCTCTCCCCACGCGGCCTGCCCTGTGGATATAATCTGTGTGAGATTCAGGGAAGTCATAATTGACAATAAGTCCAACCCTCTGTGTGTCCAAGCCTCGCGAAGCAATGTCCGTGCATATGAGAACATCAACATTTCCTTGCTGAAAGTTTCTGAAGATACCCTCTCTCATTGCAGCAGGCATTTCACCCTGAAGCCTCACGTGACGAACGCTCATCTCCTCCAGCATGTAGCCCAACCAGTTGACAGTAGATGCTGAGTTGCAAAACACCAGAACACCTTTGTCCTCCTGTTCGATCTTCTTCAGAGCCTGATGAAGCTCAAGGATCTTGTCTGCGCCATTAACCCTCAGAAACGTCTGCTTTACGTGCGGCATGAGATAATGTAGCATCTGGCTTTTAACAATGACCATGCTGGCCAGGTCGGTCACCTTGCTGAGGATGTCTCCGACACCCCCAGGAAAAGTAGCTCCCACGACAACCAGCTGAGCTTTACGGGAGAAACCCACAGTCTCAGAGAGCCTGGATGCCACCTGGGTATGGGAGAGAATCTTCTCAAGCATGCCTGAAAAACTAGCATCGAACATGGTGTCAGCTTCATCGATCACCAGAAAGTTCAATTCACTCAAACTGGCAAAGCCCTTCCACAGGGCCTTTAAGAGGGCACCAGGGGTGGCCACCAAAACATCAGGTTGGCTGTGTGAGAATGTTGCTTTGATGTTTCCAACGCCTCGACCTCCACCCACAACTTTGACCACAAGCCCAAACCGCTGGCCTATTGAACGAGCTACGGATGTGACTTGTTCTGCCAGTTCCCGTGACGGGACCACAATCACAGCTTGAATCTGCCTCTCCGCGTCTGTGAACTCCATCTTCTTTCCCGCCTGCAGCTTGTGGATGATGGGAAGTAGATAAGCCAGCGTTTTCCCGCTCCCCGTCTCTGCAGCACAGAGAACATTATGGCCCTTCAGTATCTTGGGGATGGTTTGCATCTGCACCGTAGTCGGGTGAATAACACTCAGAGTCTGTAAAGTCTCGACCAGTTCTGGACAAAAGCCATAAGCATCGAATGTCTTAACACCAGCCGTGTTCCTTACTTCGCCCTCTGGTTTTACCACAAATGGCGGTGTGCTCTGGATGCTGTTTATGGTAAAATAATCCCCTAGGGATTCTTTGCTTTTCCAGCCTTGGGAAGCAAGCACCGGCTGTTCAAATTTCCCAAGTGTGTAGCCGACAGTCTGGTTCCGCTGAGGGTTCTTGCTCTTGATCAGCAGTTTGCCAGCCTTGACTGTTGGAAGCTTGTTGGTTCTCTTGCTTTGCACCTGTTTGATGCTGTCCATGCGTTCCTGCATGACCCTGGGGATGCGGATGACTACAGATGGGGAGGCAGTTGTTGTCATTCTGCGGACGGCCGCACGTGGCGCATGGATCTGAGCGCGGATTAAAGGGACACAACACAGCGCATTGGAAGAACTGCGAGGTATTAGCCGCTGTTTGCTCATAAAAATGACGAGATTTGCGAACTTCGAGGTCTGCATTGCGGATATTCAGATCGTTGATTAGTCTTAACGTGATGTTATCGCCGGACGATCATTTTTAGCTTCATGTGACAACTGAAGTCTCACGTGGGGACAACCTTGGAGTTTCCTGGCGTGGAGTGATGACGTCATATACACGCCGTGGCACCAAAATAAAAGTCTCACCGTACGTGTTTTGTAACGTAAGAGTCGATAAAGTAATAAGTTAAGCCGCGTGATTTTGTAGATTGTAATAATACTGGTGATAGTAAAAATAATATGAATGACAAGGAAAATATACGTACATTTTAATATTTTTTATTTTCATTATTCTTCGATTTGCAATGATAATAAAGAATATGACTCAACAAATTTATTTCTATTATTGCATTTTGCTTAAGTAATGTTTTTTTAATATACTCATTTTTATATAACTTTTACTTAGGGATGCTCCCATCTATCAGCGGAGATCTAAATTTGGCCGATATTATGAACCGATCCCAGTTGATGACGTCAATGCGTCAGGACGCACATGGTGTTTTTGAGCTGGTGCCCATTGTAAAGGCCATTAAAAACTTTATAATAAATACTTTTTAGTTCTCTTTTAAAACAATAGTTGCATTGCATTCATGTCATAATGATTGTAAAAATGCAACAAAAATATAAAAAAGACAACACCTATAGTATTAATTTATTTGAAAAAGGTTAACGGTGATCATAGCTTATATATCTGTTATATAAACTTGAAGCATCAGAATATCTAAATCTGTATTCGGTATCGGTAAAAAAATCCATATCAGAGCATCTCTACCTAACATAATTTATATTACTTTGGAATTTTTTGAGTATTAGTTTCAGTCCTGTAAACACTACATGCACTGCGCTGGATGTTGTTTTATAAAGTATCAAAGTGTATATTCTTAATAAAGGGTGTAGACTTTAAAACCAATGAATAGCTCAATAAACAAAACAAACCAAGGATGAAACAACCGACAAAACATATAAGAACATACCGAGTACCCAAACAGCAAGATACAGATAATAAAAAAGATTATAAAGAAAAGAAACGAAAGCAATAAAAATACAAGAATAATAAAGGTAGTGCTTCTAAAAATTAAAGCACACCCTCCCTCCCTGCCCTCGCTGTCTAGTTTTCTAATTTGTCTAGCTAGTAGTTCCTAAGGTTTTCATTATATTCACAAAAGAATTGTTTAAACAGAAATTAAAAGAAATCCCCTAATAAAGACATCTGAAATAAACTGATTGTATTTAAAGCATTGGGAAAGTATTTTTTTGAAAGATCTCCATTGATGGGTGTCACTGCGTTTGCTTTATCATAATAACAGTTTGTTACTCCAGGTCTACCAATTCCCTTTTTATCTTTCTTGCAGCCTCAAAAACGTCATCCCAAAAATACATCCATTGATTTAAGATTTCATAGTTTCCTAAAATATTTAGGGAGATGTTCCATGAAGGTCATTCATCCAAAAAAAAAGCGAAGGACATTTGTTCTTGTAAAAATATTGCGGAATTTCGGTTCCTTTAAGAAGCAGAGGGACTAATTTTCAAACTTTTTCACCATGCAGCAGATCAGTCATATTTAGAGAGAATGAAAAGGAAGCATGATCTGAATTCATTATAAGCAAGCTTGCTAGTAAGGGAAATCAGTATGGCATCTGCTAGAAAGTAATCAATTTTGGGCATTAGAATGAAAGTAGTATGATCTATCCTGTAGATTTAACATTTCTCCAAATATCAAACAAGTTTGAAGATGAGAATTTAAAAGTGATGCTCTGTCAAGATATGGATCCAAAACTATATTAAAGTCAATTGCGATCAATAAATCAGTTTGCGTGATGTCTGGGATCTGGGCGAAAACTTGATTACACAGTTGAATAGAGGTGAGTCCGTATCAGATCCATAAACATTTAATTAAATGTAAATGTTAGAAAATAAAATTTTTACATTCTAAACATTTTTGAAATGTGTTCATTCAAACAAACCTATTATTTAAATTATAACAAACTATTTTAATTGTTATTTAATAGGCATTTAGACCTTAGAAATAACCAGCATTAATATATTAGATTTATGTCTTACCAGATTTTGGACTGGCATAGTGCACAGAATGAAATCTTAAGGTGTTCTTTGCTTTAGGTTCAAATGTTTGTCACCATGTATTAAGTCTAAAGAATAAGTAATCAGCAATTTACCTAAATTTGTTACGAACCTCTGACAGCTTCTTTTATCTGTGCTCCAACCTAAAGCCGCAGAAGTGTGCAACTACTGACCTGCATTCACTTTATCACAGCCATTCAGCTGTGTTTGCACAGGGAGATAAACGAACTCCTGTGGACTAAGTTTCAGACGGCCAACTCCATATGATGTGTGCATGTGAGCAAGAGAAAGAGAGAGATCCTAGAGAGAGTTTGTCATTTAATCAATAGTTATGTCGCAGCCTTTAAGAATACTTTGTTAAGAGAACCTCTATTGAGCTCTTGTCTCCACTTGTAATGGATATTGATGGAAAGAGAAGCACTTGAAAAAAGTAGGTTATTGACTGTGTCGCTGCTTAGTCAATCCTATGATGGGTTCCTTAATTGACTCGAATGTTACCATGAGAACATAAAAATTTATCTCAAGTGCCTCAGCATTGTTGAATAGGGAGATGACAGAGCTGCTAAAGTATTTTGCTGAAAATTTTTGATTGCTTTAATATTTGCTAGAGAAACAGAGTCATAATATAATTTAGACCTCCTCAGCACATCGATGTTTCTTTACTAGGTGTGAGTGTTTTAATAAAACATGTGTTTTGTTTACCATATGTTTACTTTTCAATTTTTTATGCAGACTATTCAAATGAATAATTGCGATCAAGATGATGCAAATGTAACGCTTCTCTTCATTTGATTTGTGTATTTTAATGTAACCCTAATTAATGTCAGGTGCATGTCTGAAGCCATTCAGTTTTGGCTTAGTATGGTTTGTCTTGAGAACGTGCACGTCTCCCTCCTTCATCTCATTTTGCTTTCCATCTGCTTTCCCATGTGGCTTTTTATCAACACTTAAGCTAATTACACTGGCAGAGTCACAGAATCACCAGCATTCATTATTTTCGCTGTTTATTATGAAATATCCGTCTTTGTACTGAACAGCCATACTAATATTTGAATTTCTCTGCGCCTGTAAATAATAAAATAAAATGGCTTTCGAATATTGTGAAGAATGACATAGTATATCAGATTTTGGAAATTACAGTGAACCTGGCAGAATGTGTTTTGGTGTCTATCATATTCCGAAAACGCATTATAAGGGTATGCTTAGATTAACAGTGCTGGTTTGAAAAGGTTGGTTTGTATTGAGGTGAATAGCAATTACAGCTTGAACAAAACATCCCCATGAGAAGATGTGACTTAATGACTGCCTGATAGTAATGATGTCTGCTACATCAACACAATTGCTGTTGAGTAACAAAACATTGTGTGCTCAATAAAAACCAAAGCTTCTGCTGCCCACTCACACGATCTTCTGCACTTCACACATCAGTGTTTACCATACACAGTCTAAAAGGCTTTTATGCTCCAAATTAGCCAGCTCTGTTTGTTTGCGGTTTTTTGTGAAGCTCCTTGACCTCTTCTGGCTTTTGTGCCGCAGCTAAACATTGCTTGGGATCCTAGATAATGCGGCTTGTTTAACACATACCTTAAATGCTGCATTGCCTTTCCAGATACTGGAGGGATGAAGGCTGTTGTCTAGAGAGTTGTTGTCAATGTGCTTCTTTCTCGTGTCTCATCTTTAAAACAAAGCCCTGGTGATTTGGTCTTAGTATTGAAAGTGTGAAAAGAATTCAGAAAGAAAAAAATTATTGGAAAGCTCAGAAAAAAGACAAGCGTTTGCTAATTTACTAAAATATATGGAATAATTCATTGTTGCTATTACAACATTTAAAATATCCTGGATGATATATAAATAATTACCATATTTGATGTATAGATATAAATATATGTACATTTAAATAAATATAAGTATATACATATAAATATAAGCACCTGGGTCCACTTTTATTAATGAAGGATTAATAAATTAATAAATGAAGGATTCATATGTTACCCTCCCTAAAACCCCCACTAAAGTCATTATTTTGGTTTACTGTGTTCTATATAAAATCCTTTTCTATAATGGAAAGAACATTTTGTAATTGACTGGGTAAGACCTTTGAAATGATGGCAATATGAATGGCTGGAATCGAACTTTGATGCTTGTTATCTTAGGATTTGCTCAGATTTTAAAGGCAGGGTCACACATTTAAAACGTAGACGGTGCTAAGTTTATGTTGGCAAATACATATGCTTGTGTTAACAAAAGCAAGCATATGTAAAAGTGATACAAGGTTAGACTATAAGAAAGAGCGATTGTCATAGCAATTAAACCAGATATGCGCCAACATGTACTTGCTTAATGGGGTTTGTTTGCTTTCTACAAATGTTTCAGATGTCCAGCAGAGCAGATGTCTGAAATCAGGTTGGCTTCGTCTGATGACATGAGAGCAGGACCAACACACTGGTTGTGTGTAGTGTGACTGTAACTGCCAGCTGGCGCGGTGCCCTAATGAGAGACTGGCTCTGTGCTGCTCGCTGTAGAGTAAAGCTAACTGTCAGACACCGGAATGCCTTGGGACAAACTGAGAAAGTCATGGACTCTTCTGAGGTGGACTGGTGACCAATTCTTTCTCACATATGAGTACCCTTATTTTCTGTTTTTCTTATTCTGCAAGGCCACAGTAGGACTGCTAGTTATTTATTTGTCTGTGTATAGATTCCTCTGAAAGCGTTGATGTGCTTAGATATTTCCATATACTGACCTTTCTGACTTCCATATTGCCTACTTGAGTGCTGCAGAAGACATCTTGGCCTGAGTTCCTAAGCCTCATACCCATATAAGCCCCACAACTTGGAGACGCTCTCTGGAGACGTGACAGCATTACGTTCGTTCCAAGAACCATCTTCATGCACAAGGTGGTAAAGAAGACATGATTTCACTGCATGCTGGAGGATTTTTCAATGCTAAGAGTTCTTCTATAGTCTCTGTTTGAATTTAACATCTGAAATGCCATCTAACAACAACAAGGATTCGGGCATTGTTGAACAGTTTGTTGCTTTGTTGTTTTAATAAAAGCCTGTCGGGTTTGACTCGATTTGTTTTTCGCAATGTTGCTTCTGATTGAACCAGATTTCTGCCATTGCTTTGCAACTTATTTTGCATGATAGTTTGTTCCCTGGGCAACCTACAAGGACGATGCATGTGACAGATTCAATTGTTTAGTTTTGAAGGGCATTAAAATTTGCTTTGGTTTCGATGAAATGACATTCATCATATTTATGATCGAAATTGATTTATGATATTGATCATCTTTAACGTTCTTTTTAAATGAAACTCTCAATCATGCTAATTTTGGTTCACAATTTTACATCTTACATTCAGTTATGATTCAGTGTCTGTTATAATATCTCATCTATTCTGAATATATCAATGTGATTATCATCTTTTGCAACTATATTGTCAGCTTTACCAATATACTGTAATAATCACATTGGACACAAACATTTAAATCCTCTCTTATAAGCTTTTCATCACTGAATTTGTGTACGTTAGAGGTTTTGTACTTTTTTTTATTATTTTAATTATAATTTTACTTTAATTTTAGCAAGTCATGTTTTAATTGTCTAATGTTAATACAGGAAAAGAAAAAACAATAGTGTTGGAATTGAGAATAATTTTATGTAAGGTTAAAATTGTGCATCACACAAGTGTACATTACGACATTTATTCAACCATTTCAATAATAAAGACTGAAAATATGTGGAAGCTACTGTATGACAGGTATAGGATCAATGTTTAAGGGCTCTCTAATAGAGAGAAACCACTTTTTTAAGAACACAAATTAATTAGACTTGACAAAGACAAACTTTCAGGAAAATGTTCTATCCACAGCCCTCTAATTTGGCTTTAGGAGGATTACATGTTTGGAATAAATGTCACTAAGCCGTCAGATGTCTTGTTAAGATGTTTTATTACCGTGTTTGGTGATGGGAATTAGCTGCAGTCTGTCAGCCACAAGTAACCGCTAAAGCAAAGGATTTAAGCTTGGTTGTGATGACCAGTGCATAACAAATAACGTATCTTTAATATTTAAAGTAGTCAGAATATAATAATTGTCTACATACATAGATGAACTTGCAAAAAATATTTTGAGGAATGTTGGTTAACTGACACTTCATTCACTTGCAGCGGTATTGTGTCTATATAGTAGAATTTAATGGGTGTCGCCTTTGTTTGCTTGCAGACTTTCTTCAAAATATATTTTTCGTGCATAAGAATAAATGTCATTCTGGTTTGAAATGACAGGAGGGTGAATTAATAATTACAGATATTAATCACTTTAGGTAGGAGATATGGATAAGTTTAACATGTACCTGTGAGGAACTGATATGCATGTGTAGGTGCAAAGGTTTCTTTTGTAAACAGCTTGCATACATTTTTTTAACATTTATATGACAGTGCAAATGCTGTTGAATGCGTAATGGCCTAAACGATTTTTGTACATACCACCTACTAGGCCTCATCCGTCGGGTGATGTTTATTTTCTTAAAGAATAACTCAACTACGCAATTCTGCTTATTTGGGAAGTTACACAATATTGTAACAGGAAGACTTTTTAAGATTCTTCCTCCAACACTGGGGATGACATTTAATGCTGTTTCTTGTGGGCCAAGTCATTCCATTTCTTCCCAGATTAAATAGTATCTTTGATACTCCTAAGAAACTCTAGGAAAAGCAACATAAACGTATAGCCCAATACAGTAGTTTTACCATGACACAGCTAGAGAACAATAAAAATAGCAAAAAATGCATATCTCTCAAGAATATCTCCTGTTATCTGCTGCATGATTCATAACTAAGGTAAACTTAGACAGTTGAGCATGGTAATGAAGTCCATTCATAACTTTGAATGAAAGAATTTTGCTGTTAAGCAAATACTTGTGCACTCACACATATTGACATGAATATTATTGTTGTAATTTATTGTAAAGCATTTCTCTGCATGTTTATGTGTCTTTGCATGTGTGTCAGACCAAAGACGTACAAATACTTCCATTTACTTATTCTAGTAATTCTAACCTGATGTCTAAGGATGCATTTCGTTCTCTTCACCACTTTAAAACACAGAAAATTCTCTATACACATAAAAAAGATTCCTTAATCATCTGATAATTCTTTTAGTCTTTCTGAAGTAAAGTTGAGATTGACTTTTTTCATTGGTCACTGTGACATCTCTTACGTTCCTCATAATAAATCTGTTTACTGGTCTTGGCTTTTAAATGTTCAATCAATCCAGTGTTGGGCACTGAGCTATTTTTCAATCACCGAATGATTTTTACAGGAAACCGTTTGAGCAAATCAAATTGTACATCATGTACAGAATTATTACAGAGTGAGCACCGCATGGAGATTAACAACAGGGGGTTGATGGGGAATCCATAGCCAATCACAATTTTGGGGGGTAATTAACAAGTCGAGATAATAGATTCGCTTCTTAAAATGTCAGGGATTGAAAAAAACGCCTAATTAAAAGCTTCTTTTAGGATTGACTGCAAATGTTAAAACGTTGGTTTCAATCTGTGTTATTCATAAAATCATTAAAGTGAAAATTGAATGTGGTTGAAATTATCAGGAAGACCTGTGCTGTATGTATTTCACAATGGGTGATAAATGTAAAATTATGAAAACTTCACATAATCTCTGTGTCTGTCAATAATCTCTGTGTTTGTGCAGAAGATTTACTCTTGATTTTTTTACAGGAAGCTCTTGGCTTTACAAAACAGGCTTTAGCCTGTTGCCTCAAGAGACACTGAGATGTTAACATGGTTGGGGTTTTACAGCAGAACTCCCAGAGGCATCACATCTCAGGCACAGTCTGGCAGGGTCCACATTTCTTGAAAATAGCCTCAGCTTTAAAGCTGCATTACATTTCGTCTTGAAGATCCACAAAAATTATTAATTCAGCAGAGTCAACCACATCCAAGATACATTTAATGGAAAATATTTACCATGGTGAGCGTATGCCATAAGAATGGAACAATCATGTTGAGATGTTATTTAGGATAATTTCATAAAGTACCACAGGTAAAGGCCTGTTTTTCCTTTTAGCCGATGTTATCTGTCTTGTGTTGGGGGAAAATGCATGGTTAGAGCTCTTGTCTTGCTGGTAATATATCTGATAAGGAGAAGTGGCTATCATTTACCACTGTTGTGGAGACGAGGGTCAGATGCAACAAACTGAAGGTGACTATCTCTAGAAGCCTGTGGGATAGTGAGCCTGCAGAGCATGGCTAATGGCCAGTGAGTGTGTGTACGTGTGCGTGCGTGTGTGAGTGTGCAAGGGTGCGTGTCTGTGTGTCTGTTAAGGGGGATTAGTATTGATCCTTCGACATCACTCCCAAATGTCGTATCGATCAGCAATCTGTTTGATGTTTTCTCTTGGCAGTGCGGCGAACAGACTAATGATTGAGTCACATGTTGCACACAAACACACATATCTACGTCCACACTGACACAGATAAAACAAACAAACACTGAACAAGGGACTCATAACTCTGATTGTAATGAAATAGAGTAAATTGGACTCCAACTTTCACCTGGCCATTTATCTGCGTGAGAAACACATGTATTGTACATTTGTGGTGTACAATGTTAATCCCATGTATATTAGTTGCTTTTTATTTCCTTTTCTAGTTTTACAACTAACGGTTAAACAGTATAAATCATATGGCAAATTCATTCATTTGTACAGTATAATAGATGAGAGAGGATTTTTCTTTGCGGTCAACAATTGATTCAATAAGAGAGGCACCAAAAGTCAAACTTCAATAAATGTCTGCTTGTTAAAGTTGATATTTTCTTTTAATCTTTACATATTGACCAGAAAGGCCCTTAATAGTTTTAACCTTACAGTAATGCCGGTGTTCCTTCCTCTGCGGTCGAAAGGGAGGTCACAGGGTTGCAGGGGCTTTTCGTTTAAATTACTGTTGGACATGTTTGAGTGCATCTTTGTGCATCATTGTATTTTAAATACCCTTTCACCATGATATATCAATATAATAGTGTTCAGTCTAGTCCGAGACCAAGGCCTGTCTGATTTGTCAAGTCATGTACATGTATGTTTAGTGCCTTTATAAATTGTTGCAGTACAATATCCATATTAAAGCAATGTGGGTCCTTCTCAAAGAGTGTGAATCCTTTTGGGAGAAAGGACAGTTGATGGTTAAGGTGAAATCTTTTCTTGAATTACATTGCCCCCTGTCTGCGGTACAGATAGACAAGTTAAACACCTATCCATGATTTAAAGGGATAATACAACCAAAAATTAAAGTTGTGTCATCATTTCCTCGCCCTCTTCTAATTACAAACCTGTTGTGACTTTCTTTCTTCTGCAGAATACAAAAGAAGATACTTTGAAGAATGTTGGTACCTGGCACCCAGTTCACCTGGATTGGTTTTGTGTTCACACAATAGAAGCAAGTGGGTTCTACTACTGTTCGGTTTCCAACCTTGTTCAAAATAACTTCTTTTGTGTTCTGCATCAGAAAGTTATGTGGTATAACATGTCAAAAGGTTGAGTAAATGGATGACACAATTTCATTTAATAATCATGTTTCTTGAAATCTCAAACATTAGGATTCTTTGTTTCTTTGTTGTTGCGTACAAATACATTTTTGTCAGGGTAATTCCATTCTTCAAGAACATTGGATTATAGGTCGAAATATTATTTTTGTATGAACATTGTAAACCAGTATTTTTGTTTCGGTCTCCTGCTCCGCATGCAACTGCAATGCACAAATTCAGTGACAGAACTTTATGCATTAGTAGTCCGGCCTTGGTGTGTCCTTTTAGGCCTGCTCACGAATTTAAGGGTCAAAGTCTGATAAAGGCAAACAGCAGCTTAATCTGAAGAAGCTTATTGTGTGTCCCACAGCATCCTGTCCGTGTTTTTAACCCAGCTACAGGACACATTGTGGTCAAGGTTACTTATAAATGTTCTTGTTTTTAGAATGGCAGACATGTATAAAATGTGTAATTTTAAATGTGTAAGAAATGTTCTTATCAAGGCCAGCTACAAAGATATAAAACTTCAAGTTGTGTTAATAATTCAGAAACCTCACTTTCTAATTATTTTTGTGAGGGTATGACATCTGTGCATTGTTTTTGTTGATAAACTTTTGCTTGAGGATTTCTATGGTCCTCTGTAACATTTGTCTCTAAAGAATGAACAGCAGATGGCAGCATGCATCAGTTATAATGTTTTAGATCATTTATAGAACTTAATGCAAATTTTTTTTGTCTTTTTTAAATTTCTTTATTTTAGATTTTTTTTTATTGGGGGACACTTATCAGTTTGTTCCTTTATAAGAATTAAGGTTTTTTAATTTATAAGGTTTTAAAATGTAAAGATATATAAATTTATTTTACAAAATAGGACATATTATTTTGGTTATAAAAAAATAAATGTAAAAGGAAAGTAAGCCATGTTTAATTCCAAATGCAATAATTCTAATGGAACATAAACTTTAAATACAAATTTTGTATGGCAATATTGAAATCTTTAATATCTCCAAAAAGTACTAAACCAGACAATTGAATTCAAGATATTATGCATCCAAAGGAAGAAACACTTTTGTTTATCTGCAACTAAGACTGTACATTTGCACACACCAAACAAATAACATATTATTTTAGCACAAATCCTAGAAAAGAAATCTAAGTCTTGAACCGGATTTGGGTGATGGTAAATAGTTCTTCTTAACTCTCTTTACGAGAAAACAGTATCAAAAACCACATCGTCCCCCTCCTACACAATCCACGGATACCATGTTCTCTGTCTTCCTCCCACAAAGGTCATCAGAGATGAAAAGAAACACAGGTATTCTGAATAGTAAACAATGAGTTTTGCCAGGATCCTTTCAGTGGTGTGCTACAGTTGTTTGTCCTTCGGAATCCTTCAGGGTTTCTTTCAATGACAGTCCAATAGTAATTGCAGTTAAAAATGTATATCATTTCTGATATTTTAGTAATTATAACTATTTTTTTCTCCTTGAAGCCTCTGCTGTATTTAATCTGTGATCTCATTCTATGCTTAATAGATAGTAAGTATGCATAAGTTGATCTTATTTGAAAGCTCTGCAAAATTGACTGATTTTATTCATTTAAAGTTGTAGCTCACCTGAAAATAAAAGTAAAACTGTCATCATTTACTCAACTTCTTCTCATCTCAATCCTGTTCGACTTTCTTTTGCAGAAAACAAATGAAGGTATTTTATACAAATTTTGTAATTGAACATAAGAAGGCACCCATCGACTTAAATTGTATGGACACAAAACCAATGCAAATGCCAGTTGGGAACATTCTTCAAATATCTTATTTTGTGATGTTCACGTAGAAAGTCATGCATGTTTGAAATGACACAAGAGTGGGTCAACAATGACACAATTTTCATTTTGGGGTGAACTTTATTTGGGATGAATATAAAAAATCACTACAACTGTACCAAACACTATGTATATTGTGTGTGATTATTCAATTTTGTCTGCCAGGAAATAAAGAATGATCCAAAAACAAAACCATTAACTGGCAGTAAACTGTAATGTATTCAAGTAACTGGCTTCTGTCTAATATTTTACTACATCTGACTACATGAATTCATCTAATTAAAGCCTATATATCAGCGATGGAAATTTATAATGAAAGATAATGTACAATGTGTTGATTCGAGTTGACAAGAAAGTAAATAAAGACCACAGGAAATGTGATATTTATGCTTTCAAATGCATATGCATTTATACACCCACATGCGTCAAGGAAACCTTCTTTTTCAACATTGTCAATTCCTGGTTACTCGACACTGTTATAAAGGTTTTCAATCCACATTTTTCTGTCTGGCTTAAATACATGGTAAACTGCTGATCCACAGTCATTCTGTAGTATGGTTATGTATTTTCTTTCATTGAACTTTTCTTTGTTTCTAAATCTGTGGATTTGCCATTCCAAAAAATTTAACTCAGCATACTGCTGACTTTTATGTGAAACAAGAGCAGATGATGTTCATGTATGATAAAATTATTTATTTAAATAACATGTGCAAAATGTAAATAATTTTGCACATGTATTTCATATTTATGCCTACCCACTTTTCCCTAATAAAAATGGATGATATATACAAATATTGGATTAACAAGCAGATGTAAAATAGATAAAACCCAGGGTCAGGCAAAAGCTAAATGCAAATATAAAATGCTACAAACCATATCTGTAATTTTGCATGAGAAAATAAAATAAGGTAAATAAAATACAAAAAGAGTCCTAAAAATACAGTATTCAAGTTGAGCAGTGATGACCTTTATTTTTAAGAAGCGATATAGAGGACCAAAAATGTTCATTTGTGTTTGATTTTTCTAATGATGTATGAAAAGACAACACATGTGCACATGAACTCTCCTGCTTAGTGTGAAGGAGATAAAACTCTGACTCAGATTACACCAACATGATTAAAACATCCACAGTATAAAACATAAAACAGCATTAATATAAAAGACAACATTAAATAAATTAAATCATTGCTTTGACAAACAAGTTTAAGAAATGCACACATTTAAAACTTAAAAATCACATTTAAAAATCAAATATAAAAAAAATACAAATATCCTAAATATTATATTTCCATCAATTGTGTAAAATCATATTTATGTAGTTGTTCATTAGTATATTGAACAACATCAAAATGTGATTAGATTGTTGTGTATTCTAATGAAAAATATATATTTTAATTTAAACAAGAATCTATATCAGAAATATCTGCCATCTGTCAACTCTATATTTATAATATTGACAATTATTATTTTCAATTATTGCACACAGTGTGTGTGTGTGTGTGTGTGTGTGTGTGTGTGTGTGTGTGTGTGTGTGTTAGTGTGCGCGCGCGCGTGTGTGTGTGTGTGTGTGTGTGTGAGCGCGCGCGCGCGTGCGTCCGTGTGTGTGTACGTGCGCGTGCGCGCGCGCTTGTGATGCCTGCCGACTCCCGTGACGTCACCGCTGGAACTGCCCTGTCACGCGCTGTTAGTAAAAGTTGGGATAGGAGCGCGAGACGGAGAGCTGGATCAACGGTCGCCGTGACGCACGAAGCTCGCCTCCCCCTTCGCTCTCCGCGCGCAACAGAAAGTGTCCCGAAACTCTGTGGAGCGGTCCGGATTATTCCGCGAGAGAAACGTTTCGCGCCACAGTCACATTGCGCTCAAAAGTTGAAAAGTTTCTCCTTCATTCTCGGTCAATGTAGTGACGACATCAGAGAGTCGGAGTACGGAGACGGGCGAGCCCGAGCTGTCAGACCCGATGACTGCTGCAAACTGCACCGGGAATGAAGAGCTGGATTTCCGACTCATCTTCGGGGAGGACGGGCAGCAGCCGCCGCTAGGCCCCGCAGGTGAGCGCTTCAGTCCGGGAGACTCGCACACACTTCATCGGTGTAGCTGTGATCGGGATTAATGCTTTTAATTACACCCACAAGAAGTTTAGCCTATAATTCATTGTGATGATGCCATGAGCTGCCTCTACTACTCTGTGGGCATCACATTAAAGTGGCACAGTGAATCTGACAGCTGGTGCACACACTGACATGCTGTCAAACTGGGCATGATTTTAACTTAAGCACATGGAAAAAGTTGAGTTTGGATTAAAACTTTGTGTTGTTACACGCTTACTGTTCTTTAGTGTGTTTACTAAGAATTAAAAGTTTGAATAAATGTGTTTGTGTATCTGTTGTGGACAATGCTTAAAGTTGTGCATTAATTAATAAAATATTCATTATATATCACATTGTGATGTGTGTTACAGTACAGACATGTGTTAACTTGTATTTATTGTGCTGGGAACTTCAACATGTGTATTTAAAGTTTTGATATCTATGTAAACTATGTAAACAGTAAAGCGATGGCCCTTATTAAAATATAACATGATGTCATTTAAGATAACACTTAAAAGTATTCTTATCTGTATTCATCTTTAAGAGTTTAATAAGTTGATTTTTTTTTAACTGTGTTTGTGTTTGTGATGTCAGCTGCACAATCAGCAGTCCATGCTTTGTGACCATCAGGCATGACCAGAAACACGTGTGTGTGTGTGTGTGTGTGTGTGTGTGTGTGTGTGTGTGTGTGTGTGTGTGTGTGTGTGTGTGTGTGTGTGTGTGTGTGTGTGTGTGTGTGTGTGTGTGTGTGTGTGTGTGTGTGTGTGTGTGTGTGTGTGTGTGTGTGGCCTAATAAAAACGTGTGTGAGAAGTAGCAACCATATCAGCATCTGTCAGTGTGCTCCAGTGTGTCGTGAAGGAAAGAGATTTGGGTATAGTGAAAGCAGAATGCCACTGTGTGGGTGGACCTGTGTGTGTTTTTTTTTTTGCTTAAGTTTTGCATGATGTTTAAAAAGTATTTCATGGTCAGAAATGGAGAGTGTAAAGCCATTTGTTTATTGTGATGAATGCGGCACACTTTTGTGTTTAATAACTCAGTAAGGATGATAGAACTTGTTCTTAATGGAGGAGCATAGAGTAGGATTGTTATTATTTGTATTATATCTAACCTGCAGCCCTGCGTTTTGCATAATTGCCAGGCAGTGGTTAGGAAAAGATAATGTTTGATTGAAAAAAAAATGGAAACGCATTGTGTGTCCGTCATTCCTAATAAAGCAGCAGTTTTACAGGTGGGTGTAGAATGTCATCAGTGTTTTAACAGGTTTTTATCCTCAGTGTTGTGGTTGTCCGTTAATGCATGAGTCAGTTATGAGTTTAATATACTTAAAGGGCAGGCATGTTGTCACTATACACACATGCATCATGTGCCGCTCAGTGTTGACTGAGCCTCCTCATGTTAACAACCAAAAAACAGATTAACAACCGTTAATAAAAACACTTGTGACAAAAATTTCAGTCCTTTATCTGTGAATCAGGTATTTACGAACTCGTGTTTTTAGAGAAACTAATTGTACAAAGGCTGCAGCCGACAAAAATTATGTTTTTAATTATCATGAAAAAAAATTAAGAAGTTGTAATGGTTTTAAAGGGATTTGAATTGGTTTAAATTTGAAATTATTGGTATGTGATGGATTCTATTAGTCCGACATTAAACTCTTTCGCAATAATAATTTTGTAATGGTTTTTATGCAAGAAACAGTCATAATGGTACTTTAAAGTGACAGTTCACCCAAAAAATTTAGTTATCATTTACTCACCCTTTTGTCTTTTCAAACCTGTATGCAATGCATAAAAGAAGATATTTTGAACAATGTTGCTAACTCGCACCAATTTTATTTGATTTTGTTTTTAGTTCATACAATAAAAGTGAGTAGGTGCAACTGTTGTTTGGTCACCAACCAATATTTTCTTTAGTGTTCTAAGAAGAACGAAAGCCCTACAGGTTTGAAATTATGTAAATTGTGAGGAAATGTCTGGATGAACTACTACTTTATTTAAATCCATTAGCATTTCTGTGATGGTTTCTTTTTTGTTTTTTTGGAGGGAACTTAGTATTCTTCAGTAACTGTGTTTTTGGCAGTGTGCAGAAGTGGTTGGCATGACGGTTGATGTTCTAAGCAGGCATAAGTAGATATCATAATCACATTCAATAAATCTTAGATTCTGTTTTTACTGTCATTTAGTCCAAATGGTCTATTTGGTCTTTTCGTTCAGTTAATATTTGAATATTTGCACAATAAACATTTTCACCTTGAATGACCCACCCTAGATTTAAGGATGTGTGATGAAGCAACTTTTTTTCTGTACTTTTTTTGCAAAGAAAAAAAGACAAGCACATGACTTAGAAAGTAAGTTATAGAAACTGAAGACAATATTTAGTTTAAGGTCTTTATTTTGATTCCAAGGGCATTCTTAACTGTTGTACTTGATGGTTAATTAATATAAATTCATAAATTATACCAAACATACAAATTGTGGTGATATAGTGTTGGTACAACAAAGCTTGAGTGTACCATATAAAGTGGCCTCTTCCCTTTGTAAAGGTGGCCGTAGTAGTGTAGAAGGTGCTCTCTCAGGGCTGGGTAGAGTCAGATAGTGCAAGCTGTCTGGCGGAGTGCCCAGGCACAACATGTGGTCTTCAGATGGCAGAGGAATTTAAGGGGAGGGGCACAGGACCCTCCTGTCTACACAGACACAGGAAAGAGGGTTCTCTCTGTCTCTCAGTTTCTGACTCGCGTTCTTTCTTTCACCATTTTATCAGGAGTCTGCTCAAGATGGCACTGCCAGCGTTTGTCATTATCGTCTTGTTGTCGTTACAGTCTTTGGGTTCTGAACAACCAGGTCGAGTCCATCAAAACCTTAAGGTAGTTTAAGAGCAAAAGTCAGATGCCAAATGTGAAAAAGCTGGACATGCAACTTTTTGCATCTGTGTTAGCCTGCATCTGCTCATCTGGCTGACTGTCTCGGTCGTGGGAAAGACTGAAATTACATAGCTCTCAAAGAGGGTTATTTTGAGCCACAGAAAGAGTGGCAGAGGGCAGACTGCAGGTTCCCTGGTCCCGTCAGAGGAGGACTCCCCCCGCAGACAGCAAGACCCACCAGACGAATCGTTGGACTATTCACTGTCTTGCCCGCACCATCTCGCTCCGTGTGTGCCGAGAAGTGTTAAAATGCTGTGCGCTTCTTCCCCAGGTGAGGACGGAGAGCCAGGTGTTGCAGGTGTAGCTGTCGTAGGTCAGAAGGTCGTTGGGGTGTAGCTTAGCTAGGGAACTTTATTTAGACCTAACCATAAGTCATTCTGCTTCTAGTGGTAGGGGAAAATTTTCATTAAATGTTCTGCAATAATATTCTTATAACATTGTAACCATATAATATGCAATATGTAGTTAATTCTTGATCATTATAAGTACTTTACTTTATCCAGCGTTGTTTGTTCTGTTTGCTGGAGCGATACCGCACAACATGTGGCTTGTTAGAGCTTTTACTGACGTTTTTTCTTAGCAGTCAGACCTACAGTTTGTGCCTAGTAGAGGATGCAACGGGTAAACACTTGAATATCTGTAATGTCATTGAGTCCTGAATTTGGACTAGACCTCAAAACATCCAAGAAACCACATAGCAAAACACTTGAAAGAGTTCATAGGTTGAACATCGTTTGTCTAAAGCATAAAAATTACTTGTGTTTATGAAGTCCTACACAAGGAGAAAGTATAGTACTAAAGAGCATTTTGAGAATGATTCCATATCTGATACATTATGTTCTTATTTTAAAGCACTGCTGGCTTTTACAACCGCAAGACTGTGTTAACGTATAACATCAATGTGTGATTTAGCTTCTTACAGTCAATCCATTACACAAGAACTATGAGGTGATTCTTCGCAGAAAGTATATTTTAAAAGAAATATCACAAAGTTTATTTTGTTCAACAGTTGTTAATACATTCATGCAATTGTTAAAAAAACTAAATTATTTAATTTCATGTGTTTGAATAGCTATTCGACAGTTCTTTGTTAATGCAGAAGCTCTTCTGAATGATCACTTTATGGCATTAGCATCATTCAGTAGGCATTTTGTCCTTTCTAAATCATTCTAGCAGTCTGGTCTTGCCATATTTCTACATGCAAAAGCTCATATTACATTCAGAATGGTGTAGATATCCAAGGGGATTATAGTACGTTCACCTAGTCTTGTGTTTTTTTTTCTGTGGTGCTTTATTTGGATTTATCTTAATAGATTGTGATACATGCATTTTAAAGAGCAGTGAAAAAGCCATTTATGGGACTGGCTCTTGCTTCAGAAATGGTTTCTAGAGCCGCCTTGGTTGCTTGGGCCACAAAGAAGATGTATTGTCTTGTTGTGAATACGAGAGATGGTCTGTAGCCTGTTGGGTGTGAGGGGCTTGTTTTTCTCGGGTGAGGCACGAGCAGATATGTGTGGCATTTGTCTAGTTTAATTTTAGTGTAACTGAAACCAACAAACAGGCAAATGTCGGTAATACATAGGGAGCGTTTCTTAACTTCATTGAGTTTTGCAATAGTGGGAATAAGTGACTGAAGCATCTTATATCAGACACAGGTGGTGTGTCTGATTTTAGCCACAGAACGTTTCTTCTCTTTAGCTAAGTTACTCAGAGAAGAGAACTGTCATTATGGATGAACTCGTGTGACGCTTCTATGAAAAAAACATATTGATCGAGCGAGAGCTAGGGCTTAGTTATGTAAATGGTAAGCACCATGAGACCAATGTCAGTCTACAAATCAGAATGTAGTTTTTTTTATTTTTAATTATTTCAATTTCTTTTTATTATTTAAAATATTTTTATAAAATAATGCTGAACACATTTTTCTTAAGCAATATCTATAAATAAAAAAATGAATGGCCTAAAAGGTTTTCAAAATTTTGAAAGCTTGGTTGTCGATATTTGGTGTTTAAAAGCAATTTTTTATTTATTTAAAGAGATTACCCCAAAAATGTGTCTTTATTTTCCTACCACCTTGTCATGTCATCGTGTCAATGTTCGGTTTCGACATTTTTAGTATTTTCTTTCGTGTTCTGTAGAAAAAGTAAGATGACGAGTATGAGTTAGACTGATTTTTTATTTTTGGGTAAACTATGTTAAGGCATGATTTCCAATGTGCCATTTTCAGAGTGGTCACATACCTATAACTGTCCAACTGTTTCCATAAGATTAACATTATATATAATGATAACTTATGTGTTACATAGAGCCATAAGATGTCCAGTTGTTAGAATTTGTTGCTGTTGGTTTGTAAAATTCATAGCAATTATACAAAGTATGTTGTCTCTCAAAAACATGTATCCTTTTTATCACATCCACAATTCTTAAAAGACAGTGTGTATGGACTGATGTTTTTCTGATTGTTAGACTCAACAGGCATTTAGGAAGATATAAACAGATGCTTGGAAAAGAAATGCATTCTCTGAGAGTTTTCTCTGAGATACTTTGTTGTTTAGTTTTATTGCAAATGTCACATTGACATTGTTGGAATTTTACTAATATTCAATTGTGAAACAATACTAATAATATTGCAGTTTGACACAAGGTACTGCACCCTCTTTGCCCTTCAGAGCTGTAGTGCAGAAGACAGGTAAGGCCCCAGGGGTATAGCCCAAAAAAGGCAAGCAAAAGACAAGATTTCTGATTTACTTAACCATTTAGCTTTCGTATCTTCTTATCTAATGGAAAAAAAGTGATTGCAGTTACACATGGAACATTTTCTTGTAACAGTTTCCATGTGTGCACTGATAAAACAAATCCACCTGTATATCAGTAGCAAAGAAAAAGTATACAAACCAGAAACCTATGATACAAAATGGGATTCTCAATTAAGAAAGGCATATCTTTTGTTACCTTATACTTGTTTATCACTACAGTATGTACCTTAGGTCTTCTTGTTCTCCTTTGAGTCATTGCCTTACTTCCTTCCCCTTTTTTCACTCCCCACGGCATCGTTACACAATTTACCCTCTGGGCTGTTGTGTAATTAAAAGTGTGTCTAACAGCTGGATGCTAAAGTGTGTGTGTGTGTGTGTGTGTGTGTGTGTGTGTGTGTGCGTTAGTTTTGGTGTATTGCAGATGAGGCTCGGATACTTTGGGCAGCTAAGATGGGTATATTTTGATTAACCACAACAATTTTAGTTTCAATCATTCTAAACTGGCTAAACATCTGCTCCTTGTACTTTAAATGGGTATTTCTTTTTCGTATTCGTTCTGCAAATTACACTGATTGAAATCATTATCTAGCAGGATGACAGTTTTGGTCAAAACTGCAACATGGCCTTGTGATTGTGCCAATAGGAATATGGGAAATTGTTGTCATTGTGGGGCCTGTTATAAGAGGCTACCAAAAAATCCTGATTGTTCATATTTGACAACTCTTTTAATAGGCGATGTTGGCGTGTTTTTCTGAAGCCCAAAGCTTCTTTTCAAGTACAAAAAATTTAAACTTCTTTGAAAAATTTTTTTTAGGATTAAGCTCAAAATTTTAACGGTGGCTGAAACGCCAGATTGGAGCATAATGTTGTATAAATAAAAAAATTTCATCAATTTCAATAACTTTTGATTTCATTTCCTGCAAAAAAATGTATTATTGTAGTTTTTATTTATGTGACACTCTCTGTTTCTAATATGAATAGACTTTCAATAAGCTGCCAATGAAGTCTGTATGAATCAGTTATTTCAAACACTGCAAACTTTTTTTTTACTGGGCAATTGTCAACTTTTTTGCCAAAAAGATGTAAAACGTGAACACATGCTTATTCTTTAGTCAAAGACAGGTGCATGTTGAAGACTGACAGACAATGTTTGCTCAGAAACCCGCAGATTAAATGTCCCTGTGTAAATGCACTGTCCAAGACCCAAGGTATTAGCCACATCGTGACCTTGCCTAAATTCAAGTTGAATGAAAGACGTGAAACTAGCTATATCGCTACATCAGCAGCGATTGACAAGGTCGGGACTATATGAACCGGAGGTGTTCCCTCTGCAGCCTGGGCTTTGTTTATCCTGTAATGTTATCACAGCATGAGATGGTTTAATTAGGGAGCTTTATTTAGAAAGCAAACATACGTTTATGTTGGCTTAGGCTGCCATCACCTAGCACAGTGGACTTCCGCAGCTTGTTGGTGATGTAACTGGCTGCAAAATTGAAAGCACAGCAGTAGCTCGCCTGGAAAAGGAAGAGTTTCATTTTTTTGTGCAGAATAATGCCATTTAGGGAAATAGTAAGTTATCTGGTGTGAAAACAGGTTCAACTGCTTAGGCAATAGATTTAGATTAAGGGATATTTGATTAAAGGGCAATTTACCCAAAGTTTAAACTTTTGTTATCATTTTAGCACTCTAGTCATTTTAAATCTTTATGACTTTCTTCCACAGAACACAAAAGAAGATATATCAAAAATGTTTGGAATTATTTTTTTAGTCCCATTGACTTCTGTTGTATTGTCACGACACCATTGACTTAAAAATATCTCATTTTGTGTTCTGTATAAGAAGCAAATGGTCACATGTTTGACAAGATGTGTCTTGAAGATGACAGATTAATTTTTTTGTTGAATTTTCCTTTTATACATCACCGACAACCACTGTAGAAGTTGTTTTTAGACTTTTCCACAATTTTAAAGCTTTCATAAATTATAATAAAATTTGCCCATAAGTATGTATTATTTTCGCACTTCTTCACTAATAAGTTGACTTCACTATGTTTCATCTTTATTGTGGGATCCTGCCACTATGGGCAGTGGTTGCAAACCTGTTTAGTGGTTCATCAATTTTGGGTCTTTTGCAGCGCACACTTTCTTCTTGAAAAGAGAAATATTCACTATGTTTTCATTCACTAAAGGATTATTGTTATGTTTGCAGAGTAGAAAGTCTGCTTGGAAAATTATAATTGAAAGAGTACTATACACATAAGCATTACTTCATTCACAGAAAACTGTTTGATAATTATTCTTACTGCAATTAATGTGCTCTCTCTTTGTTGCAGTCTATGTGATTGACGCGTGTTTTCATAGGCTCTTAATTATGTGTTAGTCACTCCATCACTTGCTATCCTTTAACACATGTTAATCACTTTTTGTATAACATAAGGGGGCCATTTTAACTGTTACAGCCCACATGAAGCATTTCGTAGCTAATTCTCATAACAGCCTTTAGCACGGTGAAATGTGTCTTAATCCTGAACAAATAGATTTTTGTTGCAGTTGATGCATAGAATACAGATTTATGAAAAAAAAGTATTCAATAATATAATTGAACGATTAAATCTGTATTGAAATGGTATTTTTTTAAGTTACTTTGATTTAAAGTGTGAGTACAGCCCAGTTAGAGTACCACGACAAGCAACTCACCATATATTGCTATTGTAAGTTGGGCTGTTTCTTTTAAATGTAGTACCTTCAGACTTTTTTCTTTATTTTATTGATAACTCTGTTCTTTAAGGTTAAATTCATTAACCTTAGTTGATGCATTAGCAAAATCACACTTACAATGTATACATTTTTTACTGTATTTATAAATCTTCTTAAATGCTAGGTAATGCCAGTGCAATTTTTATTTGTTTTTGCTTGTTCATTATGCTTTTACATTTTTTGTATAAATAAAATAGTTTAAACAAACAAGCAATGAATAAATGCTGTAAAAGAATTGTTCAATCTTAACTCGTAGTTCTTTTCTGCATTCTTCTTTTCTTGGTGTGCATTGATCTGGAATGTTTATATATTTATACTTTTTATATGAATATATTTATTTTTACTTAATCAACTTAATATCTTTATTTTCAATTGTAACAAAAAAACAGTCAGTGTGTGTCTGAGAAATCCCAGCTGCCCTCATTCAACTCAGTGTGGTTGACTGAGAGCATCCAGCATCAGCTAATGAGAAACACACACACACAGACACACACACAGACACACACACACACACACACACACACACACACACACACACACTCACACGCACGCTCTCATATGCAAGCTCAGGCACAGAAACGCGCAGCCAAAAGCATTCACACGCACACACTTTTTCTGTTCAGAATGCCTGCAGTTGTGCACTACAGACGTCGTGGTGCTACAGGTGTGGGTTTGCGTCAGAGAATCAGTCTTTAGTCGTGACGGCAGTCTGCCAACGGTTCTTAGAAACCAGAAGCTTGTTCAGTTAATCTAAATCCCTTTATTCATATCATGTGTGCAGTCTACTCTATTAATTGCTTTATAATTAGCAGTCATTGTAAGTTTGGTTGTGCATAATTATTAGTTTAATGCAAATAAAAGCTTTTTGTGTTTGCACTTTAGAGAAGCTTGTTGTTCATGATATTGCTTTCTACATAGGGAACTCCGGATTAGGTTACACTCGACGCTACAGATGATATGTGCACGGTACAGGATATTGTGTAGGCGATTCAGGAATTAACACTGTTTGAGGAAGGTACGAATATATCTTACAGCTAGAGTTCACAGGTTGTGAAATGTGTAACACAAGAGGTTAAATAGACTTTCATGCATTTTCAAAACACTGGAAACCTGTGAGTTGTTAAATTATTTTTACAGGACATCAGCAAAACAAATGACTTGGCAGAGAAGCTGGGGAAAGTCAAACATCACGTGTAGTTAGGAAAACGATGTGACACGAGACATGAAAAGCGTTCCAAAATGGAAAAAGTCTAAAAATCCAGGAAGCTCTGAAATTGAGCTTGAGTATTTAATAATTGGTGCAAGTAGTGCTCGATTATTTCCAAGATTATATAATATACTTACAATTATTTAACTGGAATACTCACCTTAACTTTGGAAACAACACTGTCAATAAATTAATTTAAAAAAATTCAAAGCTAGATTTAAAAACTATTTTTTAAAAATAGTACTTTAATAAGATATGATTGTTTTCATTAATTATTTTATAGAGAGTATATTTGTTAGTTAATTAAAATAAAAAATTTCAGCCAAAATAGAAATTTAAAATCAATTACAAGAAATTGCACCTTTGACACCTTTGGTTTGTCCTTAAACACCACACACACAAAGCAATGTCACATATGTTTTTGTGAGCAAGTTCCTCGCCCTGTGAATTGCGCAGACATCATTGCCACATTGAGGTTAGAGCATAGCACAAATAATTATAGATTATTTCAGATACCACAGAGACATCACAGGCCATCCTTTAAAGATTCCAACTACAGCATCTGCTCGTCTTTCATCAGTGGTGTGTGTGTCAAAACAGTTGTGTTACACACTATACAACAGGTGTCTGTTGGAAGTACTTTGCCGTGCCTTCACAGATATTTGGAGAGTTCAGTGCTTGATTTAAATATGTGGACATGATTACAAATGGAATTATGGATAGCTGTATACTTTATTTTTCATACATTTTATGTACTGTTGCAGTTTGTGGTACCGAGACATTGCGGCGATTTTTTTCAAACTCTTTTCTTTACATTGCCTGACAAGATAACCATCCACAATTAGCATCATGTGATGTAACAGACACACTGTACCACATCGAGACCAGAAGAGTAGGTCTCACCTCTGGGTGACTTTACTGGGGAAAGTCTGTGTATTAGTGGTGTCACAGACTGGGTAAAGTATTGAGTGCTTCTCAGCACACTGCAGCGATTTCCCACTATTATTAGCTTAGGAACAGCAAAGCCTCTTAGGGCTCTTTATTTAACCAGATAGCCAGTCTGATGTTGAGCTGAACAGTGTCTGATGTAAACAGGCAGACACTGGGACTCCACACCATACTGCAGAGATTGGTTTTACTTTGCACATCATGGATTATAACACTAAAGTATTACTGACCTAGGAACTGCGGCCCCACTCTAAGGTGGTTTGGAGAAGGATAAAAGGTTTTTGCCAACCACATCCACTTATACAGGGCTTCAACATTGTTTAAGTGGTAAATTAGAACTTGCTGCAGTAACTAAACAGTACGGTACTGTATAACAACTTTTATAAAAAAGTTAAGTTTCACTTAATCCATTTGACAGATGATTCTGGGTCGGCTTTCTCTCACGATGCTTTCAGCAGACACATACACACACACAAGAGTTTGGAAATAAGATGTGCTTTATAAGGATTTCTATTATGAGATGCAGAAAAAACTTGACATCCCCCCAAAAATACATTTGACTTTTGTTTACTCACATTTACAGAACACAGAGAAAGCTTTACAATTTGAAAAAGCCAATGTACCACGGGTGGGCCGTGACCAGCGCTTTTGACCAATCTCCTCACGAGGGCTTCTCCTGGAATTTACACGCTGATACCTGTACACTTCTGAGCTCTCTGATTGGAGTATGGGCGGGATTTTACGGGCGACTGGGCAATAAATAACTTGGAACTTTCTGACAGTCCCAAATAATAAAAAACACTCTACATAATGAGTTGCTGTGCTGGGTAAGTTTATTGAGCACAGAAATACTATGTCATGCATCTTACTCGGGTTTTAACCATTGGACCACGTTAAACAGGACAATTTAACATGTACAACAGTCTTAAACACTTATAATGCATGAAACAGCATGTTATTTCCCCCTTCATGACTCAGATCACAGCTGTTATCTTTATCATTGAGAGCTGATGGTTGTTGGGTATTCAACCTGCGTTTATCATGGTTACACAGTTTAGGAAGCTCTTTTTTGGGAGGAACAGGCTGTCCTTGGAGAGCATGCTGTGGTGATCTTCAGTTATTTTCCATTTTCCATTCTCTCTTATACTTACAGCATCACTTTTGAATTTTATCCATCATTTTTTGCTCTAAGGTGCCAGTATGTCATTTCTCCAGTGTTGGTGGCACCAAACAGGATGGCAAAAAATTAACCAACTGTCCACCTTTTTTTTACCACACAGTAGCACTACAAAGCCCCCGTTGCCATTTTCAAAATGAGGTTATTTGCATGTTACACTAACAACTTACAGGACATATATATGGTAATGTGCTCTATAAAGACTATGCGTTTAATTACAACCCATAAGTGTCCACTATCGGGGTTTGAGAGGTTACTCTGAGAATTTACCCATCATTACCTCATCTGCCCTGAAATACTATCTTTTAAAGTCTCTGAGTCTATCCTGAACTCATTAAGAGTCGAAAAATCAGTACTGCTTTTCCATGCTCCCCATACACACCACCCTTCTCCTGTCTCTCATCTGTGCCTGAGTCTCTTCTTTATTCTTTTTCTCCTTAATTGTATTTATTCATAGAGCTATGCTAATGTCCCAGCAGCCAGTGTTTGTTGGATTAATCAAGGCCTTTCTGCCACATTAACATAGTTAGACGTTGAATTGTAGGTAAAAGCATAAAAAAGGGACTGTCTATGCTGGTGAAGCTAGATCGTTTTAACATTGGCAGTTTGACATCTAATGGGAGAGTGAATTGTGTTGTATAAAAAGCACAACTGGAATTCTGATTGATTGTTGCATTGTTGAGAAAATTTAGTCTAAAAGAAGTGTGCGTGTGTGAAGGCAAGCTTAAAAGACAAACTGTTAGTGTGCACTCTCATAGCTCTTTTCCCTGAGGGTCAGAGTTCACAGATGGATCGACATGTTGAGTCTTGTGTGACACGTAGGTTTGTCCTCCTTCTTGTCTGTGAATCTGTGTCGTCACCAAAAGGCATGTCTTATGACAGGGAGTGTGTGGAGCATCTATAAATAAAGCAATCAGCATAAGGTGGAGAGGGGGGTAAAAATAGAGAGATGAGAAATATAGATAATAGCTAAAGAAAAAAAGCCAAATTAAAAACGGGAAAAAACAGACGAGCAATTCAAGCGTTATGAATGTACATATGACATAAAAACACTCAAAATATTTGTTCACAATACATTGAACATCTGTTTATATTTACTAAACCCCTGATGATTAAGTCTAAACACAAAACATGTTCTATGAAAAGAAAAGGCTATAAACATGTGTTATGGATGTGGCAAAAAGGACGTGATTTCAGCAGACATGGGAATCACAGTTCAATTATAAAAACTCATTATTTTGGAATCAGTTTAGTTTCTTTGCTCACTTGGTTTCTATGACAGATGTGCAGCAAATGGAGCTTTTAGAGACTTAGATTGACCAAAACAGTAGTATTCAAGATTTTTTATTCAAAGCAATATTTAAGAAGCACATTTTTAGGGGCACTTTGCTACTGCTTCAAGAATTAAGTGAAAGTTTCCTGCTTTATTCATATTTTACCCAAGAGCTGTCAAACTGCAACGAGAGGGCATCAGTCAACCTGGCATGTAAGTAGGTGACCAGGGCAGTTTATGTTTTCCCAGACATTTAAGAATAAATCATCTTAGTGCTATTGCTCTTGTCTATAACTAAAGTGCGCATGAATGTAACCATATTTAGCATTTCAAAACAAGATTTACAGCTGTATTATTTTGTTGTATGGATGTAGCCATTGACTGCTTGCTGCAGCTTTTAAAGTGTGATCTGGGTGCGTGCGTGTATACACTTTTAGTGCATTATATCTATGTGTACGGGCATGGTATCCTTGAAAAATTTTCATATTAGATACAAACAGCTATACCTTGAATTCGATACCAGTTCCTGACCAATTCTATTTTTCAAAACCAATTTATAGAAAAAACTTTTTACTGGCTTCTCATCAACAAATAGCACTGGGCATTATCGAAAATATAAAAACGTAATATTTTGTTCACAAATTGATCCATATTTCTGTTGCCAGCTTTGACATTATCCCAACAATGACAGAAGCCAAAAGAACATGGAAAAAGAAGTTTTTTAAAATTATATTATAAAATAAAATGTATTTAAAAACCACAAACAAAATTGACCTAATTACTGTAGAAATGCATTCCTGCAACTCAGAGGATATAAGTCCAAGACCCACAGTCAATTGCTTCTTCATATTTGACATGTTGCCGTACCTGGCTGCAATTATTTTATCACAAATATTACATTGTGCACTTCTCCAGTATTTGATTAGGTCACATCAAATATGCTGTGCATTAACGGTCTCCTGATGTTAACAAGATTAAACCCTTAGGTATCGAAATTTAGTTGCGATCAATAACAAATTTTTCAATAGTCAATAGTATTGAAGCAATTCGGTTGGTCCCAAAAAAAGTATTGCCCTCGATACCCAGCCCTTGCGTATGTGCGTGAGCTGCTGTTATTAATAGGGTCAGTCTCTATGTGGCGACAGGCCAAAGCATGTGCCTATGTGCAAATTTGTTTCCCATGTGTTTTTATGTCTGTCCTGAGAAAGATGTGCTTAGGATATTCCTCTGTGCATTTGAGCCCATCTGTCGCCCAACCCAGAATTCTCCCCATTGACTTCCTCTCCGGCCCTCTGTTTCGTTACATCTGTTTCAAAATGGATCTGTCTATGAATATCTCTCTATCTCTGTGATATCGAACTGTGATATCAGTATTGTTGTGATGTAATGCTCCTGTTGTTAACCTGTTGCTAGTGGTGTCTAGAGATTCCCCCGTGGCTTGTTTGCATCCAGTTTATTCTATTCAAGGCTATCAGAACACGTCTCCAATAAAGGAGAGAGAGAGAGAACAGGGAGAATAGTCTGTTCTCTTTCATCTTCCTTATCAGCAGGCAGAGATAAAGACCTTGAAGTGTCACAATAGAGAGTAATTATTTATGTATTAGTTACACAGTATGTCCAATTATACTGTGAACTTTAGAAAACTTTAGCAACTGTTTATTTGTCATTGCAATGAAAAAAGTCATGAAGCTGTACTTAGGTATGACTTTTAGGCATCAAGCTTTTCTGTTTGCTTTAACCAATGCTGAAATGATTATTCGACAAATATTCTTGTTGTCGAGTAGTCATTTGATAATGTGACCAAATGTAAGGGCCTACAATATTTCTATTTGACCACTAGCATTGTACCGCGTCAATCTAGGAACTGATACGCTGTTTGACAGGTTGTTTGATGGAAAATGTGCACAGATTAAATAAGACGTGAAGAACGTAGGTGAGCGTCTCCCAATCACCTAGATGCGTACCCGAGTGCAGAAATACTTAAGAATAAAGTAAAATCATAAAAAAACAGCAGTGTTTTATGATGAAAGGAGGGAACATCCAGATCTACAAAACAAGTTCAAGACGTAAGTTTAAAATTCTGTTATCCTTTAAGTTATGAATGTTATGTTAAGTTGACAGACAGATTAAAATTAACATCTCTGTTTGTTAATGTGTTCGCGCTAATGCTGGTGCTTTCTTTACTATCCTTTTTTTTGCTTTAATATATTTTCCGGTATAAAATAAATATGTGCTAGAAATAATAAATGCATTACTATCAATGTGTACTGTATGCTGTTATCATTCAAACTGGATAATTCATGCTTTAAAAAGTTTAAATTTTGCCTTTTCTTTAAGATAAAGTTTTTAATTTATCTTCTTTAAATGTTGTATGACAGTCTCAAGTTTGTTCTAATATTACATATGCTTGTATGTTTAGTCTGTTGCCTTTCTGTAGTTTGTATGTTTATATTATTCTTGTTTTTTTACAGCAGCTGACTGTAAAGGGAGGATGTTCAGCTGCATCAAAGACTCCAGCATGCACGCAACTGTCTCAGCAACATTTAACTTGTAAATTGTATACTAAATGTAAACAAATGGCAAGGTTTTTATATATTTATTTCAATAAAGAAATGTAATAATTAAATTGTTTGTTGTTAAATTAGCATGTCTTGCTTTGGTCCTGAAATGGCCAAAGAGAACCATGACATTTTACTGGTATTGGTACCGACAACTGAAACTATGTTACAGTGACAACAATAGTTCTGAACCTTTGACATTCATGTAAATTCAGATTTAACCTTTGATTGTAGAATTTCGAGAAGCCTGGATCTATAGCTAACTATAATAACTGTCTTATTAGAGAATTCAAATGTAATAGTAATGATAATAACAACAATAATAGTATAAGTGCAGTAATGTTATAATTTTTTTGTGCGGTTTTAATTTGAAAGAATCACCAAACTTAAACGAAGTTACCTGTTCGGTTGGCCCTTAGTTCATAAAAACAATTAACTTAAATGAAAAGGTAAAACACTTCAGCTTTTCTCGTATTACTTATATGTATAACGAAATGTTTTGTAACTATTTGCAAGCTAAGTAATTATTCTTATCCTACTGATTAGTCAGTGAAATAATCAATGATTAATCGTTCTTATAATTGTTAGATTAATCATTATCAAAATAATCGTTCGTTGCAGCACTAGCTATCACAGAAGATAAATCTTTTCACTGATTCATTGATAGTAGGCAAATATGGAAATAAGCATTTATGTAAATGGTTCAAATCTGTATAAAGAAATGTATCACTCTATTTGTACTGCTTTTATACTGCTTTGTTGTTACAGACAGTGAAAAATACTCTGTACATTTTAATATTCATCACAAACATTGTGACAGGAGGAAAATGCTGTTGTCTCTTTCAGGGACAATAGACCAAGTTATTTATTTCAACATAATTCTACTCGTTGTTTTACAGTGAATGTTTACCCATAAATTACATTTTTGTCATAATTCGCTATTTACATTATTAGCCTCTTGTTATTTCAAACCTGGTTGATGTTCCTTCTTTTGCTAAACACAAAATAAGATACTTAAAATAAAGTAAACAGCAGTCACAACAATTAATTTCCATCTGTCGTATGGAAACAAAACCAATGCAAATGATTGGTTGCCAATTACCAACTTTCTTAAAAAGATCTACTTTTGTGTTCTGTAGAATAAAAAGAATCATACGCAATAGTACAAAGTACAAAAGTTGAGTAAATGAAACATTTTCTGGGAAACAATCAATGTAAATACCTTGTACATGGACAGCCAAATAAGTAAAAAGTTATATTTACATTAAAATATAAAAATGCATTGTAACAGAATTGGCTGTTAGTGTGAACACTAATTCAGTTATTTTTATCTTTAATGTAATTATTCTTGGTTTGGATGTGCCTTAACTCTATAAAAATGTTCATTCTCTTGAATTTATTTTTCAGTTTACTGTATCTCATACTGTCCTTACTTGTGTTTTTAGATCTAGAACCAGATGAAAACACCTCATTTTACATCCTCAATGTGGGCCAGCCACCTTCAGTGGTCAGTCAGTCACATAGTCTTCAACGCCATGGAGGGCCCCACACAGCCCAACTTATTGCCACCTCTCCCACCTTGCAGGCCCACCACAAGATCTATGAGCCCACCTACGAGCCGCCAGGCTCTAAATACACACCCACAGGGGTGGGTGGAGGAGGGAGCGGCCCACCTAAGGCTTTTGAATGTCCCAGCATCCAGATTACCTCCATCTCCCCAAGCTGCCAGCAGGAAATGGAAGCCAGCGAGGATGAGATGAGAGCCAAGGGTCCAGATAGAGACTACCATGACAGACCCCTGTCTCGTGATCACTTGTACTTGCCACTTGATCACTCATACAGAGATTCTTCCCTAAGCCCTAGCCCATGCAGCAGCCTGTCGTCTCGTAGCTGGTTCTCGGATGCATCATCCTGCGAATCCATCTCACATGTGTACGATGACGTGGATTCAGAACTTAATGAAGCAGCAGCGCGCTTCACCCTTGGGTCGCCGCTCACCTCACCAGGTTGTTCTCCGCAGGCCGGACCACAGGAGGAAATGTGGCAACAGCAGCATCATCATCAACCGTCATTTGCACACTCTCTTCCTCATACGCACTCCCATTCTCTCTCGCCCCGCCAGTCACCATGCCACTCACCCCGTACGAGCGTCACTGATGAAAACTGGCTGAGCCCTCGCTCACCAACACATCCATCTTCGCGCCCGACATCACCCTGTGGAAAAAGACGGCACTCTAGCGCAGACATATGTTACCTGGGTTCTTTATCACCTCATCACTCCCCAACTGCAACACCCGGTCATTCGCCCAGGGGTAGTGTGACTGAAGACACCTGGATAGGAAGCCCATCAATGGGTATGTCACCTTTCCAGTGTTGTCCCTCTGAGGCCGATATACCTTCCAAAACAAGGAAGACTTCCCAAGACTGTACAGCAGCAATCCAGACAGGGAAGGGTGACCTGGGCATGGATGATTCTGGCAATGTATCTCCTTTACTTGACTCTCCGGCTGAGGATGGCATGCACGGATTAAAGAAGGACGGACCTGGAGAACAGTTTCTCTCTGTTCCGTCTCACTTCACCTGGAACAAACCTAAACCAGGACACACACCCATTTTCAGGTAAACACTTAGCAGTTATTGTAGATTGGGTTATTAGCCATTATTTGTTTTTGGCAGGTCTTACAGTATCAAAGCCCCCAGGGCATGGTTGACCCCTGTGGATTAACTAATTACAGCTAAATCTTAAAAAAACATTTACAACTATGCTATGTCATGGTATAGGTGGCTTTAAAGTGACAACAAATAAACACTGCTGCACACACGTTTTTGTGACCCAAACCTAGCCTCTAGTACATAACCGCAAATAATAGAGTGCCTGTAGATTATGCAAGTTATCATATTGCTAAACTTGCCTCTCCATTAGTTTGAATTAAGACTGTGTTACCAAGCTCAACCACTCAATGTCATATACTTTTTATTAAAATGCGACCAAAGAACAGGATCTGTTCAACAAATTGTTTATGTAATAATCAAATTGCTTATTTAATACAATTATTATGCAATAAATCAGTTATGTGAAATGCATATGATTAAATTTATGAAAGCTACATAATTACAACTAAATAATGTACGTATTTTTATTACATATATTACATTAATTGGTTGTGTATAGAAATACATTTTCATAAACCATTTTACAATGTAATTAGGGTGTATAGAATTACACATTTATACTGCCTGCTATTGAATCACTATCTGATGCTGTCTAGCTTACTTGATTTTTGAACACATATGTGTGTTTTTGTTTACAGGAACAGTGAGTAAGCCAGTGAACAGAAAGGGTTAAAAGTGTTTCTGCTATCCTGGTTTTTGGCCACAAATGTTTCGCTACCAACATTGGTTCTATTATTTACCAAACTATCACACTTTTTAATTCTGTCTGGACCTATTAATAGTCACTAATAAGACACAAAGTGTAGAAAGCATCATTAAGGGAAAAAAATCATCTCATGACCTTCTTGTGCTATCTCTTAAGAAGACATCAAGAAACATCCAGCAAAAAAACAGCACACAGGAGCAGTGTTGACTAACATCTTTACAGCCGTACCCTAATACAACAGAGACGTGATACCTGATCGGTGTTATATGATCCTACTGCTCCTGCTGTCTGCCATCGGACCTGTGTGTGTGTGCAGGCTGCTCTATCTATCAGCAGCAATAGAAAGATCTAGAAGCTTGTCTGGTTTTACAGATGACTGTACTGGGTGAAGTATTAGCACTGCATTAAGCAGTAATGTATATTGGCTCTAACTGGGATAACACACCTTCAGAGGAAGACACATTCGCTGGACTTTGTTAAATATTTATTATGTATTTGCTATGACTTTGCCGAGGAAGTAAATCAAGACAGTATATGTTGTTTGCTATTGTATGATTCAGATGACTAGCAAAATTCATATGGAGGGCAGGAAGTATAAAAACTGAATGGAAACATAGAGGAAACGATTTATTGTTGCGGATTGGATGCTAAATCTAGTTAAAGGATATAAGCAGAAAATCTGCACATATGATGGATAGTACCCTTATATTTTGAAATGGAGCGAATTTTCCACTTAACTGAAATATTTGCTTGCCATTGAGGCAGTAGACATCATCAACTATCTTTTCCTCTAGACACACTATCTTCACACACTGAAACAGATGAAACCGTACAAAGAGAAGTACTTGTAGCTTATTGGAATCGCATGGCAGGGCTAAGTTTAGTGTGTTGTTATTTGTTGTATGTGCTCTTAAATATGAGAACGTAACCTTTGACAAAGTGGTCAATGCACATACAGGCATCAACTGACTCTGCTCATCCTGACCACAGACGCATGTTTTCAAGCCAAGTTTTTCTGACAATTCCTTTATATTTCCACCTTTATGAACAACTATTTTTTAATACACGAATAAAGCTCTTAGTTTTTTCTCTGCATGACCGTTATTTTTACTCTCTCCTTATTATTCCTATGGAGAAAATTCATGTCCTGCCCTCGAGCCTCATATGGACCGCAGCAGTGACAATATGTGCTAACAGTCTATTGGCAGTCTTTATAACGGTGGATTTAGTGTTTTCTGAAAAAAAGTCACAAGTCTACTGTTGAGATGAGACAGGACAGGGGATTGTCCTTAAGGGATTGACTGTATACACAATATCACAACTATAAAACTGTCAGATAACATTGTAAAACAAATATAAAGGCAGTTGGTTTGGTGGTTTAAGTGGCTTAGGAATGGTTAGGAATATTAAATGTTTTATTCTTAGTATGAAAAAAGAGGTTTGTCAGTTCAATTTAAAAATGGCTTGTAAAGTTTTATTTTCTGCGACTTTATAGAGAAAACCTCTGACCCTGACTGTAAGGTTTGTGTAAAGCCAGTTGATAAATGAAATAAACCCGCTTGATGTCACAAGGTCACTGAGGTCTCGCATTCAGCTGTCTCGAGTTTCCCTGGCGATCCTGTTCATGTAACTATGACAGCGGGGCATGTATGTCATCCTGCAGGAGAGGGGTGTGCAGGAGAAGTACAGGAAATGCATATAGCTTTTAAGATTAGGAAAACTGAGAGGCATGAAAATGAGCTAATGAAAAGTTTAGTTCACTTAATTATGTAAAGTATTTAAGTCTTTATTTACTTCTACTAATTTGATTTAACATTTTTGTGTATTTTGGAAATTTTACATAAAACCATGTAAAATGTTTCTATGCTTGCCCTACCAAACTGCGCTATACATGTTGTAAATTCCAAGTGGTCTATCAGCATAATACAACTGTGGAAATAATTAAGAGTCCATTGCAAATTTTCACTTAACTTGCTTATTGATAAGTATTTTGAGTTAATGGCTTTTACACATTTTATGTTTAATGTCTATGACAAAAGCAAGAATTCTGTTTTGCAGTCAACCAATAGTATTGGTTAGATTTTATCTAATAATCCAATCAAACAAGTTGTATTTTCTTTATTATTAAAATAATTTACACAACACTTTAGAAAGGTTTTCATGCATTACCTCACCCAATTAATTTGTCATTGAATTCAATTTAAAGTTTTGTGTTTGCTTGTTAAATGTAATATTTAATGCACATTGTTTAATATAAATATTTGTGATTGTTTCAAGTATAAGATATAGAAGTGAATCATTACCCTTAAGATAAAGATTTCCTTGTATGTGTTCCTTGAAACAGCAAGGTAATCTAGAACCCAAATGCCAATAAGCTCCAAAATGTCATGTGTAATTTCATTTAATAAAGCATTATACATTGTGTACATGTTCCGTTCACTTTACTGTTGGTCTATATACAGGGCCTCATCCCTTCCTCCCCTGGACTGGCCCTTGCCAAATCAGTACGGACAGTTTGAGTTGAAGATCGAGGTTCATCCCAAAGCGCACCACAGAGCCCATTATGAGACCGAAGGAAGTCGAGGGGCAGTTAAAGCCACATCCGGTGGACACCCTATTGTCAAGGTGAGTACCAGCAGTAGACTTAATACACTCGTTTCGCTGGTGGCACAAGGGGTTCAGTTCAGCTTGTTGTTGAAAGCCTTATGGCCTTTGATTTGTCTCTGTTCCTTTTAATGCTGGCCACAAGAAGCAGGAACGGAGCATGAGGCCATACGTTCAGGAAGCTGAAGTTGAGAAGCAAGACCACACACAAAGAGTCTGCCGTGTGGCCTAGTAACCTCATTACTGGTCGTAAAATTCCTTTTACTGGGGGAACGAGTGTTATGGTGTCAGCTAGATCTGAGCAAACAGTGTAGAAGTCTGATTAAAGCCTTTATTTCATACTGGCTGCTTCCGTGCAGCTGGCTCACCTGTGAGAGTTCAGGAGCACGCTTCAGTGGAGGCGATGCCATCATTTATGTAAAATGAACCCCAATTAGTATTCTGCTGTATCGTGTGGTTGTCCTGATCAGATAGGTAAGCTTACCTGGCACTCCGCTGAGGTTAACTCTCCTACAGAGCCTGACAGAGAAAGAGCTAGCTTGTAAATATTTGATGGTCTTAGAAGCACTGGCTTCTTTTGTGGCAACTATAATGAAGCACAAGCACAACTCTGGAACTGGGATCAATGTAAAGGTAAGGAAGAGAAGAAGGCCTAACCTCTAAAGACTTTACTTTTGGCTTTGAACGGTCCAGTAGATAAACACAATTACAAGCCTGCAGTTTTTGCCATATCACACGTCAGTCTGGTGTCTGGGGAACTGTTAATTGGCCATCATTTCTTGTTTATGACCTTTGTTAGGTTACAAGTGATATCAGCTTTCGTGAACAGAACAGGTTTTCTAGGACTTTTTATTCATGTGTCAATGCTTCTTGTGCCTTTTTTGACTTTGGTTAGGAATTTGAATTGACTATTGAACAATCACCTGGACAAAATGTAACAGTTTATTAAAACATATCAAATCTCAGCTGTTTGTGAGGATCGCCAGTTGGTTACACATGGTTACACATGTAATAAAATGTACCAGTTTAATTTACTGCACAATATTTTCAATCCCATAAATGTTTCATTATAGTTTTTATTATATTTATAAATGATGCATTCAATTATATAATTAAACATCTGGAGGCTTGTACTGATCAAGAAATATGACAAAAAACTACATTCTAATTTGCATAATATAAAACACAAGCATGATATTAAATTCTTAACAAAAAGACATATTACATTAAAAAGGAAATAAACACTTGTATAACATAATAAAATCTACATAAATGACAGCAAATTTCAATGTGTAATTTTTTTAGATTGGTTTATTATTGTTATAATATCCTTCCTTAAACATGACCAGTGTTAAAAAACAACTGCATATAAACTCCCAGCTGTTGTTTTATATTTCTTGTTTTTCCATTTACTTTAGAATTGCATTTGTGTTTGCTGATTGCTATTCTAAATAATGAAATAATACAGTACCTCAATTCAGAATGTTGATGAACCTGAGGAAGAGGAATTTTAAAGATATGCTTTTGTAGTTAATTGTATTTGAAAATTTTTAAATCAGTCATTACTCAATCAATATAAAAGACATTCAAAGGTGATAGGCACTTTTTGTCTTGAAAGACGTCTTTGTAATAGATAAGATATGCTTATATAAATAGAGCTTTGACATTTATGTTATCTGTATATTAAAAATAAATGTTTCCATTTGGCAGTGGATGTTAAATGGTTTCAGAAAGACCACAACATGCATGAAATAAACAATAAAAGGATTTGATGTGACAGGTTTTGAAAGTGCAGTAACACGATAATTCAACCCAACACACAGTAATATTTCTAATATTGCTAATAATATTGTTGTCAAATTAAAGATAAACCTGTAGTAATTTGGGAGCTATTTATTTTAATTATAGTCTGGTTTGGCGTGTTAAAAATTGTTATTCAAAAAACAGGTATTCTGAAATAAAAAAATAAAATGCTTGCTTTTAGTAAACTAATAACTGGAAATACATGTTTTAGTATGGTTATGTTCTTTCTACTTGTGACACAATAAAGTTGGACTCAGAGTTAGATCTAGGAAAAATGTAACAAGCTTGGGTTAAACAATTCAATTGTAATTTGCAAAATGCTGATTTTCTAGCTTTTCCCAACCTGTCATGCTGAACCTCTCATATGCAAATGAGAATCAATGTTGTGTGAGCATGCTTTCTTGACTATTTCAGAGTATTAATGACTAACTTTTTAACATTATGTCCCCACTTCCCCTCACTCAACAACTGAGGATGCATAATTACCTTACATTTATGACGTCTATTCTGTGTTAGACACACATTGGCACACCTCCAGGGATATACTGAGCTAGAAAAACTGTTTAGAGTTCTTACACAAAAGTCTATATGGTTTTTGTGGATATACTGAATTTGCTAACATTGTTTTAGTCATAGGAAGAAAACCTAAAGAAGAATGAACTGACCCATCCATAAAGTACATCTTAGTACAGGTGCTCATATTAACTACTTTTTATTGTTAATCTAGAACCAAATTTTCCATTTAGGAAATTCTGCACACATAAAATCTCCCATACCTTCAGATCTTTAAGCGAACAGCTGTTGACCATAATGTCTCCTATAAAGCTTTCTGGGGCGAACGCTGCGGGAGCCCTAGTGCACTACTGAGGAGTGTCTGTTGTTTGTGACGTCAGTGCGCGACACCACAGACTCCATCTGTCCCGCGAGTAAGGCTCTCTGCGGTGACTGGATCTTAGAGACAGAGAACAGGGTCGGACTCATCTAATCATATTGCCATAAGCACAGCTTAATGCTGCCAATTAGCCAGAGAGACAGACTCTTACACCTGTGTGTCAGGTGTAACCTAACACAGATATGGTGTGTTTTTATGTATGCATGTATGTGACAATGAAGAATTGTAGAAAGAGGTGGATAGTGACTAATAAACTAGGAATTTTAGTGTCCGCATCACATGTGTACTTCTTAAGCCAATACCAAGTACCATCAAGGCTGTTATCACTTGCCATAACTTGATGTCAAATGTAGCTATTTAAAATATAAAAAACAAGAAATTGTATACTGTGTTGACTTGTAATTTGGTGTAACATGCCTAGTGTTTTAGTGGCAGTGTTTCTTTAGTTTGTATTTCAGTTTTTAATGGAATGAGCACCGTCTTTGACTACTCGTATTTTAACTCTTTTAATGAGTTTATAGAGAGAAAAATCCTGAAATTAAGTTAATGTATTTTAATAAGTTGTGTAACTTTAGCTTAGACTAACATATTTCGATGTGTTTAAGTAATAGAAAAAAGGCTTGATTGATTTAAACAGTACTTACTGTAAAATGTTTGGCAGCAGTCTTGTGTATACAAAACTTCATTATGATTAGAATTTTTAAAACTAACAATAAAGCTTTGTTGTGGTTTTTGATGTTCATGGGGTCACTGTATCTATAGTCTCATTCTCATACGTTACACCCACAGACCGTTGGCTGAATGTCTGATGCATAAAGCACACGTTTCTGGAAACACTTCAGCGGGGTCGTAGTCGTCATCTTATTGGTTGATTGGCAACTTTCAATGGAAACCTGGCCAAAGAGCATTTAAAAAGATCAGCTAAACATTAGATTCATAAAAGTATACGAAGTTCATTGCATAGACTCTAAGAAATTTCCAAGAGTTTTGTTTGAGTCATTTATTGGAGACAAAAGAGAAACTTTAGCGTGTTTTGGAAGAGTATTTTTTCCAAGCCTGGCTTAACACTTCGTCAGCGTTTAGAAGGATTTCCTTCACATTTGCCAATTTTACTTGTTGTGTGCCTTGTCCTAACTAAGATCAAGTAAAAAACCCAACTGAAGGGAATATAAGCCGTGTTTGCGGTAAAACATGAAACAACAGACAGTCTTGTGTTCAGTTCTCCAGAGTTACTTGTGGATGTTGAAATGTGGAGCGATATGCTTCAAACAGATGTTTACCGACTCATTTTTATAGCTGATGATGAAGTGTACACAACTGTACTATAGAAAGATTGTGAACATTAATGATGTTCTTTATTCAGTTCCTATTTGGAAATGTGTCTGCATACTTTAACAACCCCTTCTTCGTATTGTTGACATACACTTTTCAATTTTCGTTACCAAATTGTTGACTAATGCCTCTTTTTCATTGACATTCAATGAAACAATGAGAAGCAGCAATGAAAGCTGCCATGTTTTCCAGACCTTCAGCCTTCAGGCTACCTGAGACTACTATATCTAAAAATGTACTGGTAATAGACTGAAAGCTTGTGCACACTGATACTTAAAAATGCGTAAAGTCAACCAGTCAGTAGTGCTTGCCATTTTTCTGTGCAATATGTATCAGACAGTCTGTGAAGTGTCAGTGGGTGGTCCGTGGGTGGTTTGTCTTTCCATGGACCCGCAGACAGACTGTTGTAAAAGCGCCTTACGTGTGAAAATGTCTGTGTTTTTGTGAAAAAATGTGAGCGTGCTCATGAGTGCATGCATATGGATGATGTTTACTGCCGGCCCCTCTGTATTCTGTTGTAGCTTTAATCAAACGTGTGAACCTGTACCAGTCTGTCCCAGTTGGCACAGGCCAGTCATGCTGTGTGTATATACACACTCAAATTTACAGTGTATAGTTTGTGTGTATAGTAAAAAAAAGGTCAGTTAAGTGAATGGTGGATCAAGCATAGCAAGGTCGTAAGGTTGGGTTTAAAGAAGGTCAAGAAATTTGCATTTAAGGGGAATTAATAGCCTAATCTTACAACTAGTAACAGACGCACACCCTAAAGAACTCTACCACTCCCGTTAATATGTAAGATGTGAGAGAGAGAAAGCATGTTGTAAATAACAAGAGAAACGCGTGTATGAGTATCAGTGGATAGTAAGTCAAGCTGCCATAACATTAGACTGAGGTTTGCAGCCTACAGTAGCCAGACAAACACCAGCAAAACAAAGTGACAGTGTTTACTGCTAGTGTTTGGACTGGGCTAATTCACAGATATGGGGAATGCCATGTGATGCCCTACAAACCTTGCTACGGTTTCTCTTTCTGTGGGTTCACTATAATAGATTTAACTAAAATCTATACACCTGTTGCTAGGTGACATGCTCAAGTTTTGAGCCCATCCGGTATAAACTTTCTTTAATGTGTATTTGTGCAGTATGTTTGTTTGTCTAGGAAAACAAGAGATCACAATTGAACTAGGTAAACACAAAGACACACACACAAAAGACAATTGAGTTTACATTTGCCATGGGATCAGTTCACAGTGAGTGACCTTCCCTTTTTGCTTACAGCTTTTATGAACATAAAAAGGCTCTTTGGATCCACATATGGTGGAAATCATGATATTAAAATACTGAATACTGAAAGAATATTTAGGGCTATGTGCTGTTTAAGCCGTCAACTGTATATGTGGCTTGCTTTCATTCACCGTTGAAATGAATGTCTCGGGCAATTGTTCAAGTGGCTTTGAAAGCAAAGAAGCTCAAGTATCTGTTATTCACATTATAAAAATTTGTATAGATAGATTCATAGAACAGAAGACTACTTGTCTAGCAGAAAAAATTCAGCTGCCAAATAGATCCTTTCAAGAGTGTACAAAGCAAAATCATTTAAATTTGTCCTGAATTGAGAAATCAATTTTAAGTTTTTACCCGAGGACGACGTCCTCTTTAACCCCACCCACAGGTTTGCACATAATGGTAGGGAAACTAATGGCACAAAACCAGATGTAGCATCAAGCAACAAATATACTGTGGAAGATGTGTTGTCATCATCTGAGATCATTTGATAGCTCAGAGTGACATCCTTGTTGTTCTGAATAGTAAAAGGAAGTGTTCGGAATGAAGAATAATTTTTACTGTGGTGGTGAACGATGCCACAGAACTTTCAGTTGATAAGATTTTTTTAATTATCTGAATTTGTGTTCAACCAAAAGACATTTATACAAGTTTGGGACAACTTAATATACTATAAAGTCTTGTAAGATGTAAATAAGCAAACAATAAGGAAAACCTTTCACTATTAGAGCTGTACTTAAATTGCCATTTTTGGCTCATCAAATGGGGGTCCATCCCCCTGGTTATGGATACCTACATTATAAGTGTTTTAATCCATGAAGTGTTGCGTTCATCAAAGCGTAAGTGTGTTTCATCTAGATTGTTAGTAGCTTTAATGTTAAGTACTACATGTATTCGATCCAGATAACATCATTAAGGAAAAACTAACAAATCTTGATGACCCTAAGACCTCACGGTGACTGATATCACAGTGCTGATCATAGATGTTTGAATTTGATTGTCATGAAGATTTTTTTCTTTTCTGAGGTTGAGTCTTTGGAAGCTGTATACTTTTGGTTTGTGTGTGGCTTGTCATGTACAGTAGCCTAAGGCTGTATCTGATGTGGATCTGATGGGGCGAGGAGCAGAAAGCAGCTCTGTCAGAGAGGGGGAGAGAAGCCTTGTATAACATTGTACTCCATATATATGTGTTGTTGTCTTTGTTTTACATACAGTGTGAACATGTAAAAAAGGGAGAGGGATAGGGGTATGTGTATTGACCTTATTTAAAGAAGTGGCTGCCCGGCCTCATGACTATAAATGCTCTTGGTCTGTATACCCGTATTTATTCTCTCTCTCTCTCTCTCTCTCTCTCTCTCTCTCTCTCTCTCTCTCTGTCTCTCTCTCTCTCTCTCTCTCTCTCTCTCACATACACACACACGCTCAATGCGGGCATACGTTGTGTAAACACTACATTGGTGAACAGACCTTACTGTGTCCAATAAGCACAGCGAGCATGTCAGCACGAGTCCTGGCCCTGAAAGTGTGTGTGTGTGTGTGTGTGTGTGTGTGTGTGTGTGTGTGTGTGTGTGTGTGTGTGTGTGTGTGTGTGTGTGTGTGTGTGTGTGTGTGTGTGTGTGTGTGTGTGTGTGTGTGTGTGTGTGTGTGTGTGTGTGTGTGTGTGACCTTGAGTCTCCTCCCCTCCCCCTCAGGCTTGGGTTTACCCACACACACACACACGATCATACTCGTGCATGCACACACACGTACCGGCTGGCCTCGCCATAGCAACCAAAGAGCAACATAGGGAAACAACTTGCCAGCACCGGGTAGAAAAGCCAGAGATTGATAGATAGAGGGATGGAGAAAAAAGGGGGGGTATTGAAAGAAATAGACAGAACAATAAAATGGGAATAACACTTGGCGAGAAGTTTAAGGTGTAGAAGGTATGTGCTTTGAGGTAACATGCAGCCTAAAGTACAACAACAAGAGAGTGAAATACTCCTATATGCGCAGTGCATTTAAAATGTCACCCGAATCCTTCAGACCAGCAGCGCAACAGTCGGAGCGAGACGTCTTTATTTAGTCCTCGATATGAAAGGCAACCCATGGAGGCTATTTTCGCTCCTGTTAGGTTTATTCCAGCTATGGGACATGTGACTGTTCTTAATGTCAGCAGTTTAATATAACCAGTGTCAGGGAAAGCAGGTTACAGGAGTGCAGAGACCGTCCTCTTGTAAAAGGAGGACGGTCTCTGCACTCCTGTACACACACACACACACACACACACACACACACACACACACACACACACACACTAAGGATTTCATCAGGTCTGTCGAAGAGTCATGAGCTAATGAGAGGATGAACAAGAGGATGTTTGCTGTGGCTGCTGATGCCACATCACCTCTCCTGCTTCTTGATTTTGAGCATATTTTTTTATGTTGCTGTTGATATTTCTTCTCACCTTTTTTCCTCTCGGCATGACGCCTTTAAGCTTTTCCCTGGGATTAGTAAGAAGAAAACAAGCATGAGGATGTTTGTGAATAGAAGTGATTTTAGAATTTATGATAAGACTCAGGCCACAGTAGTTAAAAGTTCTTTTATACCAAATTGAGTTGTCATAAAAACAAAATAAATGACTTTACTTAAGAAATAATGCAAAATGAATTCTATAAAAACCGTAAGACTATTTACCATGGCTAATGCAGCATGTAGAAAACATATTACTGTTAACACATACACTTAATTGACCCTACAACAGACAAATTAGAAAGGACCATATGTTTTTAACATAATTATATAAAATTATAAAATGAGAGTGAAATTAGTGAAAGTCTTGAACAATCAGAAATGCAAAGGTCTTTCATAATGCAATAATGTATCTTACCAATTGGCAGCTTCAGTTATTATTTTTTAAATTAATTTAAGCCAACATGTAACAATTTACTTTTGTTCTGCTTTTAATGTACATTGTTAATCATTATATCTGTTAAAAAAAATATTCTGGAAAAAAAATATTGTGAAATAATTATCTCAGTTATGCTATGGAATTCTCACTTTTTACAGATCAATCAGCTGCTGATACTAAAATCAGGTGTCATCTAATGCTTTATTTGACTTTTAAATAGGTCACATAATGGAAATAATGTAACATGTGAGTGCCATTTGATTGACCCTTGTCATTGCATTACAACAGTAGCCTTTAAAAAGGCGTTATTTGACACACATACTTCCAAACATAAGCATTCAGTTATTATTTTACAAATACTTGTTACAGTAACTGTTATTCGTGTACATCTTATGAAACATTTGCAATAATACAGCATTTCATATAGAGCTGTCAATCAGTTAAAACAAAAGAGTTTTTCTTTAATTCATCGCAGCATTAATGATTTTAAATATACTTTTACATTCTAATAATTTCACATTTAATCTCTAAATTAACAAAGAAACAACCCTTTTCTTGAACAGCATAATTTTATGGATGAAAGAAAATATTTTAATATTATAACTGCTACTGATGTCTTTATTAAATGTATTGTTTCCATTTTATTAAGCGTGCTCTTCCTAAATACAGAAAGGTATATACAAATTTACAGAAAGTAAATAAGTCTCCACAGTCTTTATTGTTAAATGCATTAAAAATAAGAATCCCTATTAAAGTAAAAAAAAGACATTGAATTCTTCTTTTATCTTGTTCTTTAATCAACAATAAAAAGACTTATAGCAGCAGGTTTAGAAGCCCTGTCCTGTGAAGAGCTGCGGCTCTAAGCTTTGTTCATGTGCTTCCTATAATTCTTTACATTAATTTATTAAGACTTTATTTAACTCTTGTAAAACTGTGCTTTGGGAAATATTAGATATTTCTGGCATACTATTGTGTCATTGTATTATTCAAGCACGAAAGACAAATTAATATTGGTGCACTGTCTGAAAATTCTGACACAGCCTTTAGCCCCTGTGAACAACAGAAGGGACCACCTACGCATTGCGTTAAGCCACGTGCCACAGCTAGAACCTGTTAATCTATACTGGTCTCAACAATTCAGCCAGAATACTTTATATTGCCATTATTAGGGGTATATACGAATACAGATTGCAGTTTGCAATAATCACATGTGTCTAGGCTGTCCCTGAATCCGCAAAGGCTACGCGTCCTCCGTGAATTGCAAACAGTAGAAAGTACTGCTCGATCTGAAATCATCGATGAGCTGTTTATTAAGTGCATTCAAAAAACACCCTTCAAACATCATCATTCTAAATATACGTTATCACAAAAATACCTGAAAGAAGAAGAACATCTGTATCTCAGTTTTCCACCTGTTTTGTGAAGATGCTTTCTAAGAATTTAATGAACCTGGTAGCCCACTTTATACTCATCCATCAAGATTGTTTTGTTTTCCTAGCATGCACTCATATACTCAAACACAATGAAGATTAATTGTCCAGTAGAGTTTCCTGCTGTTACCATTGGTAGCAGGAGTCCCACTGCTGGAATAAATCCCACATGCACATGATGTTGCTGAGGTCATGGCTCATCTTATTCGACACTCTACCTTCTTCAGGTCTTTTGAGCATAAACATGGCCTCTGCTCCTAAATTCACCAACGCTCGTCTGACATAACCTAGAGAAAGTTCAACAATGAGTACATTGTATATATTCCAACCCTTGTGCTTGGAGGTTCCTGTCTGCACAGATCTGTTTATCTCTAATGTTCTGGTGACCTTCTTAAATGGTCAAAGAAGTAATGGTGCTTGATGGAGAAAGATGACATGGTTCTTCTGGAAACTACCTGTAATGCTACATGTTATTTCGTTTTTTGGGGAATGAATGTCTATCCTTGCTCATTCCATTTCTTGGAACTTCTGCCATTTAATTTCCTTCAGAAGCACAGTAATGTATTTGTGTTTTTAATTTTCTCAAGTACACTTGTCTCCAAGTATAATAACACCAGGCTGTCTGGGCAACCACACAAACCGAATCTCACCAATGTCCAATTCTTCCACTCTTTTGTGTGTCCTGATTTCTGACTATATACATCTTTTGCACACATTCTGTATCTGGCACAGATGCATAGACGTGTCTATTCAAATGTGATGTCAATGCGTGCTTTCCTCATTATTGATTTGCTGTGGTTGGCTTGGTCTTACCTGTGAATGGTCTCTCTCTCTCTCTCTCTCTCTCTTTTTTCATTCTTTCTTCTTTTGGTCCCATTACGTTTTCTCTTTCGTTGCACTGGTACTAGTAGTTTGCCAACCATAACATTTTAACAGGAGAGAGATTGTTAGTAGAAGCTTGTGTTCTCGAGTCCAGTTGTGAACTCCTCACCCATTCAGGAAGTTTATTGCCAGGTTGGGCATAAAAATACATAGTTCTGGGCAGGGCAGGATGCTGTAACAGCGGCTCACTGTGGATCAGTCACCAGCTGACGTATACACGAACACCCTTGTGTGCAGCAACGGGAAGGAAAAGCTTCTGTGAAAGCATTTTGTTCTAGAAAGAGCTTCACCAACTTCACAGAATATGTTACATTTGAATGGGTTTCACTTATTATTTCTGTTCTCAGATCTTAAGTCCTCTTTATACTTCTATATAAGCAACAGAAATAGATGGTCTTTTCATTATTTTGTTTTCTATTCTCACTCTTACTCCTGCCTATTATTTAATATTTTTCCTTACTTATGACTTGTAACTTCTTGTAAACTTCTTTTTGTTCTTGTGTGGATTTTAATTAAGAGCTCCAATGTTTTGGATTTGTTTTGGAAAATGTGGGCTAACGTCTGATATTGACGTCCACAGAGATAGATTTCGAACCAATTGCACGCATGCAGGATTTTTCTGAACCCATAGAGGAAAATAAATGTAATGTTGATGGAGAATTTTGACTTGGTAGATGTCCAGTGCTTACAAAAAATCCATGATTGTCTTCTAACCTATCTATCTCACCTTCTTTCTCTGTCTCTTGATCTCTACAGTAGATTCAACTACTTGTTAAATGGGGAAAAGTCTTCTGGGCATTTTATTTTATTTTATGGATGTGAATACTCATTGTTCATTGTCTCTCTTAACAGCTAATTGGCTACAATGAGAAGCCTGTCAATCTGCAGATGTTCATTGGGACAGCGGATGACCGCTATTTGAGGCCACATGCTTTCTACCAGGTTCACCGCATCACAGGAAAAACCGTCGCTACTGCAAGCCAGGAAATTATCATCTCCAGCACAAAAGTACTGGAGATTCCTCTCCTTCCTGAAAATAACATGTCTGCCAGGTAACTGATAGTAGATCTTTGACATGAATTCAAGTTGAATCCTGTTGGGAGGGACTCTCAAATACAGTGTCTAATATATACTGACATTGTTAAAATTAAATCAGATGAGATGAAACCTTTAAACCTTTCAATATCTCTTTTTTTTTTGTGGATAAATATTTACACAACCTACAGACAAACATGAAGGGTCAACGATAATAAAGATTTTTTTAAAAACAATAATTGAAGTAAAAAATTACAGCATGTTATTTAGGAAACTACTATATCTTCACTGATATATGTTGATGGTGTGTTGAAGCACAACTTAATTTTCCTAATAATAACAACAGCTTAGATTCTGTGTAAGCTTTGAATAAAGACCATATAAAAAGAGCAGAAATGCCCCCATTTAATGAAAAAACATGAATCCATCAAGTAAGGCATTTTGGAAAACCCTGCAGTTGTGTTGAATGATGGAATTGTTAATGGTGCTCCTCTCTGAGGTTTTATTTCTGTGGTGTTTTTCAGTATCGATTGTGCTGGAATCCTGAAGTTAAGGAACTCAGACATCGAGCTGAGGAAAGGAGAGACAGATATTGGACGGAAAAACACTCGGGTTCGCGTGGTGTTCCGGGTTCACATCCCACAACCCAACGGAAAAGTGGTCTCACTGCAGGCCGCATCAATTCCAGTGGAGTGCTGTAGGTTTCACATACAGCCATGCACTCACGCAAACACACACACACACACACACACACACACACACACACACACACACACACACACACACACACACACACACACGCGCACACACACACTCAACCTTACTCGCATAAAAGAAACCCACATAATAATGTTCCATGTGTTTGTTTAAATACATAGCTCAGCGCTCAGCTCAGGAGTTACCTCAGGTTGACAAGGCCAGTATTAGCAGCTGTTCTGTGAGTGGAGGAGAGGAAATGGTCATCAATGGATCCAACTTTTTCCCAGAGTCAAAGGTCATCTTCCTGGAAAAAGGTCCTGGTAAGAGTTTATTACTGTATTACTCACATAAAAGCATAATGTAGTCTGTTCATTTTTAAATCGAGATTGTATATAATTTGTATTGTTAACAGGCAGTTGATGACGTACGTTGCTGGAATTCTGTGTAATGTCTATGGGAACACATTATATTATAATGGTTCATCTTTAATCAATGTTCACTGAATTTATTTAGCAGGCAGGTATATGCTAAATGATGATATTCACTATTGGCAAGTCATTATTGTAAAATTAATAAGACTCCTGAATTACCCTATCATGGTTTATTTATATTGCAGTAGTGTCCACCTGACTGAACATTATCTCTTACTTAAGTTTGGAAAGTACTAATTCCATTTAACTTGTTGCAAGTATTGCTTATTATGCACCACAAATATATTAATCAAGCGATCTACCTACAGTAGCAACCTTTCAGTACATCCTAGAAGTGTCCTACATAGTGTACAGCGGAAACAATCTGACCACTCACAACACCTTAGCATTATGGCGGGGGACAAATAATGTTACGCGTCACCCTTTAAAAAACAATTGCTTTAAAGAAATAAAATTAAAACACATTATTGCTTAATAATTTAAAAATAAATATTTAACTATATAATTATATATATATAAATAATACATTTGCCATTTCTGGTTGTCTTGGTGCAGCAAAACTTTATGAATGTTAAAAAGATGAAGGCCATGTTATTTATTGTTAAAGTCTTTGTGTCTGGCTTTGGAAAGCTAGATGAAAATGTTGATTTCTCACTTCTCATTTCAAAATAGGATTTGATTTGTTTTTCGTCAAGAAGGTTTGTTTATCTTTGCTTCATCATGATCTTGACCTCCCACGATTTTCCCTTCTTCTCAAAGGACATTCTGTGTGTTTATGTGTTCAGTTCAGCATGAACTCACCTACACACAAACACAAATACCATTGCGCTCAAATACACACTAAATGCACATGCACACATAGAAATAAATGCACACATGGATGCAGTCTGCACACACTTACGTCATATGAAAACAGGCTATGAAAACTTGCTTAAAAGCAAAACAAACAAACAAAAACACACCATTATTCCCTTATACATTTGAACTCTGTTTTTCCTAATCTCCACACATAGACATGCATGCACACAAACACATAGGATAGATTTTTGGTGGGCTGTTTAGTGGTTTGTCACGGATCACCTGTAGTCCTCAGCATCTGCTGTTAGGATGACCCAGAGGTCAGCACAAGGGCTGCGTCTGCAGGGAGGCTGAAAATCGCTCACTGTCTTACATAGTATCTAAACTTTATTCTGGTGAAAAACTTTGGGACGGTTTTGCTTAAAAAGAATAATGTAACGTGCATATTAACATTCTTGGAAGGATCCATGTGTCTGTATAATGCACATTGCAGTTGTGTTATGTTTCATCACAGTATTATAGATTGTAATGCTTATTATTAAATGGTACACATACGTAACTTATTTACCCCTAAATATGCATATTAGTCTACATTTTAAGGACCCTTTACACTTATGCCTTCATATTTTTTCTAAATTTTTGAATACAAATAAACTCATCAAAATTATAAAATAAAACAAAAGGAATTATGGAAATTATATCATAACTACAAAATAAAAACTAAATATTAGATTATGTGCTTTTAAAAGAATTTTGAGTCACCCCCCTCTATAATGCACTCTTATTTGCTGTGTTTTGTTCAATATTCCGTCAAAGTTATCTATTCCAAAAACTTTTTTAATTTAATAAAATTTTAGATTCATCATGAAATAAAAATCATGAATATTTGCTTAATTATATTTTTGTCTATCTAACGAATTTCAGATATTAAGGCACCTTCAAATCAAAGGCTTTCTAAAAAATGCTTTGACCGGTTGTGTACATTATTCCTTGTGTTTTTGTTTTTTTTGTTTTTTTTTAACTCCGACAATTATATTTATTCAAGTTTAAACATGTTTTGTTTCACCCATATCATATGATCTTTTAGGACATTTAAAATGAAATATCACCCTTTTTATAAATATGATATATAGAGGTAAATCACTTAAATAAACCATATACATTTTATTTTGTTTGTAACTGGAATAAAGTAAAAAATTGAATGTAGCTCGGGGTTCACTGTGCCCACAAAACACTGGCATGTGTTCAATGGTTAACTAAAGTGTTCAAATTAAAATCCAAATGGTACAATTAGAACCTTTTTGGAGTTTCTTTTTTGAAGATTGCATTATATTATGCATTACCTTGGGTTTTTATATATTTCACTATAACTTATACTTATAATTACAATAATTCTTCTGTACAGAACTGCAGTTTAAGCTCGGAACTTAAAACATTCATGGTATGACTTAAGAAAAGGTGTTTCCTTACTAAGATCATAAAACCTGACAGGAGTTAACTAAGGAATTATTTAAAGAGATAAATCAACAAAAAATATCTACGTTCTGTCAGGAGTTACTCACTCTCTAGTTTCTCCAAATCTGTATAAATATATTAGCTTGGTTGAACACAGAGAATGATATTTGGACAAACGCATGTAATCAAACATGTCTTGAAGACGAAAGGTAGAATTTTTGCTGTCTAACATTCTTCAAAATATCACATGTTCTGTTCAACAAATCAAAAAATAAGAATGTTAATTTTCCTGCTGTGGAAGTCAATGGGATTCAAGAACTATTCCTCTGGTCTTAAATATGATGTGTCACAACCTTGGACTTTGGCTGTGGATCTCTTTCCCCTTTTCAACAGACAGGGCTGCCATGTTGCTGTAAGTTTAAGCCTCTGTGTCAGTGACATTACACTCTAGGGGCTTTATTAGAATGACTTTTGGGGAAAGACTACTGCTCTGTCTATGTAGATTTGTTTTGATCCTTTTGAGTCTCATTGTGATATGACATGGACCTCTTACACACTGAACAGAACCCGCATAGACAGATCTCCACCAGAGTGTTTTATTTTATTGGTATTCTCACTTTCCTGCTTTTTATAATACCAGACAGTTCTAGGAAAACATATTTTTTCCCTGCCTCCTTCCAGTATCCTTTGTGTACTAAAGTACTTTGTCTTTTCATTTTTCCGCTGCTTGTGGACACACTAGTTATTTAGTAATGTAGCACAAGTTAGGACCAGCCTCGATCAAGGTAATGAATGAAAGGCATTCTGGGAATATGAGTCTCAGCCTGCCTGTAGTTTGCCTTTGTGTTTATTTTGAAACATTGACACTGACTCACACACAGGCCAACTCAGTTTATAACTTAATAACTCACCTCACATCTAATTGGCACAGCGTGCCCACAGGAAAGTGCTAAAGGAAACCTGTACGGGGCTTGCCCACGTTATTTTTGTGATGTATAAAAATGGAAAATTCTGAAATGTTAGAGCAAGCATGCTGGAAAATTGGCCCTCTCATCTTGCCTTGAGCAACTCAGGGAAATCTTCATATCTTTGAGTAGGTGATCATCAGACAGACTTTGTGATTTGTGTAAGCTGTGTTCTGCATTACTGGTTGTAGATTTTCCATCACTTATCCAGATGTGTTTTATATCAATTGAATATGCTAGTTAGAGGCGCTCTCAGTAATTTCTGTGATGGCTGATATGATAGTTGTCTTTGACATATACTGACATCTATTTGCATGGATGCAGACAGAATTAAATAAAAGCTAACATTGTTAGTTTCCTGTGTTATTGTCTTAGTTAAAGTGTAACATTTAATTGTTTTTATGTCCAGGAACAGTCTAAATATATAAAGTTTTTATGAGCTTCAATGAAAATGTCTCATAAAGCAAATAGTACTCTTTAACAATTTATGTTTTAATGTTTTTAATATTAGAAAATTGCCTTTTCACTTAAAACGCATGTATTGAGTGACACATCTGCCTGGATTTGTGTGTCTGATGGTTGATCAGGTCTGAATTTAAAAAAATGATATCCAAAAGCATTTAAAAATTCTGCTTGTATAGTAAATATAAGATTGTGTTTTCTGTAGACTGGCATCGGACTGCGTATTTGGGAGGCATGGGTCCCTAGGGGTCACTTTAGCAGCAAGGGATGAAAAGGGACATATGAGAAGGCTACTGATAATTTTAGGTCTTTTTTTGACAGATTCTCTGATGGAGTTGAATCACTTATGGGTTATACAGTAATTACATTCCAAGACTGAATGCTGTATTTAACAATTTTTGATATAAATACATTATAATTGTCAAATAATTAATGTTTTTATCAAAATCAAAAATTTTAGGTCATATGGTAAAATTTTAGGTTGAATTTGTTAACAATAGCAAATGCATTACCTTACATTTACTTACAATGGTTAATGTCAATACATTTATTCATAAATTTTTTTTGATAATTTTGTTGACTGTTAAAATGTTTGATTTTCAAAAATGTATAGGTTAGGTATACAATTCACAAAGTTTGATTAACGAATTCAAACTTATTAACGAATAAAACCTTATTAAAGCGTTTTATTGTGTTACACAGTCGTGTTAGACATCAATCTAAAGCTCCTCACAAAATCTATATCTTGGTTGTAGTGAAAAAAATTCTGACAGAATAAGAACACCCAAAAAATAATGTTTTTATAATTAATGATTCATGCAATTATAAGAGAGGAAGTGAAGAGTAACATTAAACATCTGCTTCAGGTGATGCTAGTTTACGCTTGCCAGGCGGGCATTTCATTTCCACATAATTAAACATAAAAGCTTTGTTGGATTTTGCAGAAAGTTTATTTTTTTCAGTTTGTTTATCATAATAAGTTATAACAAAGCAGCTGCATTTAAGGGGAAGGGGTGGGAGGTTTACACGCATGCTTGTCACCAGTCGCTAGTGTCTGGTTCCTGTTTGAACCTGCCCTCATGATGTGCATGTGGGGCCCTCTCCGGTGTCTCTCCAGTGTGTGTTGAATGTCAACATGTGCTGCAATACTACTACTGCTGAAGTCACAGGCATCCAAGGTCATTCTCGCATAAGCAGAACGGTGAGCTGAGACACTACAGAGTAACCTCGTACAAACAAAACAGTCTCCTGAGAGTAATATGCTAGGTTATTATAAAAAACTGCTCACGGCAGTATCTTCTTGGATTTGATACCGGTCCCTAAAATGTTACTCTCTCCAGATTACTTATTTAAAATAAGGAGATTTCTTGACAATACATGTATAGGTCATTGCAACAAAATAATGTTAACAAGAATGCTGCGAAATGGTTTTGACTGAATAATGCAATGAATACTAAACAAAGCATTTCCTCGCTAGACCAGTGTTCCTGTTGTTCCATCGGCTTTTATTTTCATTTTCTTTGGTAAAGAAAAAGTTAAAGTAATAAGATGTGACTCTACCTGGCTTAAGTCGGAAAATCAAATCCTGAGTTAATGAGCATTAAAGTTGAAATGAATGATGGATAACAGTTTTTACCAACCTTGCTCATCTCTAAACGGCCTCTTGTGATATCATTACCTGTTAGAAGCCCAAGTGAATTGGGCTAACAACTTGTTCCTCTCCAGTTGCCCATTGTGAAGCAATCGTTTTCCTTTGCATAGTTCTAGTGTTTCAACTAACACTCCTTTTTTTGGAGTGTTTGAAATAACATTGGTTTTTGTAAGCTGTGCAGTGTTTTACACATTCCTCAGGTTGGGCTGACGCTTTCATCTATTCAGGCAATTTCTGCCTCTTTCCCTCTGAGAGAAATGGCTTGTAGTCTGCAGTTTCTCAATAATGCTTTCTCAGCGCGACACACACTTTGTCAAGTTTGGATTCACCTGTAGAAACATGCCATTTCATGCTTTCAGTCAACTTTATGAAACGTATCCCTTGTTCAAAAGCTTCTATCTCTTGACATTGTGGTGATAATGAGAGGGTCAGTTTTATCTAATTTGGCATCTACATAGTGCGACAGAGTTCAGATCAGGTCGGTGTGTTTGCTAGTTGCCATAAGAAGTCATGCTAAAGCAGCTATTGCTTTTCTTTCTTCAGACGGACGACCGCAGTGGGAGGTTGAGGCAAAGATCATCCGAGAGAAGAGTCAAGGAGTAAGTAAATGCTTTTGTTTTTACACATCTCTTACAAGTCTCACTTGCAGGCCAAAGTAAAGACGGTACACAAAATAAATATGTTTGTAGATTCTCCTGAGCAAAATCATTTTAAGTCTCTTGACTATTTTTGGACATGCTCCACGGACAATGCTTTCTTTTGAATGTTTAACCCGGAGATGAACTTGAAATGTCGTGTTTTGTGAATTTATTCACTGTACTTTATATATCTACTGTGATTTAATTATATGATGAGCTTAGTTATTAATGATGTTTTTGTATTTAAATGTTATTATGGTATGCCATTTTTTGATTATTAAATCTGACTCTAGAAATAACATAGATGTAATAGACACTGAAAATCACGTTTTATGTTTCCATCTGTAGTCTAGCATCATGGTGGAGGTCCCTCAATATCACAGCAAGACGATCACTTCAGCTGTTCAGGTGCAGTTTTATGTGTGCAATGGCAAACGGAAAAGGAGCCAATCACAACGCTTTACCTATTTGCCAGGTACATTTTACAAACGTTAAATCCCTTGCATAAATCAGTCAACTGCCGAATGGTAATTAAAAATGTAAGGAATAAATTTTGTTTGGTCATGTGAGGCCAAGGATAATATCCCATACTTGGAGTTACTGTATGTAACCCATCCAAGTGCACACACAAACAGTGAACATACACCCGGATCAGTGGTTAGCCATGCTGCCGTGCCCGACAGCAGTTGAGGGGAACGGTGCCTTGTTCAAGGGACTCACCTCAGTCCTGGTATTAAAGATGGAGGAGATGGCAGTTTATTCACTCCCTCCACCTTCAATCCCTGCTGGTACAGAGTATCGAACCAGTGACCTTGGGAGTCCAACACAAACCACTAGGCCACGACTGCCCTCACTTGATATATGTAACAAGAGAGTCCACAACTGCTTTACCCTCGTAAATTACACTTTACACTTTTAGATTTAAATTAATTGTAACCTACATTTTTAATGAAAAGGCCTTTTGATTTTTCAGTTATTCTGATCGAATAAATTTTACAGATAATATTTTAAAAGAAAAAAAAAATAATTGAATTGAATAATTGAAATATGGGTGTTATTTTAGAATCTAAAATTATTTTTCCTGTCCACCATACATAGACATTGAATCTGGCCTCAAGACAGTTCTCTGATGCAATTTCATGCAAACCGTTTTCTTACTTAGTTCACTTAACAGTAACACAATGGCACACTTGTGGGTTCTCCCGTTTGATGAGGCCCGTGTGCACGGTGCAGCAGTATGTGGTTAGGGATGAGGTTGTTCCAGTAACAGTTGAGCAGCTGGTAACCACTCATGTAAAACAACTTAAAACAAGAATTAGCAATATTTACATGTGGCTGAAGGCATGCAAAACAAATGTATTGGAGAATTTGACCCTCTTTATGTCTTACTTTCTATGTCTATTGTCTAAAAGCCATGACTTTCATCTATTAACCTTTCGTCAAATTATACGGAATTGTTAAGCTTTTTAGAAAATGTTCCTCAGAAGTCTGTTGAATCATGACTTTTAAGGTTAGTTATTCACAATTGACCATTATAACATTATTGCATTGGGTCTTTAAAATTGACATTTAAACATACAATAAACATTGACTGTTGCTGCACTTTGGCAGCTGGTCTATTTAGGGCTTCGAGAGTTCTAATAAAGTGCATTTGTGTGTGGTTCACATAGCCATGATCTGGTTTGTTATTATTGTCCCAAAGCAAGTCAAACCGAAAAACAGCGTTGGCGTAATTAAATCACACGTGAGCAACTTTTTTCTGTCTCTATTACTGCGTTGCATGCTAACCTGTGTTTACTGTTGAAGAGATAAAGACAAGAGAGGGAGAGCGAGACTGTTTGAGGCCAACCTCCCGCCCACCCTCTTCGCTCCACAAAGCACCCACTCAAATTAGGGTTTCCTGTTTTCCACACTAACCCGTAGGGCCTCAGCCAATCAGATGACAGCACATGCAGGCCATATTTTGAACAGGCCGTAGCGACTGAGGTTGTCATGGCATCGGCCTGCTGAGAAAGTGCCATGACAGGGGGAAGGGCTGAGGTTCTGTAAGCATAGAACAGAGCCAGATTCTTCGTGAGTTATGAATAAGAAACCAAACGTGATAAAAAGATCTCAACTACATACGCTGTCCACCTGCCTCAATAACATATCTGGAAATGTGTACTCTGTGTTCAAGTTATCAGTCGAAACTAAACTGGTCATTGTTTTGCTTCCGACTGCGTTGAGGATATACAGTTAGTTACGACAGACTGAAACACACTACCTCGTCTCCCACACATAGTTTTTTCCACCTTCTCTTTATATGAGCCATGTTTTGACTGCATTAATAGCCTTGCAACAGCAACCGGGCCATAAACTGATTTTGGGTTCCATTTGGAGCAGTGCTGGAGGGCAGACAGCCCTTCAGTTCCCAAACTCAGCACTGGTTTACATGGCACTCAGGCAGGCAACATATGCTCTCTCAGATTCCATGACAAGTAAAAATATCCACCACACATGCGGGGCCAGAGAAACGGCAGATCGGGAAGTAGGTTACTGAACACCATGTCGCTTTTACTCATTGTTTGTGCAAGTTGAATTACACTTTGGATTTTATTGTGAACTAACTAAAGAAATGACTTGCCCTGGGTAAAAAAAATAATTGACTTGTATAATATTTCTATCTGTCTTATTTTATTGTTGATGGAAAGCACTTTCTATCTCAAAAATAATGGTAAAGTTATATGAAGAACTAAAACTTTTTTCCCAATTTATTTGTTCATTAACTTTTCTTTGTTTTTTTTAATCTCTTCACTCTCCTAGTCCTGGTCAAGCAAGAACATAGAGATGATCTCGACTCACCTGCTGTTCCACCCATGTCCATGCCTCTAGTCCATGCTGCCAGTTTGGTCTGCGCTCAGCCACTGTCCTCCCCAGAGCACTCCCACCCACCGGACGGCCTTCTGTCCAGCTCTCCACGTGGCCTGGCTCCAGGCCTGCACCCACTCCAGGCCCCCTGCGCCCCAATGGGCTCTCCCACCCTTCCCCACCTGCCCCACCTTCAGGCCCAAGGGCTGAATGCGCCTCCTGAATGCCAGATGCCCTTCCACCCAGGCCCTGCTGCCACCGCCAGACCTTCATACCCACCCCTTCAGCACAACATGCCCTTCAATGGCCACCACGGTCTTCCTATGACTTCAGGTTCCCCACAGGCCTACGAGCGAATGCCCTTCCAGGCTGACCCAGCTGGTTGTCACACCCTGGGTTTAGGGATGGTATATGGCCCTTCTTCAACACCCACCTCTGGAGTGGCGGTGGGTCCCGGCTCCAGCCCCAGCCATGCCGCCTGTGCCAGCAACAGCCAGGTCATGGCACACTCTGCCCAGCACCTGCACTCTCTAGGCTACCATTGCCCCACTCCAGGGCAGGTCCCCTCACCCACCCACACACTAGGACAGCCAGCGCCACAACTCCAGCGTCCCTTGGTGTACCATCCAGCAGGGCAGCGGTCCGCTTCCTGTCCGACACCTTCTAGTGCTCCGGTCCATATGGTGCCATCTCCACACTCTGGGCCCTCTTCACCCCAACTCCATTCCCTCCCCTATCATTCACCCACCTCAACTTCTCCTACATCTAACAGCCCCCTAGGGCCTTTACAACTCTCTGGACAGCCTTCCCCTCAGGCGAGCAGTCCTGTAATGGCTGGATTGTCCCCAGCAGGATCTATGGTGAACCCGCTTACCGAACAGGGAGAGAGAAGAAACATCAAACAGGAGCCAGAGGACAGAGAGCCCACCTTCCGTACCATCGGCCTTCAGGACATTACACTTGATGATGGTAAGAGCTTTTGCAAATGCTTTTTGTCTTTATAGTTGTTGCTTTAACTTTGCCAACTTTAATGCGTAACATAAATTTTATTACATTTGTTATTCTTACCATTTATAACAGTTTTAATAGCAAAAAATACATACAAACATGATTTAATTTGGAATTTGATATGTTGACCAACCATATTCAGTCTAATTATCTTTAACTATTATTATCGTTTTAAAATGTAGCACTCTTTGTTTTAAATTGACTCATTTGTAACTTTGTAACAATTTGTAACATGTAATTTGAAAAACAAACAAATGACAGCAGTTTAAATGAAAGAGTTGCATTGCGCAATTATTTTATGTATCATATAGTTTGCCATGTGTGTCCTGCATTCAAAAAACACAGATAGAGAGAGATTAAGTATGTGAGGGAGACTGCAATGGCATAGGGGACATGTCATGTGTTTGTGGATATTTCTTGCTGACAATGTGTTCATGATCGAGTACAGACCACAATTTCCTATTGAAAAGAAATCTCAGCAATTTACAACACAAAATATCTTCATATTTGGTATTATAGTGAACCTTATGCTTGGCACTGTATCACAGTATATAGTCAGTGACTGATGAGACGTAAGCTCAGGCCAGTGTTGTGGTTCAGCTGTACAGAATCCAGCAATATTGTCATGTTTATGAGATATAGATCCTGGATCAGAGTTTGATCATGGGGAGTCACTTCTGCTTTGTGTCTTACTGTGGTTACGCATTCAAATGTGCAGTGAGATGGAGTTAATGAACAGCTTGAGTGTCTCAAATTAGACAAGTGTGTGTTTAGTGAAGTGCGAGTCTAGAAGGATCCAGTATTTATTACAGAAACTAAAACTGCACATACTATATGTAGACATGTGTATAACACACAGAAAACCACATGCTAATTCATGAACTTGTTCGGACCAATTCAATAATGTGTTCAATACATTACAGGAGATCACACTGTACACACTGGAACACCATACTTGGCCACATGTCATTTCACGTCACTTCACTTGTTTTTTTGATTTTTAAATATATACTTTTGTTGCACTGTGTTTTTGAAAGTTGTATTGTAGGTTCATCATTTTATGACTATATAATCATAGACTTTTAATTATAGGTTTTATTATACTAATAATAATATGTATTTCTATTTGGATTTTTATTGTTGTGGTACTTCATATAAAAAAATTACTTTTAATCATGGAATTTTTTAGACATATTGCCCTGAATTGTGGAATAAAAAACAAATGTCACAAAGAAGCAGAATAATTGATATCACAACATGCTCTGTTTCGTTAACAATAAAAAAATCTTGAAATATTTTTATTGTCTTTTCAGGCGATATTTGCAAACAAAGTACTAGATATTAAGTCTTAGCATCAGAAAAAAGACCAAGACAAACATGTAGCAAAATCTAAGAAAACAATCAAAAATTTCTTCTATGATCCACTTTTTGCTATCGGTACTGGGTAGCTTGAAATAACCTAATGTCGTGAGTGTGAGAAAAGTGGTTTATGCTGTCAAGAAAAAAGATGCCCAAAGTTTAAGAAACGCCTACACATACAGGGATGCATTACTGAGCACCAGCTGCATGCGTTTTGCACATATATACTGCAGAATTAAACTTGCAGACGTCCTCATGATCTCAGCGTGTGTGATCGGATGGATTTGAGCCTGTTTAAATGTGAAGTTTTGAACTGATTCCATCGGGGACTGTGTCCTCCCCACAGCACACACTATAAATAGGGTCCGTGTCACTCTGTCTGAAGCTCTTCAGCTTTGTGAGTTTTTAAGGAGGTCAGAAAATGGACTGCAAATAGAAGAGAGTACAGAACAACCAACTTTCAAATACAGTAGAGCTGTCACTGCTGTTGACCAGAAGTTGATTTTTGATTTAATCTGTTATCAACATCCCAAATATTTAAATGAACTCTTTTAAATAGTTTTTCTTCATAAGAGAATCATGAATCACTTTACACAGTTAACTGTAAGAACTTTCTGCAGCTGGCAGAAAGTTTCACTACATTTAAATATTAAGTTGATGTTTCAGTCAGACCGTGCCATTCTTAATCACACTTTTTCGGCATTTTTAGATACTTCAGTTCCATTTGATGAATCACTTTTTTGGCAGAATCCAGTAGTTCTTTGTCTGTCCAATGCATTGCATTCTGTGAGTTGTGTCAGTATAGATGATGATATAAGGCAGTGTAAAGTAGATGTTTACAGATCCCGTGGGCTTTTACTTCAGAAGCAGTTTTAATTCTTGTTAAACTGGTTTTAATAGTGCTGACGAGCAGCAGGAGAAGATCTAACTCCGGTCCTTTTGTTTTTATTTGAGGTCTGTATTACAGCAGGTTGATCTTAACCTATTCATTTAGGCAAAATAAGAAGAGAGCTATGAAGGAACTGTCTTTTGATTAAAATGATTCAGCCGTACTCTGGTGTGTAGTTGTGTGTTTGGGAACAGATGGCACAGGTGATGTCAAAGACTCTTTGCAGGAGGTGTTAGGGAGGGGCTTCAGACAGACTAACAGATGGACAACAAAAAACAGATACCCAACTCAAACTAACACATACGCTTACAGAAAGGTTAAGAGAGGATTGTAAAAGACAAAAAACATTAAAGAGTTCAGAACAAAAAAGAGTTCATATCATTTTATTTAGAATTATAATTATTTTAAGCATGGTTTCAGTTGTTAGAGATAGATCAGTTATTTAGCAAGTGTGTGTGTGTGCTTGTGTGCGCGCGCGTGTGTGTGTGTGTGTGTGTGTGTGTGTGTGTGTGTGTGTGTGTGTGTGTGTGTGTGTGTGTGTGTGTGTGTGTGTGCATGCGTGCGCGCCCGCGAGCATAAGGAGTTTGGATGCCATATTTTCCCTGAAGAGTTTGGACCGGTTTCCTTGAGCTGAGCAGAAGGAGCAGTGTGTATCTACTTACAGGAGTCTTTCTTTCTTACCTCTTCTCTTCCATTTTCTCATCTTTTTATTGCTCTTATCTTGTTCTTTTCTCTCTTCTCATCTTGTACCCTCTCTTTTCATCTCATCTGTTTTATCCCATCTTCCTGCTCGTCTCTTGTCATCATGTCAGTTTATGTTTATTTAATGAAGTCATCTCGGAGGTCTGTGTTTGAGATCAGGCCTATGGCGTACGCAGACGTGTGCTTGTGCTCCTTTGTTCTCCATGTTTGTGTGCAGCTGCCGCCCCGGCGTGAGTGCACTGATCTGGGTTAATAATAGGCAAAGCCTGCTGTCTTTGGGTCCTGTCCTATCTCATCCTCCCGTATGAACAGTTTCTCTGAGTTGAATCTTGAAATATGTGATACAAGTCCCCTTAACCAGTAACCAGAACCAGAGTATTCAGCACTGATCGGATTCGTCTGTTTCTGTGTGGTTCCCTCTTTCCGTTTGTGGGTACGGAAACTCTGTCATGCAACATTTTCCAGGTCTGTGGTCTTTAGCCAGTGCTAAACGACTGTGTCAAATGAATAACACAACTGCTCTCATCTCTGAGGAAAAAGAATACAGAAGGGGAAAAACAGAGCTCCGGGTTCAGTGTTGCTTGTTAAAAACATCAACATATTTTTTGGAAACTTGTGGAAACCTGGTTTTGTCTCATCTTTCCATACAATTACTGTCTATGGAAGGTAATTTTGAGGTCTTGGCGAAGGCGTGCAGTGGCACTGTGGTCTGTCCAGTTTGCATTGCTGTGGGGTTTGGCTGTAGATATTTGACAGGGCTGCGCTCTCTGACCAGGAAACTCTAACTCACAGTTAATAAATCTCTGTCATGCATTAAATTCTCCATTGTGTATATTTTGAGTAAGTTGCAATGTTTTTGTGCAATTTTATGCAGTATGCAAGATTGCACTGCTCTCTCATGCAATCTTGTGTGTATATGATCTGCTTTCCTTGGCTAGACCCAATGTGAGTACCTTTGAAAGATGTTGTTGTTGTGGTACTTAATATAAAAAAAATCTTTAAATCATGTAATTTTTTAGACAAATTGCCCTAAATAGTGGCATAATAAATAAATGTCACATGGAAACAAAATAATTGATATCACAAAAAGCTCAATAAACTCAAATAAAAAAATCTGAAATAGTTTTGTTTGTCTTTTCAGGCGATATTTGCAAACAAAGTTAACTATCATAAAGCTAAACATAGCAATGGGTCAACACATGACTTCCTAAGTAGGTAAAAACAATTAATATTTTACATATAAGGCCGAGATATATCATGTTAGACATTCACTACTAAACACGTAATGGCAGCATTATGAATGTCATTGGTTCTGAATCATCCGCCAGAACATCTTTCAAAATGACTGAAAATGTGTTCTGTTGAAGAAAGTCATACATCAGGGGTGGCACAAGGGGAGTTAGGGATTCATTCAATTGTAATGTAATTTGTACGTTAGTTTTGAACGTTAGAATATAAAAGTTAACTTACTTTTAAAATGTCAATCTCCCATGTACAGTAGTTTCTCTTTCTGTACGTAGATTCTAATGCTTAATGTCAGCAAAGAAGCTGAATCAAGATTTATATAAAGTTGCGTTTAGTTGCATTTTATCTAGTAGGTACGTTAAATGCTGTCTTAATTGACATGTATACAGTTTTGTACACCTACGTGTTAAAAATGTATGAACAATCTCAGTCATATAGACCCTCAAATAAAGGCGGATTCTCTTGTATATAATAGCATCTAAATTACCGTAAAGTAAAAAAAATTCCCTTAGCCCCCTGGCTATGCTGTGCTGGTCATTAAATCTAGTGACTAACCATGTTAAAAAGTTAACTTATGCTTCAGGTCAAAGATTAGGGGATGAATCACTGACTGACTCTTAAAATGGGGAATCCACATGTGATTCACACATTCTAGTCTGCAAATAAAGTCTTTATTAAATAAACCTAAGCAGGTATAAGAGTGTGGTCCCTTTAAAAGCCCCTGCTACAAGCAGGTTTTATTCACTCTGGGGATTCATCTAAGGCTTTAATTTACATGTTGTGGCCTAATACAAAATACTATACAAATACGGCATAAACATGTGTGATTCGTTCATTCGAGTATGAAATAGAATTTAGTTTCACAGTTTCTGACACAGCCTGTAGCCCATGTATAGACCACGACTGGACCGCTGTCACTTTGCGGCCCTCATTAAGAAGCTGTCCATTTATAGTGCACGCAAACATTTTAAAGCATATCTATTTTTAATGCCCTTATGAGTTATAGCCTGATTATATAACATGCTAGACAATGATGAATCCTTGAATGAATTATATGAAGAAAAATGTATTGCACATATTAACATTGACAGGAACCACACTCTTAAACCTGCTGCTGTGAATTTTGAACAAAAAATAATAATTTAGTGCGTTTTGTAGCTTCTTTCTTCTGCATTTAATGTGTTTAGCTGTAAAGCCTGTGAAAGTTTTTTTATTTTCTGTATATATCCTACCTGGTAGAAAGGTAGGAAGGACACATTTAATATAATGGATTAGGTGAATCAGGTTTAATAGTAAAAGCTCTTGAAAACTTTTTATCCAGTGTAAGGTTAATATTTTCATGCTTTGGCCTACAATCTTTTTAACATAACAAACACAGCACAAGACATCTGTAAACTTAAAAAATAAGATATAATAAGAATGTATTATAAAATCCCAAAGGCAGGTTATTACAAGTAATGTTTAACGGTTATCAGTACCAAAGTTATAAAACAGAATGTTATTTTTTATAGTATTTCCAAGTTTATGAAACATCATCCTCCTTCAGTCAGTTTTTTTTATCAACCCACCGGTTCATCAAGGGGGTTCATCATCTGTATAGAGTTCTGCATAGTGTTGTTGGGTCACAGAGGTTAAGCTCTGCTAATATGAAAAATACATTTCTTGGAGCAGCTCTCATTGCTCACAAGTATAAGAGCACATATTAGATTTTGTAGTTCTGAAGTCACCCATTAGTTTATTTAAACTTCTGAAGGTTTTTTAATGGAAACTAGTGTTCACTATATCTCGTCTGATGAGGTAAATTTTGCCTTTCTGCAATACTTTCCATTATAACACTTAATACTCGCTGCTGTGCACTTTGTATGATTATCAGAATCTCACCTACAGAGGAATAAACTTGTATACTTGTTTCTAAGAAACACCATCTTATCTTATATTTAAGCAATACATTTTTACATTAAAAACTAAAATGTAAAACTCATTGATAAACTATTTAAGGTTAAAGAGGCCCTACAACGCAGTAATACAAATTAAGCCTCACATTTTTGAGAATCTATTTTGCTGAAAACTGAGGGTAATCCGTTAGTCATTGTTCGTGTCAGCAAGGGCTGGACGGTATAGTGGTGTATTTAGTTACTGCAAACTAAAATATCAACCATTAGAGATTTTCCTATTGGGTGTTTTCCTTGAAATATAAATAGGTAGGCCTGGTTAACACGGGGCTCTGCAAGTTATGATGAAAAACGGGATCTATGCGTGCATTTAAAAAAGCTCATTCAAGCGTTTATAAAACTGTTAATAGTTGAATAGTTCAACTTTAAGCTAGCTGAGGCACAACTTTCATTGAAACACATGCTGATGCTCTTCGCGTTGTGTAAACCCAGAATGGTGCTTGCCATGTGAGCACTTTGACGTGACACGCTGACAACTCTGAAGTCACCAGAGATTCAAAGTTCAAATACTGGCACGAGAATATACAAACCTAAAGAGAGAGAGTCACAATATATTCAAATTGCATATCTTATAGAAAGTTAAGAGGAATAAAGACCTGCAGTACAGAGCCCATGAACAACAGTTTATAACATCAGTCTTACACATAGTCTCTCATTGTTTGTGCATATATTCATACTTCATTGTTGTACAGTGGTCCATGGACCTTCTGTACACATGATATAGCCAGAAGATAAGGATAAATAAATAATATCTGATTATCAAAGTTTAATCTGATATATTTAGTTAATTTTAACTGTGGTGAACATTAAAATGAATCGACATAAATACTTAAAGTAAATGATTCTAAGATTAATTTAAGGGATCATTTTTGGTACCGTGACATAAAATTACTCATTCTGTAAAATAGATTTTTGGCCCCTAGCTTCGGCTCTTTGTATCTCAGCTAACGGTCAGCCGTGAGTAGTCCAGTGATTCACAGAGTCGGGGCAGCACCTTAAACCAATATCAATGACTTTGAGCTTTCAGATTCAGAGTCTGTGTATTATATGTTAATAAGGGATGCCCCCCTTCACTCATCCATAGAGGATCCCCTGTTTAAAAACTCTGCTGTGAGCTTCTCAGACATTATGTGAAAGAGATTGAGATGAATCATGCTCTCTTACATGTGGGGAAAGACGACGATGAAACCTCTGAAGTCGGTTGCTGAAATATTGCCATATATTACACAGTAACTTCCCGTATTTTACTGAGTCATATGCTTCGCTAATATCGACAGAGCACCGGTCTCAGTTTAAACACACGCTTTTTGAATATAGTGTATTGTTGAGATTTGGATTTGGACACTGTCTGCGGTAAGCTGCTTTGAAGTGAATTGGACGGCTAGGGAATTTGTAGGTTCTGAGTTGTGTTTTGGCTGCTGCGTCCTTAGGTGACCTGTTAACAAGCCGGTCCAGATGTCAAGTGAAGAGAGCATGCATTCACACTGTAGTGTTTGTGTTTATATTTCAATGAATGTGAATAACTACAGACTTTTTTATGTCATTTAAATTAGAAAAGGTGAGACGGAGAAAGCGTTTGATTTAAGACCAGAGAAGTACATAATTCATAATATAAAAAGGTTTTCTTCAAAGAAGAGCAAACACAGAGCCAGACAACATAGAGTCGTCCTAAATTTACTTTGCCTAAAAATCGACGCCCTTAAAAATCTGCCAATACCACAGTCACTTATTAAATATCTGTCTGTATTTATTGACGTGCTGTGTACTTAAGGTTTGCTAAAAATATTACCTTATATTTTTGCATTCTTGGATGTTTGTTGGGCTAGTTTTATCCCAATGTTTGTATTGCTTTTAAAATGTTTGCAAAAATACTTCAGATGGTTATTTTAATAAATTTATTAACATTTAATAAATTATGCTTTAAGTATTGCATTTAAAGTTATAAAAATAGATTTAAATGAGCTTAACTATAATATATATATTAATGAACATTTATTTCGTGATATTGTATATTTATTTCAGTTCACCTACATTTTTAGGTTCTCAAATCCCACAACAATTTGATATGAGTGTGACTTTATTTATAGATTTATTATTATAATTACGCATATTTATTATTTAAAAACTTGACAATTATGACAATTATGAATATGTCCCACCATATCATGTTTAGGGTTAATTGACTTTTGGGAAATGTCCCATCTGTGTTTATTTAACTTAAGAGATTTCTCCTTCAATAAATAAAGTAACACATTCAAATGACTTGTAAAACAAAAATCAAGTAAACCACAGTATTACGTCCACATATATAACTCTGCACATATAACTCCAAAGGGCTCTGTATTAACATTGTTTGTTTGTGCATTCAAGAGTGATGCATTGTGTAAGTGGTTGTGTTATGTGTGCAGGAGGTGCTGAACTTTAAATGTTGTGAGCTTGTGCAAGGCAGGAGTGTTTGTCTATGTGTGTATGCGTGCGTGTGCGTGCATGTGCGTGCTTGTTTATGTGTAAATTAAGTGAATGTTCATAAAGTGTGAGAGTCAAGCGGTTCGTTGAGTGGGTTTTAAAGCAGAAGTCACAATCGGCACAGAGCAGGTCTGTATGTGTGAAGTGTGTTCATGCAAGAGGAAGAGCCGCCTACGCCAACAGGATGATCTGTCACAGCGGCCGGGCATTTGAAACATACACACACACTCAGACTTCCATCTTTTGCACACAAACCCATCACAAATAATAACATTAACCACAACACAATGTACAAAAACAACTCTAAACGGCAAACACAGCAAAAGAAAAATTCCAGACACTGCACGTTAGCTGCATACGTAAACGCACTACAAACAACGAAAAAGTTCAGCTCAACAAATACACTAATAGTTTCGCAAATACTACAATGTGTGTGTAAAACACCAAGAGATAAAATCTTCAATAAACACGAATAGCCACAATTTTGAGGCAAGCATGAGTAGTGTAGAGAGCGCTTAACCTGAATGATACTACACAAGTGCTAAAATTAGTTTCTTGTGACATTTAGATTTTAGATCTTTTTAACACCAAAGAGCTTCAGTTACGTTTAGAGTGTAATCTATTCTTAATAAAGTATCAAACTATTTAAACCATTTAAACACTTAGAGTTGTGCTTTATATGGTTTTCTGTCACCTTTTAGCATCTCAGCCATCTTTCACATGGATTCCTTATTTTTCCTTCAATGCTATTTTAAGTATCAGTCCAATTCTCGATCTTTTGAGGTCTTGTATGACTCTTTATGTCATTATATATGACAATTGATGGTGGTTTGAAAAGCTTAGCTTTAATCCTGCTTTGAGATGCAACAGACCAACTTCTTTGTTTTCTTTGACTGAACTCACCTGTTTTTAGTTCTACTGGAAAATGTGAAACCTTGTTCCATCCCAGTCGGGCTCGCTGTTGATTGGCTCTGTGTGAAAGGTTGTCTGGATGAGGAATGCAGGGATTATTAAGTCACTTGCAGAGGCAGGTACCTGTTAAGCATGAATGATACCTTAGGCCCCAGGTTTGCCCCCTTTCAGCAATCAAACCTGCTCTTCAGCTTTCTCTTCTGTGTTGTCATCGCGTTTTATTGATGTTGTTTTTTATTTTGATGACAGGCTTGGAAATCTGATGATTGAATGTTGTGCTGTGTCAAAACCTGCCATGTGTCTAGCATTTTTCCACAAAGCAATGAAAAGTGGGGATTGATATTTTCATAGTTTTGCCTCTCCTGCTCTTTGACCAGTTTTGGAAACGGCGGATCTGTGAACTGCTTTGATTGATTTTATCATAGCCCTATGTTCAACAATATCATGCTGTTGTGCCTGCATTATCGTACTCACTACACGGCTTTGAAAAAGGTGCTTATCCACTAGAGCACATACAGAAACATTCATTGCATTAATCTGAACCCTGCAGGGCGTCCCGTTTAAAAACATTTGGCTGCATGTTTAACATCAGTCTCCCGGCCTGCTAAAGTAATTACCGCACTCACTCCAGTGCCTTCTGGGATATGGAACATATGTTTTAACAATGGATCAATTTTATACTAAGCTTTCATGGTGTTTTAAAAAGGCAAGCCAACAAGCTCAAGGAAATGTAGTCGAAGGCCATTAAACTTTTAATGAACTGATGCAACTGGCTGTACCAAAGACTAGTTTTAGAAGAAATAAAGGATGATTTTATAGCCTTTGTGTTGTGGTCAATTCAATTAGACAACTGCTGTCATAACTGACATCCAGACACTCCGAAAAACACTCCTGGATGACATGTTATATAGCCAGAGAAATTCTCTTTCCATTGCCTGAGTACGTCACATACCAAAGTCTTGAGTTTATTTATTTCTGTTTTCTTTCTCCTCACCACTATCTGTTTTTTATTTTCATTAGCTCTCCAGGATGATGTTGGTAGTACTGCAGCTCAATACTGCCCTTCAATGGTCAGATACAGAATAGGATTTTTTTCAAAGGGCCAATATATATATATATATTTTTATATTAAAGGTTTATTCCCGTAATAAATTGACAGGTTTTATTTCTGTAATTTATTTATTAATAGTTCATCAATTATTGACTACTACAAAAAAGGCTGCTCAAGTGACAAGTAACATAGGTAAAAAAAGTAATAAAAATAAATATGCAAGGCTTACATTGGTAGAAATCCGGCAGAGCTCGGATGGAATGAGATATGTAAAGATGTATTATAAATAAGGTGCAATATGTAACATTCAAACATGTATGACTTACTTTTTTCTGCAAAACACAAATGAAGATTTTTGTTAAATATTGCAAACCAAAAACAATTGTTCCCTCTTATATTTTGCTTGATAGAAAAAAGTCAATGGGGACCAATATATTCTCTTGTGTAATGTTGAAGAAATAAAGTCATACAGGTTTGAATAAACAAGAGGGTGCGTAAATAATGACATGATTTTTTGGTTGTCTTGCTTCTTAAACCATTCTACTCTTGATTTAAAAGAATGTCTTTTGTTTTCTTGTGTGTTTCAGTGAATGAGATAATAGGCAGAGACATGTCTCAGGCCCCTGGGGCACATGGGGGTTCTCCTGCTGCACACAGTCAATCCTAGCCCACATCACACTCTCAGACAATCCTCAGAGAATCCGAGCAAGGAACTGCCACCAAAACCTGCTGTCTGCCCTATTCAGGCCAATTCCAGAATAAACTCCTCCATGTAGAATTACGGCACTGGCGTATGATCTGGAGATGTGTATGGTAACAACAAAGAGAGTTGGGCTGAGCATGCGTAACAACAACCTCAGATGTACGCTGTTCTTAGGTGGGAGGAATCTTGGATTGTCGGCCGCAAAAGCTTCTCCTGGAAAAATCTCTCTGACAGCATGATGTATTATTTGTAGCTTGCAGATTAACCCTTTGTATTGGCTAGCTATGCAGTCCCCCTATCCCCGACCAGAATATGCAGTGGGCGCTTAAATCGTATTAAGACGCCTACAAGTTACGCCTTCTTACCAGCGAAAACACCGCCTGTTTAAATACATGTTCTCCCAGTGCTGCCCTTCTAGTGGACAGGCCCTCGGGCGCTCCACTGAGTCTGTAGTAATAATATGCAACATTCCACATGTCTAGTGACCTTTCTGAGCTGTAGATAATCTGTTTAATGATTTGCCCAGTTCCTCTTCAGGTTGAACAAATGCCTTATGTACTAGCTGTGATTGTGATCGAAAAGGCTTTCGGCTGAGGTTTTACATTAGATATCTTCTTTCTGTTTTTGACAAGGACACAACTGAATCCTGTTTGTGTATTTTATACTTAGAAGTACCATACCTTGTGTTTTCGAGTGCTGTGAATTGTGTTTGTCAAATATTTCACAGTGCTGTGCTGTCAAGTAAAAAATTGTTCTCAGAGTCTGCAGACAAAATGGATTTTTTGTACGTTTGCATGAACTCCAAGATGACTGAAGACCGAAAGGTCTAGAGATATGTCCATTGAACTCAAACTTAATGATATGTTGACTATGCTGAGATGTCGCTATGTGCCTTTGGAAAGAGAAAGAGTTACGCATGAACAAATGCATTGGACAACTTAACATTGCAAATTGAAAGTCTTGGAAATGACTTCTATGTTAGAAACAACAATAAGGGTTTGCATCATGACAATCAACAAGTAGATTTTAGAATATATTTTAATATTTATGTCCTCTGTATAGGCAAATCAAAACCCAAACACATGAACCAATGTTAGACTATCACAGATGTTGTTTTGTTCACAGTTTAGAAATTATTATTCTTTTTGGACTAAACTGTTTTTGTCAACACAGTGAGATTTATTGATGCCGTGAAGCAGATGTTTCTCTGTTTGGGATTTGGCTCAAGCAAATGTAGGTTTTTTACTCCCTGTCTTTAATTTTTGATCTGAAAATGATGTGGATATTTTTCTAATTCCTCAAAACTGGCACCATTTGTTTTATCAATTCTCAGACTTTCAGCTGCAATGATGACTGTTATGTAAAAGTTTTATGCTATGCACTATAAACCTGCCTTTTGCCTTTAAAAGAAAAAAAATACAAAAAGAAAAGAAAAACCTTGATGCCTCTAGACTAGATGCTGTAGAGATGCTTATTCATATAGTAATATGCCAGACAGAATTGTGTTTCAACATGTGTACCTGTTTATGCACAAAGAAAGCGTCTTAACGTTTTTGTGCGTATGCGCTTATGTCAGTTTATGTTCATTGAACTGTAGATATTTGATTTTTATCTTTGAAAAACTCTGAATTTGAATGGTAAAAAAGCACACTGATATATATTAGGCTATGCAAGGACAAACGAAATGGTGTTGTGACTTTTTCAAACAAATAGCAGGTCTGTGTGTTTTTATTGCATCTATTTGGTTTGCAGGTTGTATGTAAATCCTTACATATAGTGACAGATGTTTTCAATGCCACTTTTGACTATTTAATTTAAACTATCAAATATAAAGTAGGAAAGCCTTAACTTGTGTTTAAATATGATGTGTGTCATAAAGGTATGGGTTTGATTTAGGAATAGCTTCCTGAGAATCAAGAAATGAAATAAAATGAAATAAAAAAAACAGATGGGGGATTCTGGAATAATGCAGGGCCCCTGGGTAAGCACCTACTTTTGTTCTCTTCTATAAACCAAAGATTGAACAATGTTTTCCCATTTTACGTACAAATGACAACGCAGACACCATAATTCTATTTTTGATACTTTGAAATGGATGTCATTCCTCAAGTTTGGGTAGGTTGGATGGTTTGTAAAATAAAAGTACAGGTTCAAATGATGTTTACGGAGCCTTGTATTGTTGTTTCATGTACATTTTGTATGTAACATTTTGTAATTTTTAAGACTGCAGTGCTTTTTGATTATTCAAAGAGAACAGTGTGCGACATAGGCTCTTCTGAGGTAGTGTATCAATAAACACAATAAATGCACAACTGTGTCCTGCTTCTTATTAAGTTCTGTATTATAAGCAATATGAACAATTCACCATTTGTAACAGCACACAATAAACAATAAAATTACATTTTTGTTCTAATTGTGTCCCATAGCATACATTTCTCATGCGGTTTTGTTTTGAAATATATTTGCTCCTTGATTCAGTGGCATTATTAATCTGGCCCATTTTAGATGACTTCATCATACACAACATTACATATTAAATTTATAAATGCAGAAATAATACACTGCAGGGCCAAAACTGTAGACTTGTTACTGGGCGTTCACCCAAAGTCTTAACCAAAGAAATATACATTTAATCAGGGCTCTGCTCAAAACTCCCCTGCTGTCAGCATCATCAAACGAGCACTGACACCCAAGCAAGAATTTTTATTATTTCATTAACTGTACATACTGCTACATAATACAGAAATGTCAAATTACAGCAGCAGGTCAATTAAGACAGCGACCTTGTCCTCAAGATGTCAAAGGCTGCCCCTGAAATTCTGGTACTAAAACTCGCCTTATCATAAGACTTTATTTTATCGATTTATTTATATTATGTAAGTATTACGATCGAACAAATCTAAATATAACTTATCAAAAATTAAAGGCAAAATGTAATGTTTGGAATTGTAAACCCAGATAGCACAGGTGTGTCTGTTAAATGTGAGCTAAACATTTGAAAAACATATGCCATGTAAAAAACATTTACGTTTACATTTATTCATGTAGCAGACGCTTTTATCCAAAGTGACTTACAAGTAGTGTGCAGTGGCCAATTATCAATGCAGAGCAAATGGGTGTAAGTTGAAGGTACTTCAGGCATTGTCTGCTGGCACAACCCTCCGCTTACAAATCTAACTCTCTAACCACCATACCACAACTGATCCCAAAAAACATCAGTTAGACATTTTTAGAGCCGTTGTACATCCATGCTAAATCATAAACATCTTCTTGAGGACTATGCAACATCTGACATCTCAAGAGATATATTGCAGATAAGCAAATCTGCCGGATGTGCTATTGGGAACTGGTTTTCCTTCTGACACACTACACCAATATATCTAAATGGCTTCTTACCATTTTTGGAGGACTAACAAGAACTTGACTACAAGGCTTGCATAGCACAATAAGTAGCAGTGTAATATCTTTAACATTTACATTCTATAGATTTTCTAAATTCTGCACCCATATTTGTATTTCAGGATAGAGAACTTCTCAAATCTATTTTTATGCAAAATCCACAAGTTCACAGTGGAACAGCATTCAACAGTACTTCAGTGTCTTTGTATCTTAAAAAGGATTTGATGTTTACATTAGAGCAATTTATTTCTTTTATATAAGAGAAACATATACACATACATACATACACATTTCAGAAAAAGTGAAAACAAAAAGTTCCCCTCATTCACTAGAGAGGTGTGCCAGTTTGTTTAGCCTGTATTGCACTCATGAAATAATCATGAAATGTAGTCATGAAAGAAAAACATTGTGAATACGCCGGATATCAGCAGAAAAGAACTGAACTAGATTGCATTTTCTTGCAAGTCCAAAACAAGGTGAGGCCACAGCATGGTTTAGACTGCACATAATCTCTCTTGGGGGGCAACAGAACACACATCTCTTTCTATAAAGAACAAGCATGACGCATACAGATCACACAAACAATTCATCTTTCAATTTAAATAAAAAAAGTTTTTTCTAGTTGGATTTAACTAAAAATCAGTTCATGCAAGTCTATGGGGTACACACTTGGTCTTAGCTCTATTAAATAAAGAAACGGCTCTGAAGGTTGTTTCATTCCAACAGTGTAGAGGTATGTAAGGAAAACCATCATGCCCTCTTTAAGTCCTATGCAGCACTAAAGTCTTTTAAGCGGTTTCTAACAAAGACACTACTTCCAATTTGTTTCAAAACAATCATTTTATCCGTAACAGAAGTATTAAGTGTTGCATTGTGTATTGGTTCCCTGGCACAAGACAAAGACTAAGGCCTAACAATAGTGTACTGCACTGCCTAGTGCTTCAGAAATGATATTAACACATTAGATAAGTGTACTGGTGTCCTACAACATGGAAGAGCTTCTGCTGAGGTTTTTGTTCCATTGTTGGCAGGCAATGTTACACACATACAGTAAGGCCTGAATTGGGATGGATTTCATGACATCAAAAGACACACAAGGAACAGAGTAAAGCATGCATGCAATTGCTTCCTATTTCTATCACATTCACACACACTCACTCACGTACACAAGCAGCAAGGCACTGTTACTTAGATGATTCGCTTGTGTATATAAACATATATACAGCGTTTCTGTCTCAGGTCCCTTCCTAAACTACTGCTTTGCATCTGAGGAACTGTCTGCAAGCCAAAGACAGAGGTTTCCAGGAAGAGAGGGGTCTAAACGGATCAAGTGCTGTCCTCCCTCTGTGGGTGTAGTTTTCTCACTCGCAGCAGGCCAGGCGGATGGGGTGACCGGCAAGGGGAAGATTGGAGCGTTCGGCCACGGCTTGTCTCGCCGCCTTTTCACTGGGGAAGGTCACCAGTGCCTCCCCACTCCGCTGACCACTCCAATTATACAGCACGAGAACAGAGTCCGCCTGGAGCTATACACACATATACACAAGGTATTACAAAACATGCAAACTCTGGAATGTGTTGTTAACCCTCCACGTGAAGTGCTAGGCAGAAGAAAGAGTTAATCACATTTTATTAAAGCATTCCTGCATAAACCCGCAGCAAACACAAGTAAGGTTAGTCCAGAAAAAAAATCAATTCAAGCATGATTTTAAAACTATAATTTAGTCACCCTAAGGTCATTCAAAACTTGTATACGATTACTTCTGTGGGACACAACAGATGATAGTTTTAGAAATGGCAATAAAATAAAAGTAAATGGTTTTTCGGTAACATTTTTTAAAATATATTATCCTGTGTCTTGCAGAAGTCATACAAGAGTGGAAAGACATAAAGATGAGTAAATAATGGCCTTAAATAATTCTAGTTGAACTATCCCTTTAAAAAAAACATTATCAAGACAAAGAAGACCTACAGAACATTAAGATCAGTAATGAATCCCAACAAACCCCAACCAACAAATCCCAAACCAATCAGTCAAATTAAAGAGAATCATACATCCGAAAGCTCATGAAAGGGACCGTTCACCCAAAAATTTAAAATCTGTCATGATTTACTTATTCTCTAATTAAATTCCAAACCTGTATAAATATCTTTGTTATGAAGAACATAGAAAAAGATTATTTTGCTTGTAATCATGTCCTGAGACCCCATTGACTACCATTATTAAGGGGTCCGCATTATAAGCAGTCGTCAAAAAAAACTTTTTCATCAGAACAAAGAAATTCTTCAAGATTTGAAACAACTCAAGATGAGAAAATGAAGACAGAATTTATGGGTGAACTATCCCTTTAAAACAGCAACATACAGATTATTCAAGCAGATTAGTGCTACTTAGATACTAAAAGAGAGAAATGTTAATATGTATAATACATATAAAAGAAGAGCGTTAATGGATCCCACTTCTGGCAACATCAGCCCAGTGGAAGTAAAGGGAGGAGTAAAGAGTTTTAGTCCATGCACAAGCAACAGGTTCAGGTCGGGGGCCATCGTGAGACCTTACCTGAAGCAGCTCCCCCTACAGACACAGCCATTCTTTAGACTGAATCAGACTCCGGCCCTGATCACTCACTCCAACCAAGCTGCTGTATTCTTCAGGAACATACTACAGCACAATGAGCCACAGTCAGTACTCCACGACTCTCTTTAAACTGAACAAAACTTTTATGGTACACAAGGGGTGTAACAATTCATTTGATCTAACAAACAAATCAATGGACGTTTAATTACATTAAGTAAAATAATTACAAAAAGTAATCTGATTATTTAAATAAGAATTATTGAGGGACCATTTTTAAATAAAATCAGTACACAATCACCCCCCTATCTTTCAGGGTGATTACTAAATCTGGGATGAAAAAGGCAAATTGATACTGGAGTTCAGATATAAAAAGGCTCCAAACACAGGTCAGATAGATGTTACCTTATAGCACAACAAAAGAGGTGACACCAATGTACCCAAAACATATCCAATAAAACAAACACACACCACCCAAAATACACTGCACAACAAGAAAATGATATCAGATGTAAAACCTGAATTAACTATAGATAAAGAAAGGGGGGTTCCGGACACCTGCCCAAAAAACACTTCCTGCACACAGATGTATGTAGTGTGCATTTTGTCTGAGAGGTTAAAAGCACACTTGGAGGTTTGACTGGGCTTGGATCCATTTCATCAGTTCACCCAGAAGTCAAACCTGAATTCAGCCTCTCACACACACCACCGTGATACGCTTTGTGAAAAGATCAGATACACGCACGGCAATGAGGGCCACAAACCCCAGAGGGCAGGGCAGACACACTGCATGCTGGAGACAATTTCACCCTCTCCCAACACACAAATATATCAACAATCACAGCTACTGGAAGAATCTCCTGGACTACATGTGAGAGAGAGTAAGCACACACAGACCCATGCCCACATCAAAGCATCATTCACGTCCATCAAAACATCCCTCAAACTTTGAAAACCCATCTTCCCCTATCTGAGTGTACGGTAGGTGTCATACCATGTTCTGAAGCCTCCGCATACTCAGGTGTCAGCTAATGATAGGTGGGAAGAGGAGGGACAAAATGTACATAATGATTGAGCAAAATGCTACTTTATAAACTAAGGAATCCTTTAAAATCTGGGATTTTGGAAAATTGAGAAACTAACAAAAATGTAAATGAAAGTATTAAGATACATTTTAAACGTAGTAATTTAATGTACATACACTACAGGTTTAAAATGTTTTGGGACATTACTCAGTTATGCATACATTTTATGTCAAAGTTGTGAAATAAAACCAATGAATTTGTGTTTTTATTTGTGCTTCTTCTCTCCCTGACATTGTTTTAAGGTAACATATAAGTGTTGTCATGAAAAAAAAAAAAACATAAGCAACAATTTTTTTTGCTTTTGACCTGTCATGTACATTATCCTTTAGGGTTTAAAACCTTCTCAGACAGTTCAAGATTATATGTCATCATAAATGTACAAACAGGAAGATTATAAATAATTTAGTCATAAATAACTTTTTAACAGTGTTGTACATAAGATTTGCAACCAAGACAAAAAAAGACAAAACCCTCAAAGAACCTATAAAAATGGATGTGTGCTTCATAGTTCATTCTAAAACCATAGTATAAGAACTTGACTTTCACCAAAAACAATAGCACACACTTAATCTGAATTCAACTATATATTGCTTAGGAAAGTAATCTTGGTCTTTCTGTTTGTGTTTCTAAAGAATAAGTCAGGGAATAATGAAATGAAGAGTCACCTGATATCCCTGAAAGAAGCTGAGGATGTCTTTGACCCCAGCGTTGTACGGCAGGCCCTGCATCCGCACAAGAGCTCCAGGTTGAGGAGACAGAATGGCAGGGGTCTGTTGGGCTGCCACAGCTGCTGAGACTGAACCCGGTGGAGCCGCAAAATAACTCATGGTAGAGGGAGAGACTGGTGGACTGAAGTGAAGAAAAAGAAAGTCAATTATGATTCTTTATGTGCTTTTGTACTTTTACACCTTATGTCTGTTGGACACACTATTAGTGTACTTGTTGTACCTGGGGTAGTAGGCAGTGTAGTTCATATTCATGTTCATGTACAGCTGTGGTTGTGGAGAGTAGTAGGCAAAGGTGGGTCCAGGGCTGTGTGTTGGAAGCTGTGGAGTTCTTGGAGTGGCCAGCAGGGGAGGCTGATACAATGCTGCCTCAGCTGGAAGCATAGCTGGAGTTGCTGGAAATGCAGCATAGGCTGGTGGGGAGAGACCTAGGAGAGATGGCAACACATTTTCGTAAAATAATAGATTTTGAGAAGTGTCTCAGTGGTTTTGTCTCTATACCCTAGAATTCATTGGGGGCTGTGTTACCAACATTCCTCAATATATATTTTTGGTTCTGCAGAAGAAAAAACGTAAAAGTACGAAATGACATGAAGAACCAAACTTTTTAATTTGGGGTGAATTGAAAATATCATTGGTTCATAATGGGTAATTTGGGCATGCATATCTCTCACTAACACACAAACACACACACATATTGTGTGAATGTCATGTATACTTAGCTCACCTGGCACAAGGACTACTACAGTCTCCTGTTGTGTAGTGTGAGCACATACGGCCTACTCTCAAGCCAAGGTCAGACAAGCAGATCAAATCACTGGGTAAACAGTCTTTCCTTTAGTGCCGCTTCAGGCCTGCTTTTTCTAAATGCCAAAAAGTCGCACCTTTAGAACGGTGACAGAGCCGACTCATTGTAGATAAACCGAAATCTGATCTCAAACAGTAGAGCTGATTGCAGCAGACTAGAACAGTACAGGCACACAAACACAAATCTGCATCTCTCAAGCAGGAACAGATTACAGCCCGCAGGCTTACGCTGAACACTAACTATTAATACCATAGTTCATCTTATCTGTTTCTACAAGGACTAACCTAACACAAGACTGAGTTTATGACTCAGTGTGGGTATATTTGACTGATTATAAACTGTATTAAAGGTTCAGTTAGGACAGAGGGTGGAGTCTCTTACAGGGAAGTTTGCATGGAGGTGGCGACAGGCCGCTGCGGTTCAAAGTTCCCCCCATCAATACAAAGCTCATCTCCTCAGTGGAGCACTGGAACACCTCCACATAGCGGTCCTTCATCATCTTCTTGTGGCACTTCTGAGCCACCATAAACGCACGGTCAGCAGACTTCATCTGGATGAAGGCATCACCGGATGGACGCCCCTGGAAGATGACCCGAAAAACTGGTCAGAGGTTTGAAAATTTCTTAAAATTCAAGTGATATTTAAATCAAAAATTATTTTTTAAACCTTTAGGTTTCTTTTGCAGAACATAAATGAGGTATTTTCAAAGAAAGCTAGTAACTAAAAAGCAGTGGCACCCATTTACTTTTGTATTTTCATAAAAGCAAATATAAGAATTATTCCAAATATCTTCAATTGTGTTCTGCAGAATAAAGAAAGTCATACAGGTTTGAAATGTCAACAGTTATTCCTAACTGGAAGCCCTGCATTAATCTGCTGCTTTTTTACAGCAACAAGTTCTACTAAGTGTCAAGGAAATTTGGTTTTTGCTAGTTTGTTTGAGTCCCAAAACACCAGTGTATTGTGAACGAACAGCTTAAGTGCAAAAAGTGAAAACGCTGCTGTCTAAACATACCCTAAAGAACTCAATAAAAATTAGTCGGCTTAAGTTGACTATTGTGACACATGCTTTTTTTCTGTTGTTCCTCTCCCTCTATTTCACCTGCTGGTTAAGGACCATGTGCACTCCGTGTGGTTTGATGTCAATGGTGTGTTCCCCCATAAACTCCAGGATCTCTTCAATGGCAGCAGTGTAGGGCAGACCTCTTAATCTAATGCAGTCTCGTGTGCTGCCAGTGGCGATGAAGGGGGGTGATGCCAAAACTGGCAATGACATAATTGGAGCAGGAGGAGGAGGAAGAGTGGAGATCAGTGGAGTGGACATGTAGCGGTTCAATACCTACATTGAAAATAAACACAGGGATAAACGATGACACATTGATGAGAAGAACAATCCACTGTAAGGACAGGCTTATTTGTGTGTCCACAATCCCTCTTTTCTTTTAACCACACACCCAAGATCATCCCAGCACTTTTACCATACATGACAGGAAGTAATTACTATATTTTGCATTGGATTCATTATATGCATTTCATCATAACCGAGATGTTTTCCGTTTTGAGATCAGGAAACAATAACATATCCAAAATTACAAACCTGCATTTTGAAATGCGCACTGATACTTTCCTAAAAATAACTTCCCAAAGTGTCTCACTGGTTGGAAAAAACCCCAAAACAATCATTCTAAATAGTCCTGGCAACCGTGATTCTTTAATGTAATTTTGGTTTAATTCCTCATTAAATAAAGGTCTATGTTTACCTGCTGGACCTCAGCTGCAGTACTGCGAAACAGCTCAATGTATCTTTTGCCCAGGATTTGTTTGTGCTTCTTTAGGGCATTCTGGGCATATTCCTCACAGGCGAAAAGAACGAACGCATCCCCCGTGGGACGTCCATCTGGGTACTTTACAAACAGAAGTCCCTCCATCCCGTCTGTCACTGGGCTCTCGGGACCCAGGAAGCCCAGAACATCCTGGGGGGTGGCAGTGAATGGAAGTCCCCGCATTCGTATAATCACCTGGTTCTCTTTAGAAAGAAACTGAGCGACCTCATTGGATGTGCCTGTCAAAACAAAAACAAAATGATTACTTTATAAATGTTAAGTGATTGTTATTCTTCAACAGAGTACCAACACACAAGAAGCGTAACTAGATTTAAGGGGAACGAGAGGTAAAAAATGTCAGAACATCCATTCTGGATGCTTTCAGCTCCTCTAAAAGCTTTCAGCAGACACATCAACACGCGCGGGTGTAATTATATCCAGGCGAGCCGCTGGTCTTTTACACCTGCTGTGTGTGAGGCTTTTCGGAGGCAGCTGACCCATCTTTCTCCCTAAGGAAAGAGCTCTCTCTTTTTTGGCCTGGTCACAAAGAGGAGAAGGAGGGGAGCAGAGTAGAGTTTCCCTCTCTACCTGACCAACATGAGTCAGCAAGGGAAAAGACTGACAAAGAGCCTTTTATTATCACAGCAGGAGAAAAAAAAACACTGATACACACACACACACACACACACACACACGCACGCACGAACACATGGGAATAACTTTTGGGGATGTACTCAAAAAACACTTGAGTACTTTACAAATCACACAGTCTCCCTAAATTGATTAAAAATGTTATGCATTTAAAATAATTTTAAAAGTCTTACCTCCCGCAATTTTAAGAAATTCTTCTCCTGTGGCTTTATACACCTGAAACAAGGGATAAATACAACGTCAGAGGACTGAAAGGCACAACCATCATATACTGTATGTTTATATAATTTGAATTAATTTCAATGTGTAAATCTAATTTGTACACTTAAGGGCCACATAAACATTAAGTTTTCCCACAGTTTTCCCACAATTTAAATGGTAACCCCAGAATGTGTCTGTCATGTTTCAGCTCAAAATACTTTGATTATTTACTGGAGAATAGTGAAAAGGGTCTTTTGTGGGTGGAATGGAAAATGTGCTGTTTTTGTGTTTGCCTCTTCAAACACAAATCAGCCGCAGTTATCCCATCCCCGGTCAGGCAAAAAGTGAATGCGAAACGTATCTTTAAAACTGAACACACTGTATCTGATTGAATGTAAGGAGTCAATCAACAGGTGGGTCTTAATCAATGTGATGACACTTCGCGGAGAAAATGCAAAAAGCTAGGTTTACTGTATATTTAAAGTATGAATGGGTGGGTTTTAATCATTCTAGGGTGGATCTGTACACACACTTCTGACAGTTGTGTTCAAACAACATTTAAAAGTGCATTTTACAGATTATGTGGCCTTGAAGAATTAGAATATATCAGAACAAATATGAGTTCTGTTGCTACTTGAATGTCTTTCAATTTGAAAGCTATGTCAAAGCTAAGCTGAATAAAACACCAGCTTAAAAGCTTTGGGTAGATAAACTCACTTCTATGTATCTGCTACCCATGTGGTGTTTATGTCTGTCCAGTGCCATGTCTCTGTGTTCCGAATTTATAAATCGCACCAGAGCCTCTCCGTTCCTCCGTCCCTGAGCATTTAGACACAACGCAACGCCTCCTCTAGAACACATAGATATAAAAAATAAAATAAGACACACGCACAACACAACACAATATCGAAACACTAAATCCACTTGATGTGACATTTGGCAGGACTTGCTGTCAGAGTCTCAGTAAGGTTTTGCATTACACTGTTAATGTGCACTTAAAGGTCTGATGTGAACACACTCTATGTGATTGTGAGTCAGTATCTTAGTGCCACGCTGTAATCTCACTTGGCAATGTTGAGGCCCTTGAAGAAGCGTGCGATGTCCTGATCAGAAGACTGCCATGGCAACCCACGAGCTCTGATGACCGTTTCACTGTCCACAGTTTCTGTTTTACTGCTGGAAGCCGCAAAAAAATTGATATACAGGTTAAAATTACTCAACATAAGCAGCTCTATAGTTTTCAATAAATAACAAATAACTAAGCGTCAATATAACACTTCTGAGAAAATGTAAATAAAACTAAAATAAAAGCCATTGTTATATTGAGTTATGGTAGCCATAGTACTTGAATTCGTACCATGCTCCGGATTCAAACTTGTAGTTGACAACCTCATAATCTGGGAATTTGTGATCTATAAATGAAAGTTAAAAGATCATGAGATGTATTCAGATGCACTGCAAGTGTATATAAGAGTGAATAACAGCGTGTAACTCACTGTAAGGTTCATCCAGGAGGTGTAGTGATAGCAGGACCATATTTTTCACTTCGTTCACTCCTGCCTCCTGATCCACCACCCCAGGAACACACACATCTGAGAACATGGTCAAGGTAACAACAGCAACATGCAAACAGACATTTAACATACATATTCCTGCTAAAGCATAGACAGTACATAGAAATTCTCCTCAATACACGTTTGATTTTAACATTCAAACATTTAAATTGACAGTATATTCGAAACTCTCTGATAAAAATATTGGAATAATCAATTATGAGTGTTACACATGAAATGTTGTAGTATACTCTTTATTTTAGAAGAGGATACAGTCCAGCATGGAGGGCAGAGTGAGATCTTTGACGGGGCCTGCGTTTGGGCAGCATTTGTGAAACTCTTTCCTTAAGTCCACGAACGAGTAGAAACACTCCGGCAAGACCAGATTCTGCAACATGCACAGGCAAATGAGGGGGATTTGAGCAGGAAAATATGTTCAGGAGGAGCCCGAGGGATGGGCAGGGAACAGAAAGCGATGAAGAGGAATAAAGGACTGAAAGCACTCTAATGTCCTCTAAAAGTGCCAGCATTCCATTGAAGATTAAAACATGTTTGTGCTGAGCAGACAACACATTGACAGCTCACATGAAGAGACCACAAAAAATAATGTTGAAAAATAGAACACGAAAGGTTCTGAACATGCATTTTTAAATAATGGTAAAAAAGAGTGGTTGTGGATTTACCTTTTTGGATGCCTCGGGGTGAAGCACCTGTCTGATAAGGAGTGGGCTGTCCACACACAGCGTGTATGAGCTTCTGCCCAGAGACTTGAGCTCGGCCGACACTGACTGATGAAACTGGAGAAACACAGAGAAAAGGAACAAACGAACAATGGGATTTATTTCTAGTAACAGGAATGTGAATAACATGAGCAGAAAAAGCTCCAAGCAACATATTGTCTTGCCTGTCCATTTAGAATTTTAAATAAATTGCTTTAAACAACTATATATATTGCATAAAGACTAAATTGCAAATTCAAAAATTTTTGTTTCTTCATTTGTGCATGACAGCATAATCAATAAACCTCACTATATTAAGTGTAAAGATTGTAAACTTCTCCCCTTATCACCAAACACCACCAAACTTTCAAAGACTTTCTACAATGTCAAGGGCACTTCAGAGGTCACCCTTAGTATGTTGTAAGACACGCACACATTATTCCCTGTATGTGCGCATGTGTCGTCTTGTTTTGCAGATTAAGCGGCAGGTCAGACCTGTTTGTTGAAAATACAGGAAGTGAGCCGTGCCCACTGCCGTTGTCATTTCAGATAAAGTGTGTCATGTGACCAAACACGTAGATGACAAAACAAATGCAAAGCTTAACAGACACCACCTGCTCGTACTCGGCTGTAGGGGCTCCCATATTTTACACCTGTGTTTAGAAGGAAACATTGAGCCTTTAATGAATTACTTCTGATGTTTAGTATTGTTTAGTAAACCTTTCCATCTCTCAACAGTCAACAGCAGGAGTGGTTGACCACTAACTACTACTTGAGAATTCATTTAAGATCTTCAATAACTTGTCGATTGTTAATTGAAGGACCTCATAAATGCTGCATACACAAAGACAAATGCATAAAATACACTTTGCTAAATGATTACACTGACTGTTTGGTAGATACAGTTTCTTTGATATAAGTGGACTGGGTGGCTTTACGATATTTACTTGAACAAGGGTTTTGATTAAGGAAATATAGAGCAGTTATAGTCTTGGATTAACTAAAGTCTCTTTAGGGAATTCAGGACACTTGATATTTGCATCAACTCTGGGCCGCTATCCCACTCATGCATGGGGAATATCTACCTGAATGGGGAATATCTACCTGAATGGGGAAACTGATTTCTTTAAAAACACATTCTCACAACCAACTTAACCAGTCCTAAACCGTGCTTTTATCTGCTCATGCATACAGGTTAGCAAGCGTCTCATTAGACTCTGTGTAGAGCCCAACCCTACAGAATCCTTTTTTTTACAGACTTATGTAGGGCATCCATATTGAACAACATTGCCTCCACAATCAAAGTTATAATAACACTGACACATCTTGCACAATATCTTTTATATTTGAAATAACTTGGGCGGCAACGTTGCTGGGCAACTGTAACCCAAATAAACTAAAATTACAACACATTACATTAAAGGCAGGGTAACTGTTTCTTACAATGGTTGTTGTGTTGGAACAATCTTAAGCAAAAGGAACAAGCATCTTTCTGTCCTCAATCCTCATCATTCTTTCTACAAATGCCAACTTGCTCCTTCCCTCTCCTTACTGTTGTTTGGAATTAAGATTATTTTGGTACCAGGCCCAGCTCCGATTTCTGATGCGTTTTCAGAAACATGTTACCTCACCTTTATCACAACAATTTAACCGATTTGTTTGTAGTCACAATTGCAAAAATGCACAAATCAGACATTTCTGTCTCTCAGTTATTGTCAAAAGTTCCTTTCTTGAACCCTATCTGATTTATAATATATTATAGAATGACTACTACAGCATGAAGTGAAAAATAAAACAACATAAAAATAAAGAAACAAGTTAATCAGGGATATTTTTAAGTACAATATACAAGAAAAGCCAATGAATGAATTTTAATCCTCTAATGGGTTCAAGAAAAAACAATCGCAGAGATGCTGGAAGCAAAGACTTCCAGTATCTACAGCATGGCTTTTAACCAAACATTCAAACAATATTACACTGTTTTCTGATACCATCTACCTGAAATTTTTTAAATAATCAAATTCATACAGGCTCAAATAACAGGATATGAGAGAAGAATCAAGTTTTCTGCTTTTATTTTTAGATGAGTGGATGAAAAAAGTGCTATTCCAATGACACCATTCTAACATATAAAATTTTCTGTTCATTTTTTTGCTTGATTGATAACATAAGCCATTATTGTCTTTCTTTAGAGAACAACAATAAAACCTCCCAAATCAGTTTACAGGCTTCGATTTTCAAGATAAACCACGTATAATTTAGCCAACCACACTAAAGCTCATTCAGTTATATTCACACTCCACTGTGGGGTTTAAGAAGCAGACCAATCTCATTTTAATACAAGGTTTCAAATAGTCATTACGTGCTTACCAAATGTCTTAAAATAGTCCTGTATTGACATAACAATCTTCTCCCATAAACTACACTTGCTTAGCATTGCGTGAGATTTTGTGTGTGTTTTGTGTCTTCATGGCTGTTTTCTCTGCTCAGCCTCACCTTGCACAAATGAGTTACCGCATTAATTTCTTCAACACAAACCTTCTGCTAAAACAAAGACACACCCTGGTGACAACACACAGGGAGGTCAAGATCAAACTCCAAGGCAAAGTTAGACACACACACACAGGTGTACTGAGAGGTATATGAAGAAAAATGTTTTGTGATGTTTGGATTGGGACACGCATACAATCTGAGCTTGATTTAGACTTTCGGTTTCACATTCTCCACTGCATTGCTGTCAGTCCTGAGAGAGAAATCTGATCTTTGGATCACATGATCAATCAATCTGTCCTCTTGAGCCTGTTTGCTCATTGTGTGTCGCTGTGTGTGTATAGAAAGGGCGAATTCCAAATGCCACTTTGGTGCCTTTACGGGGCAATGCAGACAGGGAACACTATTTTAAGAATCACTCCTACTTAATATAATAATTTGCTTGGAAAGATGTGTTTAAATTTATTCTGTCATTATTTCTTGGTCCTCATTACACTTCATTACCTACAATATTTGAAGACATTTTGTGTTCGTTTTGTTTTCAAATTGATAAATATGGACACAAGTAAAGATAAAAGTCAAAATTTCTTTTTAATAACATCTTATACAAGTTCTTATTTATTCACCTAAATGTTGTATAAGGAAGGTATTTGAGTTTCTCTATTTTGTGTCCACAAAATAAAGTAAATAGGGGCAAATATGGTTTGTTTACCAACACAAGGTCAAATGTTTTACTTCCTTAAAAAGGATCACCATTATAAATTTAGGAGCAACCACCCAACAATGAACCATAGCAACCATGGCCTGTCTGAATACTAGTAATAAATGTTACCGTTAAAACAATCATGTGATTTCTGCTTTGTTTTATATACAGAGGTAATAATTTTCCTCATATTTAAAATCCAATTTTTAGTCATGTATCACAAACACCTTGCATTTTTTGTTAAATTGAGATAATTTTGTTAAATTGGGTAATGGGAAAGGGATTGTACAATTGTATGTTCTTTCCACTGGAAGATCCCACATTTCCCATTACAGCATACAGCGAACAGGTAAAACTATGTGCTAACATTAAACACATGAGAGAAACACACGTTTTTAAGAGGTGTATTTAAATAATCTACTAAAAACTTGCATTTGCTACACTTGTGCTACAGTCTGTAGCTGTTCAAGGCAGAAAAGAAGTGCTGTTTTCATTTAAAGACAGCATCACACTTGCACCTAAATATATTTTCAGGTCGCAAAAGTTAAATATCAGGATACAAAGTATCCTGTGGTTAAGCTCAGTGTTAAAAGGAATTCATCCGGATGTCCGAAATGTCTGATAGCGGGATTGTAAAGGAAAAGGATATGCCTGCATAAAGGCTCGAATTTTTAAGAAAACTTTCACATTAAAGCTTTTTTATCAAATCTATTCACTTAATACAAAGCGTTACAAGCGTCAACATCCCATATATTTTATCTCTTACATTTTTTCTGATTGGAAATCGGTTTAATTTTCCTGAGGCTAAATGAAAGAATGGTTGAATGCGTCATTGATCTTCTCATGGATTCTAGCTTCTGTGTGTTTCCCAGAATCCTCTCTGAGCACTGGAAAAGCTGGAGAGGCACTCACAGGTACTGACATGCATCTGCCAGTCTGCTTCCAAACACACACCTACTCTTAAACACACCCAAGCTGACTTTCTCTTACAAACAAAAAGAATTCTGCATTTTGTCAGAGTTAAACAAAAAAATTTTAAACTGTCATTTACTTCATTTACTCACCCTCTTGTCATTTCAAACCTGTATGACTTAATATTTCTTTTTTTAATCAACAGAGGGCTAGTAAAAAACAGAATTTTACCTTTTTGATAAACTATCACTTTAATAAAACCTCTAACCTCACCCACACTTTCACAAATACACACAGGTGTGTTAGCTTCATAATATTCTCACAGCATTAGCAAGTGTAAAGAAAAAGCGATATATACAGCAAACTATTTTATTGTTCCTCTGTGGAAACAGCGTCCTGTACAAACAGCGCAAAGCAACCACAACATTTCTTAAAAACATCTTTGACTCAAACCTGTGAGTAAGAAACGATGAGCCACATTAAATCCCCCTAAATACCGGTTGTGAACTTGTCATGTCTCACTCGCTGGGCTAACATGTACAAGTTAGAGCTCAGTAACTTATCTTAAATAAGCCATATTTTCACAGTCATTTTACCTTACGTAATTTAAAAGATATTGAGAATTTGTTTTATTCCCACTCCCGAGTAAAAATCATTTAATACACTAAAGCTGTCCTGATCTCTTCACAGTAACAGTAGGTTTAGTTTTACTTCTGTGAGTGTGTGAGGATAAAAACAGTGATAAAAACTTTAGAGACTTTAAGCTTTCTATTTATCTAAAAGGTAGGCCGGGGCAAATTGATTTCACAAGTTAATATTTACAGAGCCGCTCAGGGATGGGCTTCAACCAAATTGTGATGGCATGCAAAGACCACTAAGCCATTGTAACACAAATCTCCTGCTTAGAATAAACATTTTAAGTCAATTCACTGCACTTTAAATGTGTCCTAAAATTGCAACAAAAACAGTTCCAAACTATGCCAAAGATGAGCTCTAAAATCCTTCTGTGGCACAATAATGAGAGCGTGTCCATTATGAAAGTGGGGGTAGGAACAGGTTTACAGAGTACAAACAAATTCTCTACCATCAGGCTGGAGAAACACGTTTGGCAACAATCGGCCTTTGTCAAAACAGATCTGCAAATACCCAGGAGGAACCCGAAACTTTCCACATCCTTCTCAAAAATTAGGCTAACACGGATACAAAACTGGTTCAATCTTTATCCTTTTATTTTTGCATCACACGCTCTCTCAATCCCCGTCATGTACGGCTTTCAGTGCCATACATTCAAAGGTAAACATTCCGTGTTGCAGATGTCTGCTGAACACATCAGTTCAAAACAAGACCAGACCTGCACTCTCCCCTGAAGCAACGTGCTCGTACCTTTCTTACCACACCCAAAACACACATTATTTAACATCTTTTCATGGATGAGACCAGAAAAGCATTTCCAAACATTGATGTATAGCTATACATATATGAGACACAAGACTTAATCACACAGAAAACATGTCTTTGGCATAAACGATGATATTCACATATTATATTTAGTTTTGTTCCAAAATGTGTTTTCTTTAAATCTGCGTTGCAAAAATTCTAATTGTGAACATACAGGTGAATTGAAAGATGTAGATAATTAATATAATGCAAACATCAATGGATATGATCATATCTTATCTTAAAATTATGTCTGCATGATCAAAAAAAATCATAATTGTTGATTATTTACCTGCGATTACTACTTACATATATACATTTTACAATGTTGTGAAACGTTTTAACTTTCTAATAAGCAGGTGCTTGGTACGTTCTCAACATTCAAAACTGTGAAGTATAATGAAATAACAAATATAGGAGTAATGTGGTCTGTTGGGTACAAAACAAACTCAAACATATTGTCGAAATTGTTTCACCCCTTATAGTAATTCGTTTTCCGATTTATCATCGCACCCTTGCTTAAATAAAATAAATACGTATGCAAGAAATTGTCCCATCTCATACTCATGCAAAGCCTTGATGGTTTCAGTCCTTGCATCGAAGACGGAGAACACGCTTTAAAAACCACACATGTACACACAGTGTGGAGTATCTCACCTGTTGTAGGATGTTCTCCAGAGGTTCGGCCTTGCACAGGTCCTCTGCAGTGAGTCCGGTCTCTTCTTTGCTCTCCTCTGAGAGATCCAAGCTGTCCGGCTTCACCAGACGCCTCTGAAGTTTGCCCACCTGTTAAAACATCATCTCTTTCAACTCTTTCTCCCCATGTTTCCTCTCCCCAAGTGCACAGACGCACAGAAACGAAAATCCACTTCTGGGTCACTAAGGCGACCGAATGTGTGTGTCGGTGTGAAGGCAAAGCACACCCGGCCGGGTGACTGACCTACAGGCGATGACATGCACCAAACCAGGCACGCTTGGGTCTCTCGTGGCTTTAAATCAGATCAAACGACACAATCCTTCCAATGTTAGTGTGATGCAGATGTGTGCAGAAGGTGTAAATTTGGGAAAAGCGTACCTTTGTTGGTTGGCTGTCAATGTGATATCTAACACTAGAACCATTTGGAGGTTAAGAGAGACCTCACAACTGGGTGGAAAGGTCCGTACCTTCTTCTCATGGAGATCCACAATTTGCCACACCAAGAGAATTAATTCCCTCTCATCCGACCCCAGTTTACCCCCATTTGCACCAGCTGTTGCCCCAAAGAACACCACCAGAGTATCACTGTGCGAAGCCATCAGGGACCACAAGGGTAAAAACTACAATTAAGAGCAAAGATCAAACAAAACAGTAACAGTTCACCTTCCTCCAGGAGAAGCAAACAAAAGAAACGGAAGTACAATTGTAGCACGTCAGGAGGGACAGGAGAATCCTCCAGGAGAAGAAACACGTCACAGTGCGGCACAAACTCTACCTGTTGTGGTACTTGTGCCTTCTCTAGCCAGAGTGACTGGTTTGACTGGTACAGGAAGCAGGAAAGGTGCTGGTTCGTCTCACACTAAGCCCATACCGAGCCCCGGAGGCTTTTCTCGCCGTGCTCGTGCACTTTTCTGCCTTACCTGGCTTTGGCTCGGCCTCCCTGTTTCGTGGCTGTCTCCTGACGCAGCGCTCCGATTGGCTGGTTTGTAAAGGTGAGGGCGGGGCGTGCTGCCCGTGTCGGCCACGCTGATTGGTCAGCTGTGCGCTGGGAAGAACAGATAAGAATTTCCCTTTGGCCCGCACGTGTTACCTCTGTAGGTCATGTTCCTGATGTGCTGTTCCTCTTTATCTTAACTTTGTGAGGTTTTTGTGCAGTGTTGTTGGGTTTTATTTACATGCATTCGTATAGGATCCGTTTATTATGTTATTCGCACTGCTGTGTAATAGTTCTCACTTATAGCTCATTATAACTTGTGTATTTATAAAATATCTGTACAAATTCTATTCCATACAGAAGCTCTTCTGTTGTTTATTTGTATTAATTAATTTGTTTATTTATTTATTTATTTATTTGTTAATTTATTTGTTTGTTTATTTATTTATGTATGTATTTATTTATGTGTTGATTTATTTATTTATTTGTTTATTTATTTATTTTCTTGTTTATTTATGAATGTATTTATTTATGTGTTGGTTTATTAATATGTTTATTTATTTGTTTATTTATTTGTTTGTTTATTTATGTATTTATGTGTTGATTTATTTATTTGTTAATTTATTTATTTGTTTGTTTATTTATGTGTGTATTTATTTATGTGTTGATTTATTTATTTGTTTATTTATTTATGTATGTATGTATTTATGTGTTGATTTATTTATGTACTTATTAATGTATGTATGTATTTATTAATGTGTTTATTTGTTTATTTATTTGTTTGTATGTTTGTTTGTTTTGTTTATTTATTTATTTATGTATTTATTGATGTGTTGATTTATTTATTTATGTATTTATTAATGTGTTTATTAATGTGTTCATTTATTTATTTTTTTTGTTTCCCATGTTACTTTTCACTTGTCTTGCCACTTTACATTGTACTGGAAGCTTCTGTAACCTAACCACATATCTTGAGAGTGTAAGCACACCTGGCAGCTCTGATTCTGATTTAATGGAGATAATGCAGACTGAACGTTTGTGAACCTCCTGAAAAAGCTGACATATTTAGGGGAAATAAAAGGACATCAATTTAAAATTATTTGATAATAAATATTTTAAAAAGTTCACAGTAAAGAATAATAGCAATATTTCTTAAAAATAACCCATGTTAAAAATTGACACCCCCAGATTCTAAATCATGTATGATGTTACACAAACAATAAACGACAGTTTTTATGTTTTCTTGTTGTTTAAAGGTTTCTTTTCTGAGTCATTAAACTGTCTTCTGATATTAAGAAAATGATATGTGCAAACTGTTTTGTTAAGTATAACTTATTTTTGTGTTTAATTTTGTCCTTCGGAAGGTGGAATATGAAATGAAACATTAAAATTACACTAAAACCATTGTAAGAGATTAACACCCATCTGATTTGAGACTAACGTCTTACAATGTTTTATTTTTTCTCAAAGCAAGTATTCTGAGGATGGTTGCCGCTAGCTGCCAGGCCCCCTGATTAAATTTAAGGCTGGGCCTTGCTCCACAATCTCCCCTGCGTCTGTTAATGAAGAATCCCCTAAAATGCCAGTGCCCTCTGTATTCTTCCAACTTTCACAGTCTTAGGCCCGATCATAAAAAAACAATATGGTTTATGATAAGATTTGTATTGCAATTGTTTATTATCTGATGATTTGCTTAATACTCAGTTGTATATAAAGTTACATGGAGAATGTTTTTTTAGTTCTCTCACTCTTGTCATGCTCCCCAGGCGCCGCAGCATAAATGGCTGCCCACTGCTCCGGGTGTGTGTTCACTGATGTGTGTGTCCACTTAGGATGGGTTTTATGCAGAGCACGAATTCTGAGTATAGATCACCACTTGGCTGTGTCACGTCATGTCATGTCACTATTTCAAACTGACTTCATTCTTCTACAGAACACCAAAAAATATATTTTGAAGAAAGCAGAACAGAAGTTCCCTTCTATTCCATGGAAACGTAACCAATACAAATTGATGGCAGTTACCAACAGTCTTAATATTTTCCATCTGCTTAAGTCATTTTTGGTGAACTATTGTATTTAGTGGAAATTCTTTATTCTGTTTGAGATTTTTGAGCAATAGTCATAAGTGAATTACAACACAACCCTTAGAGAGACAAACCGCCGGTCTTGACATGAGCATTTTTTTTGTCCCACACAACCACAGCTGCACTTGCTTTCTCTGCACCTGCTCACTTGCATTTTATTTCATAAAGGAGAAAAACAAAAACCCGATAAGCCTTGTTATCATTTATTAGTGAGACAACAGCCATAGTTTTCCCCATCTTTCAAAGTGTGGAAGCAATACACAAAGATTATACAACACACAGTAAAATGTAAAGATCTTATAGCACCATTTGAGGTTTTACAGATATCACAATGACCCAAACCACCGTGGAACATCTCAACAAGAGCTGTTTTCTTTCAGGATATTATAAGTTTTGATAAGCAGGCGTGAATGAAACTCATATAGACACTTCTTCTAGAAACACTTATGAGATTTAGATATGAGGCAGATGATGGCAGGACATTATAGCAAACTTTGTCATCTGTGATTAAAAATAGAGTGATACAAAAAAGAAAGACGGATGGATTCCTCCTCGTAACCTCTGTTTCAATAAATGCCCATTTCCTCTTTTCACACACTTACAAGAGTCACAAACACACACATGTTGCAATATGAGGAATAGGAAGATGTCGAAATCTCTTATGCACTCCAAATCAAAGACATCAAATAAGGGATTTTTTTGTGGTTCCCTTTTCAATAACAAAATTCTATTGTTTACCTAACCAGACAGAAAAGTATTTTAGGATATCACACGAGTAAAGATTATTTTTTATGGAAGATTAGGTTCAGAACCATTTATTTATATTTCAGTAAATATATCATCCACTTAAGACAAATGTTCCTCATGTAGAAAGGAATAAAAGAACAAGTTCATCAGTTGTAATACAGTTCGAAAGCACATTTTTCAATACAATAACTGTTTAACACAAATTCTTTAAAGCAATCTGCACTTCTTTTTGATTTGAGAGTAGCTAGTTACTGTTACAAATCATCCATAGTCACTTCCACTGGAAGTTTAGTGTCTGTGAGACACTGTGAGGTGCTGGTGTGTGAGTTTTGCCTCTTAGATACAAATGATAACTCTTTATTCCTTTCACCTGATGTACTCGAGATGTGCTGGAACAACTTCTGAATTCCAGTTTCCCGGAGAGAACTGCGGAAGGTACGAGCAGCAAACACGTAAAGTATTGGGTTGACTGAGCTACTGATGAACACAAGAGCTCCTGTTATTAAGGTCATCGTCATACAGGTATGCTCCAAGCTATTGGACACTTCAGGGGATGAAGACCTGAGAGCAAGTGCGATGAGTGAAAGAAGGTTTGTCATGTGATGTGGGATCCAGCAGATCCCAAACATCACCACGACGCTGCCGATGAGAACCGTGGATTTACGCTTGGACTTGAAGTTCATGAGTGCTATGCGGCTGAAGAGGCAGCCGTAACAGACCACTAATGTGATGAACGGAATGACGAAGCCTATGAGAGTTTCTAAAGTGAGCAACACAGCCTCTTGTGTATCGGATGTGTACTCCCTGAATGTACACTGCACCGGCTCTGGTGGATGGCCCAAAGCATGAGTTAGAATAACAGGAACGCTCAAAGCAAACGAAATGATCCACAACACAAGCAGGAGCTTATTCAGTGCTTGTTTCCTTCTCCAGCCTGCCGAGGCGAAGGGGTACCTGACGGCCAGAAAGCGTTCCACACTCATGATGGTGATGAGAAAGACACTGCAGTACATGCATGCATTGATGATGTACACCATGGCTTTACAGGCAGCTTCGCCAAACACCCAGGAATAAGCCAGTGAGTAGATCCAAAGAGGCAGAGTGATCAACACCAGAAGATCTGCGGCAGCTAGATGAAGGATGAGCACGACAGTGTGCGAGCGCGGCTTTACATGATTCAGGATGGTCCACACCACCAGCAGATTCCCTGGCGTGCCCACCAAGAAACACAGGCCCAGAATGACGCTGGCCCCCAACAGGCCTCCCTCAGTCTCCTCTTCTTCTTGAAGATAATCCGTACCGTTCATGTTTCCCTCTCTGAGCCAGTTAAGTCTGCCAGACTGTGTAAAGCCAAACTAGAAAAGAAGTTTACCTCAGCAAGAACTCACTTCCCTTTTGAGGAAAAAAAAAACAGAAACGGAGCTCCAAAATAAAGACATGATATACGACTCAAAATGACGGTCCATGAAAAAGAGGTACTTAAGACATAGTTGACACAAATCCGGTCACTCTGTCATGAATTGCTCAATCTCTAGTTGTTCCAAACCTGTACACATTTCTTTGTTTTGATGAACACATAGAAAGATATTTGCTCAAATGCTTTAAACAAAGCAGTTCTTGGATGGCATTGCCTACCGAGGGAATAATAAAAATGCTAGTCAAAATTACCCCACACCTTTTTTTTTAAATATCTCATTTTGTGTTCAACTTATTATTTGGCTTACAAAGCGAGTCAGCTGCCCCTATTATTCATTCAACAGAAGTAACAGACAGTTCCTCGAAAAAACAGATCATAGGCCTTATCTGGAAATAGGGTGGTGATTTCTGACATGTGTGATGCAACTCTTTTTACAATTTCTAATGTTGTACAAAGAAGCAGGCAATGAGAACATTTAAAATAAAAACATATTTTTATTATAATTATGTTTTTTAATCTATATAACATTTCTGCGGTGCTGTTAAAAACTTTTGATATGCTGAGAGTGTTAGCAGTTATTTCAAGACATGCTTTCCTCATTCTTTCCTCCACTGGTGTGGGCAGGCGGGTCTGGATCCAGCGCTGTTCATAGCTGCAGGGGCAGATGGCTGTTGCCCACATTGGACACCTCAATATTCCCTGTCCCCCTCCCCATTGCAATGTCATGTCCAGTTTAAGTGCTTAATGCTAGGGCTTTTTTGTCTCCCGGGTCTCACACCGCCCTACTGAAGGACAGTCTGAGAGGGGTTCTTTTTTTGAGCCAACTTTCCTTGCATATCATGTTGTTCCTTTTTCTTTTTACTACCTCTCCGATCTGTCTTCCCTTGAATGTGATATGTGTTTTTGGTTGGAGGGGTGCCATTTCACGGCATGTAACAGTGTCTGTGACAAATAAAAGATTGATTGATTGATTGATTGATTGATTGATTGATTGATTGAAGACTATGAAGCACTTCTATATGTGTTGTCCAAATTGCTGTTTTAAATCTGTTCTAAAGCATGAGTTCTGCCATTCTCAATGTCTCACATGAAAAATATCTGCACTAAATAAAGGGTTGTGGGAATCTTAACTTTATCCTGGACATTGGGAAAATTTTTTCATGATTTCAAACATAATGTCTCGTGAAGAAAATGTATGTTAAAAAAATTAATTTAATCAGGTGGAAGCAATGTTCATGATTACAAAATTACAAAATTAAGAAATACCACCAATCCATTTTTTCAGTGTGAGCTTAAAAAATTAAAAAGCATAGTTGACTCTGACCCTTACATTCTTAAAAATTTCCAGTCACTTTTTATTAGACAGTTATTTCCAACGTATCTAATTGTAATGCATAATTAAGATGTGTAATAAATATCTGATAACTATTTGATTTATTTATTAAATGAACGACACCTAAGTGAATCTTAAGTGAAAGTTCACACCAAAAGTTACATTTCAACATTAACTGTAACTATAGTCATTTCAAACGTATTACTTTATTTTCTGCACAACACAAAGGAGGATAGTTTGAAAAATGTTGTTAACGGGCATATACTTGCATTGGATTTGTGTGTAATAGAAATGAATGGGTGTCACTGATGTTTGGCTTTCTTCAAACTATCTTTGGTGTTCTGCAGAAACATTCAAAGTTTGAAACTCCAATAGATGGATGTGACAGTAGCGCCATCTTTTGGTCATTCTTTATTAAATGTAATGACATCTTGGCAGAAATCCAGATACATTATAATTTTATTTACAGATTTTTGAACTGTATAATATTCTGTTTGTCTCCAAACTTCTTGGTGTGAGTTGGAATGCAGTGAAATAGTCGAGCATTGGCAGGTGTACGTACATTCAGAATATGTCCAAGCAAACCAGATTAAATTTGATTTATGGATCTGGCAAAGAAATGTACTAATTGTTTGATGCTGCATTTTAAGATAGGATTGTAAAGCTGTCAGAATCATGTAACTGATGCATTGGTTAAATCAATATCCATAGTTTCACTTCCAACCCATTCTGCCAATACATTTAAATACATGTCAAACTAAACTGTCTGTGTTGTTAACACAACCTAAATAAAATCTTTGCATCCGGGAATTTATATTAATAATCTTATTTCTAATAACAAGATTTTGGAAAAGCACTTGTTATTTTAGAGGTTTATAAAGAACTCCCCTTCACTGAGATCCAAACCACACACTTACATTTACATTTAGGCCTCTAGCAGAAATGAGGCAGGCACTTGAACAAGAGCAAACAGATGATGTATCACCTAAAGGATCCACTAAACATCATTTACAGAGCAGAAGAAAATCTACAGTGTGCTTCTAGAAGTATAAGGGGCAGTCAACAGCCAGTTCCTAATACTTTACATCCAAACTCTCAGCAAGTGTAGCCCTTCAAACAGCTGGCCCAGATGGCACTGAGTGACTGATGCAACAACAACCAAATACTGAAATTATTTCCAAGATGAACATATTTCTGTTAAGTTAAGAACAGCAGTAGGAATAGGAAAATAAACAGTAAGATGGTGAGGCACAACAGGAGAACCTTGATATTGGTATGGACAACTCGCACAACACATAGACATGAAGCCTTTATAATGCAGAAATAAGAACCCTTGACACCTGTAGGACAAAACAAAAGAGACTAACGAAAGCTTCAACATACAGTACCCTCGACTAACATTGGCATTGGTAAATATAAGCAAAGACTGTACCCTCGACTAATATTGGCATTGGTAAATAAAAGCAAAGAACGCTTTAAAAATAAATCTACATTGTTTCGCATTTTGATCTTTAAAGTAAAACTACATAATATTTGAAGTTCAATGTTTTTTTTTTAAATTTCAAACATTATGAAAATTATTTGTGCCATTCTATTGGCCTTGCTCCTCTGTACTCGGTAAAAAAATCCTTAAGAAAATAAAGGCCTACTTTGTAGTGCCCTATCCATTGTACTTCGAAGCAACATATTTAATGTCCCATCTAGTGTACTATGTGAAGCCATATCTAATGGCCTTTCAAAGTGTATTTCGTAGTGCCCTATCTACTGTCCTTCATAGTACACTGTCTTGTGTACTTTGTAGTGCCTTATCTAGTGTCCTTCCCACAGCCCTATACTTTGTAGTCCCCTATCTAGTGTACTTCGTATTGCCCTATCTAGTGTCCTTCACAGTGCCCAATCTAATGTACTTTAAAGTGCCTTATCTAGAGCCCTTTCCACAACCCTATAATTTGTAGTGCCCTATCTAGTGTCCTTCATAGTGCAATGTCTAGGTAACTTTATAGTGCCTTATCTAGTGTCCTTCCCACAGCCCTATAAATTGTAGTGCCCTATATAGTGTACTTCTGGCACACTTTGTAGAGAAAAATCTTATGTACTTCATAGTGTACTTCATGGTGCCCCTTGAATACTTTGTAGTGTCCTTCAAAGCACCCTATCTAGTGTACTTCGTAGTGCAATTAAAATTGTTGTAATTCTGTGGACTCTTTGTAAATGAAAAGAGAAAAAATTTATATTTTTGCAGCCTTTATGTGCATGTGTGTGTGTGTGTGTGTGCCACCTACTTGTGGATTAGTGGTAAAGGGTGCAAACCAACAGAACTCTTTACCTTTAGACTTGTCTACATTATTGTCTGATTATTGTCTACATCCTAAACAAATAAAGTTGAGACAAAATAAAAAAAATCCAACAGATACTAATCTAATAGAAATGAAGTCTATTAATGTAAGATGTTACCTTGCTTGAACTAAGTGTTGTGTTAGGATAGACATTTTAGCTCTGAAGATGTAGCTTTAATGTGACACAATTCATGACAGCTGGAAAAAGGATTTCCTTCATCAGTCTACATTACTTTAGTTTTGCCTGTGATATCTGTAAGATTGATGATAAAATGGTTATGGGAAAGAGCAAGAGATAGAACCACAAACAGCCTGTCTAATCCAATCAAAGTTCACCATATTTACTCATGATTAAGGCAGTCACAGGTCATCCTGTTTCACTCTTGGGTTTGTGGTTTCCATTTTTATGCAGCAAACAAAGAATGCTGGAAAATTCTGGGGTAGTTCTACATGCTGAACAACTTCATATCTCTCTGCCCAGTTGTGGCTTTGGCATCTGTAATGATGTTGGCCTGTGAATGGCATGTCTTTCTGACAGGGATCTTTTTTCCACTACATGTGTGACTTCGGGGATTATGTTTTTACCATTGAAAAACTACAATGTGGAATTCAAAGGATATAGTTTGTGGAACAATATCCTGTTCATAAAGAACATTAACGTGCCCACAACATAGTGTGTGTCTAAGCAAAATAACTGTATGCAAAAAGAAATGTTCTGATTAAAGCAAAAAGTGCAACAATAAAATGTTACCGTCATGAGGAAGAGGAATAATTCCAGAGAACAGAAGTTTACACAATCATGTGTTTGGTGTGGCCCGCAAAGTACAGCGCTTTTCATAACCTTTAAAGGGATAGTATAACTACATTCAAAATTATGGAATAATTTATTCATCTTCATTTCTTATAAATAAGGATAGTGTTGTTTGATGTAACTGTGAGCTGAAGAATATAGAGAATATAATAATTAAGAATTGTAGAATGAACATTTTTTTAATTTACTGCTATATTTAAACCTGTGTGACTTTCGTTCTTTTTCAGAACACAAAAGAAGATATTTTGAAGAATATTAATAACGTGATACACAGTGTGAGAACATACAACTGAAAAAAACATGCATAGACATATTGTTTTCTCCAGCATTTTTAAAGTTCCTCAGGCTAAATGGTAATCTCTAGATATCATCTATTGTTACCCTGCAAGTATTCACAGGTATTTGGGTTAATACACATACACTACTCACTAACAAGATTATCAACAATAAATCTTTTATGAAGCCAGTGTGTGCTGAAACTGAATATGATCCTTAAGGGTTTGTAAAATATGTGTGAGACCTGTTGTGTACTCCATAAACCATTCAAGATTATAAAGAACAAAAACACATTTCCCTTTTCAGTACAAATAAATCAGTCTTTATTCCTTTTTTGTGTGAACTTGTAAGGGTGAAAAATAAAACACTCAAGTACACATGCCTGCACCAGCTAGAAGTGGAAGTGTAGTGTATTTGTTTTGTTGTATACTTTCGATTTGTATTGGTGATAAAGAATGGCACTTTAGTGATACACGTATAAACTTAACACAACCTTTGACGTCCTAAAAGCTATCTCCTCAAAGCACCACTGGTGCAACTATTTACAAACAATATACATTTTGTTTCTTGTTTCACTTATTAGCATAATAATAGAACTGAAATGAAAACAGGCAGCAGCAGTACCCAGAACCTAGGAGCAGCAATGTAGGGCTGAGCTGACCTGAGTAGTTAATAATAGTTAACGCTCTGATGACACCTGCTATCATAAGCCGCATAGGAACAAAACTAAACTGACTAACCACAGGTCAGATTTAAGAGAGCACAGTCTTTATGAAAATACTGTTAAGAACACAGAACCTCTACAACACCTCTTTGTCTGTTAACAAATGCTTTTAAACCGACTGATAATCAGAAATGTAGATATATCTTTAACAGTCTCAAAATCAAATCTTTTGCAGCAAAACGGGCAACATAAAGTGTGAGCCTCCTAAAACATTGTACATCGTACACTAAAGTAATTATTTACAGTAAATAATACAGGGAAGAACACTACTGTTCTAAACATTTGAAAGGAAGATAAATACAAGAATATTTATTCAGCTTTATAGATAATCTTTAAATTTATATAAAAGCGGCATAAAAAAGAAAGAAACAGTGCTATTTCAGACGCTTTATGAATTTGCTGGCACTCATCCGGAACAATAAATAGTAGCTGTGTATTCCTCTTCCGCATAGTAATGTGGTGCTCTCATTTCCAAGCCAGATATTAAACCTACGGGACACAAGAATAACATATTAACATATTAGACACCAGTATCATGAATGTTTGAATTTAATATGCTGAGATGAGTGTATGACTAAACATGCCCATGCACATGTTGTGAAGATGGGATGCCATGGAGCGAAAGCAAAACTTACTGCAGCAGTGGTTACTGAGCTCACACTATAGTAGAAGGACCTATCACCTGTGCATCTCCCTGTAACAAAAGGAGAAGGGTGCATGGGGTTACATTACAGGTTAAAGTGTGGGTTTGAAGAGCTGATGGTGCTAATGCTAGCATAAGCAGGATGTTATGAAATGTTATGCATCAGACAGACTCACACACACATGTAATACTAACCGCTGAAATGTACTGGCTGTTGAAGCACGGTTTCTCTTGTGAAGGAGAGGTGATGGAGGAGTAACAGGAGGATTCGCAGGGTGAGCTTGGCTCCTCGGACAGAGCCTCGGGCAGGTGACTGGAAACACATCCGCTGTCCGAGCCACTCGAGCCGCTACCAGACAGACATTGAGACGACGAACCTGAGCTCTCTGTAGCTAAAGACAGACATGGGGACAGTTCAAAACCTCAGCATCACATGTACTTTGATATATGGGAATAGAACAGGCATTGTAATATTGAACCACATTTAACAAAAACCACACCAAAAAAACATACTCATAGAGGGTTGACTGCTGGTCTCATGCTCCAGTTCATCTTCCTCAATGCAGGGGCTGATGAGAGGTCTCTCCCCTCCTAACAGACTTTGAGTGCTGTACATGTGAAGATTCAATGGCCCCAGCAGGGTGGAAGAAGAGGGGCCGCCGGACACTGGGGTCCCGCTGACAGGAGTGTTTACTGATGCTCTTTTGAACGGGTTTGAGTGGTCAAACAGAGAGACAGCAATGGAGGCTCTGGTCCTAGCCCCTGAAATACAGCAAAGGGAATGATAAGGAAGTATGATAATTTTGCTTATGTCTTATGAGATCATGTTCTGGGCATTTTAAATCTAATACTTTATTTTTACAAACAGTTTGTCTTATACCTAAAGAGTTTTGAAAGTCTGGAACATACATCCTAAATGTCTGGAAATTCTTCATTTTAGTAATTTATTAGTGCGATCAAGTTAGTGGCACAGAAATTACACAATTTACTCTTAAAGTGATAGTTCAACCAGAAATTAAAATTGTGTCTTCATTTATTAACCCTTCTTATTCATTTAGTTATTCATTAAATATATTTTGAAGAATGTGACAACAAAACTGCAAGTGAATAAGTGATAGTTTCAAACATTCTTCATAATATCTTATTTTTTGTTCTTTGGATAAACAGAAAGTCATACAGGTTTGAAATGACAAGAGGTCGAGTAAATTAATATTCAAAGTTGGGTGAACTATTCCTTTAAATTTTAGAAATAAGATAAAGGCAAGAAAGAATTCAGCAAACCAAATCAGCATGTCGTCATAACTTCTATGTTCATGGTGATTAGTTAATGTCACAGTAAACAGGCTCACCTCTGCCTTTCATAATGTAATCGATGGCTCTGTCATTGATAGCAGCATCACTGGGTTTAATATCCAGGTAGGGTTTATTGCCCACCCCCATAGAGACCATCTCTTGCATTCGAATTTCTGCATGCAGACACACATTATGTAAAGATTTAAATGAAGTTTTGACACACACGCACACACACAAAGATTTTAGAGACATTAGAATGAGTATAAAACTGGTTTCCTCACACAGATGAAAATAAATATTCAAACCAAATATTGTAAGATAAAACAATTCCCTTGATTTGCATGCTGAGTCATGCCAAACTTTAGAAATATAATAGTGGCATTAAACGCGTTCCTATTCGCCTAGGGCCCTAACTGTCCAAAAAATATAGAAGAAATATTTTAAGGGTATCTCATCTCATCTCTCTCATTTACATAATAACTGTGTTAAACAAAACAAAGAAACTACTGTAGCTCATCTACTTCAATTCTTTCTCACCTTTATTACGTGTGGCCTGTTGCCATAGTATCCGTGCAATGTCTGAAGTCCAGGCATGTTTGATTTCAGCGTTACCGGCCTGGAGAATGTAAGCCTGGTTTTTTGATGTTCTCCTGCGGAACCAGATCTCAAACCTCAGACAATTGTCACCTGATGTTTCTGTCATACCCACGTCAGCCGTCTAGAGAGAGAATAACAGCGTGAAGATACATTATAAAATTCACAAACATATGATGTAATTACTGTTACATATAGAGTGCTTTTACAAGTAAGTGCTTACTTTAAAAGAATGTTTATATATGTAAACATCCAGGCCACCCTCTATCCGTTTGGGTTTGCTGAAAAGCACTAGATCCTCAAACAGGAACACATGTCTTTGGCACTTCTTCCTGCCATACCAAATCGTGAACTCATCTTGACGAACCAACTGGCCCTGTTCCTTCAGATTCACCTTAGAGCACATGAGGAAAGAACATTTGAGAATCTGCACATAAGTAGATCATGTGTATTCTCTGTGTCTTTCAAACTTACATCACAGTCTCTGATTGCATCCATGGCCAGCAGATCATTGCCATGGCGAAGTTGGAATTTCACCATCTCAGCGGCGGCACGCAGGCACACTAACTCTTGCTCCTGGACTTCACTCACTTCTTTGATCAGGTCTTTGAGAAGCAAAGCGTATTTACTCATACGCTGGATGGGTTTTAGCAGGTATGAGGCCAGGTCCATCTTGTCTCCCAACTCCAGTTGCTTATGCTGGAAACACAACAAGTTATGGAGATAAATGATGTGTTGATGTTTTTAGATCCATTCTACCTCGTGCACAATGCTCTGTGTGGTCTGCAGTGCATATTGTCTATTTGCTTACCCTGAAGAAGCTGTTTCCATGACTGGCCAGAAGCGCATCTGATTTTGGCTTGTTTTTGCTGTATAAGGCATACAAGCTAAACTGGTCTTGCTGTAGGTTAAATGGAAACAAAGAAAAAAGATAACATTTCAGGCTCATCAATGACCTTTTTATATTAATATGCTTATGAAGAACAACACTTGTTGTTCAATGTTGAGGGACATTTTCCAAATAATTTCCAGGTGCGCTTTTGTTTGGAGAGGCTTAAAGGTTTAGAAATGTGTTTAGGTTCATGTGGAGTGTGCCATAAATTCATAGTTGTGCCAGGAACATGACAGAAGTGATTTCATCTGGTTCATGCTCTGCTGTGGGTCAAACAGCACGACTCTGTGTGTTTTTTCCTCTTTGCTATGAATCAATGCCTTTTAAACTGTCATTGACTTAAGATCTTCATTATATGTTCATCACAACAAAGAAATTATTTTAAAGACCTTTTGCCACATACATACTTAGTGTGACAATATGGGTGAGGAAAAACACACATTTTTAATGATTTTGACTGATACAATTTTTACAGGTCTGAATAAAAACAAAATTTAACTGCTCAAAAGAAAAAGCCATTAGTCTGACATTAAGTCATGAGGATGTTGTAAGTTATTTTGGGTTTATAAAAATGATGAGTCTAAAAAAGAGAATGTCGTACATGTCGAAGGAAGCAGTGGCTGACGCGTAGTGGGTGGTTACAACAGCTCTCCAGCTCTTTAAGAAAAAACTGGCTGTGGAAGTCTACTAGTTTCTCCAGGTTTCCGAAGATGACACTGCGTTTCCCACGTAGGTCCTGCGGCAGGTCAGCGCGCTCCATCTCAGGAAAATAGTTGTCAATGATGTACCGCAGGGAACGCACATACTCCCGCTCGGTTGTCACCATCTCATCCACAATGTGACGTAGTTTACTGAAGGACAGAGAGAGAGAAAAAAAGGCATAGACGCTTATGTTATTTACTTTGATAAGATCAATCCTGATTAGCTACAAAATTCATTTTCAATCACATCTGAATAGATTATCATTATTTTAGGTCTGAATATGCACAATTATAAGGCAAGTTTAATTTTTGAGAATTAAATTTGTTTTTGTACCACTACAGTGCTCTTAGTCAATAAAAAATGTTGGTAGACGTTTAGGCATTTTTTAGAGAGTATCTTAATGTACACTTTTATTAGGCAACTGTTACTCTGCAGAATTATTATGCAACTAAATGAAAAACAAAGAATTTCACATCTTACTTCTTTCCTTTCACCTGTTAAAGTCAGATAATAAACAAAATAAATAAAAAAAAGCCTCTGTGACCGATATATCCACCCTTTTTTTTAACGTTCACAAGCCTTCCATTTACAGTCTTGATCTGTTCAGAATACACTTTTTGTGCAGCCTCAACCACAGCCTACTAGACAGTGTTTAGAGAAGTGTAACGTTCACATACATTGTAACTTTCCTGCTTTATAAAAGCCCAAAAGTTCTCAATAGGGTTCAAGTCAGGTGAAGGTGTTTTTCATCTTTAAGGGCTTTACTAGGTAGCCACACAGTGGAGGACTTCGATGCATGCAATGGAGCGTTGTCTTGCATGCGATGGCGGTTGGGCTTCTGCCTTTCCTACTTGGGTCATGTCTCTGAGAACTGAAAACCTAATTTTTCTTCACAGTCCAGGTAGGTTGCAGTTGTGTAATATGGTAGCACTGGAAGGTGATGGGTTCCTGGTGGCTTCATGTTTCATTCTATTCAAATCTTTGGTGGTTAATATGTGTACTTTCTTGTCAACACATTTCTTGTGACCCTGTTGACTATTTTTAAAAACTTTTAACAATTTTTGACTTTGGACCATCTATCCTGAGCAAAACTTTCTAATAATTATGCACACCTTGATATAGGGTGTTGATCTCCTTAGGCTACACCCTCCTCGTATCACAAATAGACATCACCTTATATGCTTTAAATCCAAAAAACATTAAAGTTTATAAAACTTGGAGTTTGAAATTATGGATAAAATTATGATATGTTCAAAATAATCACTTGCCTTATAATTGTGCACACAGTGTATATGTAGTGTGGAGTACAGAAACGAGCACTAAAAGGAAGTTTTCTTATTAAACCCATGAGGCACTGAACCCAGGATTTCGCAGGCAGTAAATAGCTTAAAATGCACTTTCGATAAATGCATGTGTTAAATTATATATGTTTGGGAATAATAGCTTTGCCAGATTGTTTAAGGGACAGGTGATTCACACATGGGATGTCAGGTGCTTCACACATGGGATGTTTACTCTCCACAAAGCCATCTCACTGAAACATTCCAGCCAATCAAAGACTGGATACATTTTTTTTTCAAACTTAAGTCTGTCAAACAGACATGATTTTCCAGACATATTTTGCCAATGAAATTACATGACTTTGCTATCCTGACATGAACCCCAGACAGTATTCTTATCTGTATCTTCCTTAAACATTCACAACAGCTGGACAACACAGGACCAAATAACTTGTTTTTAAAAATCATAATCAACATCAGCTCAACAATATCACTATCTGGAAAAGGGAAAAAGATGAATGTGTTTTAAAAGAACCACAGATGTACATTATAAACTTTTAAGACCAATATTGTTACTTCATCAATCTCTTCTATGTGGAGAAGCAAAACACAAATGCGTTCCCAACCACTTCAAAGCCCACTGGATCAGCTCCCACCTGGGAAAGTCATCTGTATCTCAGGCCCTTTCCCAGGGGGTTAAAGGGTGACCAGAAGGGTCCACAGCTGGAAAAGTAATCCATAGGGATTCAGAGATTTATGGGGGCTCTGATTAGCTAATATCAGACTGATAATATGAAATGAAAAGATTTAACATATAATAAAGTATACAAAATGTAATTGAGTGTGATTGGGATTTTCATGAAATCTTGGCTTTTGTATGTGTCCATTCAACAGTAAAACCTGTCATCATTCACATACATTCTCCTGTGAGAGAGGCTTCATATTTTTTGCCTGTGTGTTGGCAGCACTGCTGTTCACATTGTGTTACAACAGCAAGCAAGCATTGTATTACTGCCAAATTGTGTATGCGTGTGTGAAATTGTGGTCTGTTACACACAATCCCTTGAGTGATGGCTTTGAAGTCTTAAGTTTTATGCTTAAGCCTCATTAAGCTGATCTCACAAACTTCATTTAGCAGACTTACAAGATCAATGTGTTAATGTCATAACAGGTGATCATGTGATAATGCTTACACGTTCACAGTGCTTGACCCACCTGCCCTTGCTGCGAGGTTCCGGCGCAGGACTCCCACCGCGGGTTGAATCAAGAGAAGACCACCCGTGCATGGGCGGAAGTCGTGGGCTGTATGGCCGATTGATCACCTCAGTGCTGCTTACCTCTAGACCTTTAATAAACACCCCAGTGTTCCCTCTCCTCGCAGGTTCACTTAGAGTTCTCTGACAGGTGCCATAACGTGAAACACTCTCGCTACCTGCCGTATCAAAGCTTTGAGTCTTACGCAGAACCCTGCGGTTTGGTTCAATAGATGTGACGCTTGGGCTCGTGGAGCATGAAGGAGTAAACGCCTGAGTAGGCTCATCCGTTGAGACACTGCGTGTTAGCTTGTGGGATCTGACAGGTGTACTGTGGGGAATTCTGTGTTCAGCGCTATAGGGACTTCCTGTGGGGGTCCGGACGGAATCCCGCAGTCCGTCCATGCGAATACCTGATGGGCTGCCGGGTGTTGAGGATGTGCTTGAATGAGAGGAAAGTCTGTCTCGTACCCAGGCTCCACCAAAAGCTTTCCGACATGAGAAAGAGATGCTGCTGCTGCGCTCTTGAGCTTTGGCGCTGATATCCGAGTTTCGTCGGGAAGAGGATCTGGAGTCGCTCTCACGACAGGTTCGCAGTGCTGTCTCTAGCTTCTTTTCAAACATCTGCTTGGTCTCCTGACACTTGGACCACGCAAACTTCCACTGCTTGAGTCCCTGGTCGCTCCTGAGCTCCTCTGCGAGGTCTTTCATCTCCTGGAAGCGTGCGTCTGGTATCGGAGGATGCTGACTGTGATAGGTCTCCAAACATGTGATCACATTCTGGCACTTCTCGGTCATGCCACAGTCCTCCATACTAACACATGCCAAGTGACGCATACCCTCTAGTGCCCATTCATATGCCTGGGAAAAAGAGAGAGAGAGAGAACTGAGTCAGATAATGTGTGGCAGGTGTATTGGGCGACTAAAGTGAGAAAAAAATGTGAGAAATACATGAAAACACTGTGTGTGGTAAAATGGCAGGTTGAGAGAAGAAAGCAATAGAGAATGAAGGCGATATATCACAGTACGACTTTTTTACACATTTAAAAAAGGAACAAAGAGTCTTTGTGAGAAAACGATGAGTGAATGAAAGAGGAAAAAGATGGAAAAATAGAGAATGGGGGAAAGATTGGGCAAGTGAGAAACCTCCAGCACTTCTTTTTTTATGGAAAATAAAGAAGTTTTTAGCCAGTAGCTGGGAGGTCTGTGTAAGAAGGCTTTAACATGCAGCTTAGCAGCAGGAGAGACTATAGTTTCTGCTGTGTGTGAGAGAACACCGCCACAGAGAAACCGCCTACCTCTCTTACAAAAAGGTGCTCTTGTTGCCACCACACAACCTTTTCTCAAATAACCTTTTGATCAACATTCTGACCGGCAGACAGTTTTGCATAGTAAAAAGTTAAATAGGTAAACGGTATGATTAATTAAGTCACTGAAATCTAGAGGGGATCAACACAGATTGAGCTAAACCATCCCCACCTATCCACACACATAAATACATCAATACTGACAGCAAACATAGGCCTCTGTTAACACGTTCCTTAGAAACAAAAAAAAAAGCTAAACTCCCCCTTCTCCATCTCTTTCTGCTCACAAATAAATCCTCTTTCTCCTATCGCTGCTATATGTCGTGACATCCTTTGCCTTCTCATACACACTTGCTCATCTCTCTCACTCTCAGGTTAGGTTGACATGATGGCCTCTAGCATCCAATTACTAAAGTCTCTCCCAAGAACAGGAGTCAAAGGTCAGCGGTCCACATTAACAATACAGAGTGACAAATTGGACCAAGCAGTAGATTTACAGAGACAGAAGGAGAGAGACAAATACAAAGACTATGCAAAAATTACATAACTGATGACTGAAATCATTTGCTCACAAAGAATTTTAAACCTAAAATTTAGAACCATGTGGTAGTCATGGGTTTATGAGAATACTAATGACCTATATCATAACTTTGAGTACAAGAGTAAATATACTGCATTTAGTATGGGATAAGAAAAAGGGTAAACCGTTATATGTATAAAAAAATAATTTGAACCCCTTCACATGTACCCCAATGAGCTGTAAATAGGTAGTTGATGAAATTCATGGAAATAAGTAATTCATAAACATGTTTTAAAATTTTCTGTGGTAATTGACAGCACCCTGTAGACACCATATGTCGAACTCAAGATTAACTTAATCCAGAATTTATTGATCACTACATTCTTATGGTTAAAACCTATGAACAGACCATAAACTTCATGTGATGCTGATTCTCAATCAACTTTATGTAGTGCTGAACCCCTAATGTGTAAAACAGACATGGAAAAACAAACACAAAGTGCTGTGCTGTAAAACAGCACCAACTGTTTATAGTGCTAAACTCCAAAGGTTCTGCAGAGGACCTGGGGTCACACTCCAAAGCAAATCCAGCTCTCGAATCTGGCCCCCTCTGTGAGGAAATCAACTCCCTGTGTTTTCCCTTCAGTAGAAGAAATCAAACACTTTGATCTACAGCTCAATATAGTTTCTCACTTTATCTGATAATACCCACAATACTGTGGGCTGGGGATGACATCATGGTTTGGTAAGACTCTTTGAAGTGTGAATGATGTGTGTGTGTGGCACGCCTCTGATTGGTGAGAGCAGAATAAGTTTGCCTGAGGGAGGCACCTTAAAAGGCCCCACACTATTCATCCCCGTGCAAAGAGCGAGAGAAACAGAGAAAAACAGAGAGGGAGGGAGTTAGATGTGCTAAAACAGAATAGCAGGAGACAAATTTGGACTAAGCTATTGTACATTCCCATAAATGAATATCTTAGCGGTTTAAGTGGGTCAAGAGGAGCGTTTTAAACTTGAAAGGAACCTGCTTTCATTATTTCCTCTAATTCAAAACCACTAAAAGGGGAAAGGTTTTCATGACATCAGCCTGTTTCTGATCTCATGTCAGAGCAATGCCAAGAATTTGCTTTTAGTGAGGATAATGTATGTCAAAGCAAGAGCCTGGTAGAACCATCCCTGGGTTTTAGAAGACATGGCTTTAGGATTCCTGATTATTCTTGCTCTGATGTGGATCTCATAGTAGTAATCTATAAGCACCCCTATTTAATCACCATATGTCTTAAAACTTAATATTGAAACTGCAGCCATACATTAATAATCATTGCTGTTAATTTCTATCAGGCTGCAATGGACTTTAAGATGAAAAGTGGATCTGGATGAGCTGATCTGGTAAGAAGAAAATAGAAGGATCATGACTGAATTGCTGCGGTCTGCAGGAAATGAGAGCTAGCGAGTGAGAAAGACCTCTTTAATGAAGACACCCTGCTGAGTGTCGGAAGACCAACCACAGACAAGAACCTTATAAAACGAGACTCTTAAATCCTGCTTAGCAGTAGCCACAGCGTTTCCTATTCTAAAATATAAGACAAATTGCATATCACTAAACTCTAGCCAGGTGCCATCTGCTCGCGTATCCTCCTTTGAGTCCAATCTAAAGAAATACAAATAAAATGAAAGAATAAAAAAGCGAGAGAAATATGGCACCTGTATGATAACTAAGCCTTGTAATTTTGACCAATTTAGTCTAATGGTGGTTTAATGTAATATAATAGCGCATCACATTCCCCAATCCTGATGGCAAATAAAAGTCATTAATCTTAGACTGATCAATTAATGTGGCTGTATGATAGATGAATAAGCTTCAGTAGAGTGCGATTGAGCTTCGTTTTGGTCTTTTGTTGTTAGTCTCAGCAGTGATGCATATGAGTATGCGTGTCTGCGGGGGGGACGACTCTGTGTTTCCTAAAAAGATTCATGAATGTCAAAGCCTGAGCAATCAGACCCAAGAAAGAAAGAGTTCAGCGATGGCATGCACAAATGCATACACAGAAGGGGGGAAATGCCCGTGACAGATGTGCTTATGGTCTCCTCTCGTTGGTTGAAAAGATAGTGTGAGCATTATAAGAAATCAAACACGTGTTGCATATGTATAGCAGTGGGAAGCAGACACACAGCAGCTGCTCCAGACGGAAGGAGATCATGAACTCTTAATGCTCACTGAAATTCTGTCTTGTGCGCTGGGATTTTGCTAGCTCTATGTTTCCTTTTTCAGCTCTGGTTTAGCACTAGGTCAGATGCAGGAAAAGAAAAAGAGTGCATTTAAACCCGTTCATTTGATACTTCAAAAGGTTAGATGTGTGTCTATAAAGAACAGATGTCGAGCAAACTGTTGTGCTGCATGAGTGCTGGGGTTGGTTTTCATATAGAAGAGATTTGCTTGTTTTTTGGGGGGGGTAATGACGTGTTGGAAAATAAACCTGAGAGGATTTTGGGGCTGCTGTTTGTTCTCTCCTGGCCCTTGTTGGCAGCATGCTCAGGTAAGGGCTGTAAAATCATCACTGTCTGCCCATTAGTCCAACTTTATGAGCTGAACAGGAAATCATTTTGCTTGGCAGGGGAGCGTGTCCACAGCATGAGTTAACAAAAGAAGTTGTACCTTACATCGACAGATCCTGACTTCTGTGTAAAAATTTCAGCATTTAGAACTAAAAGATAAACATATTACCGAACATTACTGTATTACAGGACAATTTGATTACAATGGTCCATGTGCTATTATTTGGAGTTTTTTACTTTAAAGCCAACCCGCTTGTTCACCAAGGTAGACTGTTTAAGAAGAATGATGAACCCCACACATACTTAATTGACTAAAATGAAAAGGTGAACTAGTTGCAGACTAGCAGAAGACAAGCAGTCAATGGTAGCATGTGGGCACAAATATCACAGGAGTGTGTTGTGTGTTCTGTCTGAGTGAGTGTAATTTGATTGAACTGCGCCCAGGAGGGGGCTGGGAGAACAAGGTCTGCAGAGCAAGCCAATCAGACAGCATTATAACAGTCAGAGTGGCATTAATCACAACCAATCACAATTCTGATCAGAGTGAGTGGCTACTTAAATTCCCCGCACAAACCCTGCAAAGGCTTATTAGGTCACACAATACTCACATACCCTAAGGGAATACATATTATCCAACACAGGAAGATAAATTAAAATCCTAAAATCAGAGCAAACGGCTAATTAAATTTAAAAAGAATTAAAGAGAGTTACTGGGATTGATCACCCCAAAATTGAAATTCTTTATCTTTTTATCTTTCTTTAATTTCAGCAAAACACAAAAGAGAATATTATGAGGAATGTTCTGAAGACATCCATTATATGCACACAAAATCACCCATGTATTTCTCAAAATGTATGTATTTTGATTTCCACTAAATAAATAGTCAAATAGAGAATTTTGAACTTTGCCTTTTATTAAAGTTTGGCTTGCTCGGAAATGTATTTCCTGTTCTGAAAAAATTAAGGAGAAATGTAAATATACCATAACGTTTTTATAAGACATTAAAAAAATAATTGTTTTCAGGAGTTTTTTTTTGTGACCCCCCCAAAAAAACCTACCACTTAAGTTTTACAACCAGCATATGCTATCCAGGTGGCTAATAAGTGCAAGGTGCAAACTCACCAACGATTAGTCAACATGTCATTACTAGCTGTGAGTCGAAAAGCAACATCCCCTTTACTTTGCCTATTCTTTCTGTCACTCAGTCCTCCTTCTTTTCTTCACCCAGCTTTATAAAAACATAATGGGAGGTATACCATCGCACACTTTGGTTTGTCATTTTCACTTCTTGTCACCGGACAAGTGTGGAGGTCAGGGTTTTGTCTCCACAGGTGCTAACCCTGGGTTCTGTCAAAACAGAGTTGGACACAAGAACTCAGACACTAGAGGTCACAGTCAAAGCTCTACAAAAGAAAGACACACCTAATTAACAGAGCATAGGCATGTTTTGTCCTTCAGAGCGCCATCTCCTGTCGTCCATTGGGGGTCTGGAGGGCAATGAGGTGTAGAAAAATGTTGGGGTCTAGTTTTTTTTGGGGGGGGGGGGTTGTCCAGAAATGGTGTTTCTGTTTTGGGGAGGGGGCACATGCCTCAGGCCTGGTCAAGCGGCAGTTGGAAAAAGCAGATCTAGTAGACTCAAAATGTTATTAGAGAGCCCAGAATGATAACAAGTAAGGTGAGGAGAGGCTTTGCTGCAGCCACAAATGCACACGCACACATAGTGTACATGTAACACACATTCACCATCATTGAGTTGGTCATAAGTGAAAATGAGTGACTAAATATTAGGTTTTATATACACAATATCAACCTCCATTTTCAGAATCTTGAATTATGCTCTATTTCCCCTCCTTACACTAAAACTTGCTTATACTCACCCTCACTTACACTCTTTATTGAACCCACCAGCAAGACATTTATGATTTTTAACACTGAATGGATATCACAAGAAACAGGAAAGTGTATTGATTCCCCTAAAAGCATCAAAGCTATAAGTGATTTAAAGACTACTAAAAGCCAGCCGTGAAAATAAATGCGTATGCTCTGCATGTTAACCTAATGAAAACAAAAATGTAAATGGTTAGCATCCAAATAACAGCTCTATTTTTTATTTCAAATGCTGCCTTGGCTGTATCTCAATGCATATGATGTGTGTTCTGTTTAATGATCTTAAACTAAGTTTCCCTCCCTGACTCCCAGTGAAGAACCTTTTTACAATGAAATTTCAAGGGAAAGTACAAACCGCTGATCTCTCACAATATCACATGACGCTACAGGATGCCTAATAAAACTAAACTGACTTTAAATACGCAACAACAGGAAAGTCCTTTGGGCTGGAAAAGGAGTAAGGAAACAGTGAAATCTCACTCACTGATGTCACCTGCACACTATAGAAGTAAAACCAAGTGAATGACAGAATAGTAGCCCGCCTGAAGATCATCACTCACATGAACATGCTTCTGGGGAAAAGCCGTAAAATAATCCACTTCCATAATGATGTGACTAACAAGGTGTGGAGTTACACTGAGATAATAGATGGCATAAACCCCCCGATGAGACCCATTTGCCAAGGGCAGAAAAGTCTGATGTGAAAAATGCTGGTCAATACCACATGCAGAGAGAAAACTCTATTAAACATTGTAGTTTGCACACCCACGGCAAACATCCTGAACTTCATTCAGCATAACGCTTTGCCAAATATTGAGCAAGGGAATTACGAGAGAAAGTAAAGGGAGATAGAGAAAGGGGGGAGGAGACTGGTTGAAGACTAGAAACTCTGAATGAACTAAAAAGCGCCATTCAAAGTGTTTTGAGGATTGTTTAATTGACTTCTCAATCTTATACACTCATATGCATTTGGGAGAAAACAACACAGAGAAAAGCCTTCTACACTTAGATTGTCAACTACAAAAGTAACCCTTGTGCATAAAAGCATCATACTACAAAACTTCTTGTGCATTTCTTGCATCCTGTGCCAGTAAGAAAAATTAGACTCTCTTCACTTAATATCACTTTTCACTTAATATCACAATAATCCTGAATGCTAAACAAACTCCTACCTCTCCATGGATATATCTGTTTTCCTGATCGTCTAAGATGCCGGTGGTCCCGTGACCAGAGCACGGAGCGGCGGCAGTCATCTTTTCTCTCTCTCTCTGACTGACAAAGTAACTGAGGGAGAGAGAGCAAGTGGCGCCCACTCTTCTCCTCTCCCCACCTCCCTGCTATTCACAAGCAAATGCAAGTCTAAATACCAGATGGGTCTGCCCCAGCAACTTCACTAGAGTGGAGAGAGGGGGGTTGAAGCCAGGGATAAAAGGGGGGATGGGACAGGAGGGTGTCTGTCAACAACACTACAAAGAACTTCACTAGAGAGGGCAATGGAAAGAGGAGAGCACGGGAGACCAAAACTTGGCACTGTGGTGCGAACTGGACCGTGTGAACCCGCATGAGGGAAAAACTGATGGACTAAATGCAAAGTAAACCAGAGGTGATAATATACACACAGATGAAAACTTGCTGTATTCAATAACTTCAGGAAAAAATTTATTATAGTGTCATCATGTGAGGTCTGAAAGATGCTTTCAATACTAAATTCAATCACACATTATCTTGATAGAATTTTGACTATGTATTTGAGTAAGTTGTTAAATTGCTGACATTCAGCTCAAATAGAGGAGAGAGAAGAGCAGAAGGCGTGATGGGAAGAGTTTTTTCCTTGGAGACATGGGAGTATCAATGACATGATCAATACCTAACCGCTCACAGTATGTTGCGTGTATACACAATTCTAACACACCAACTGCTGCACATGTCAGGGCTGTATGAATAAATCTGAATGCAATGCTTTAGTAGTTCTAATATAACAAATGCAAATAATATTTGCACGAGTATAAATAAACATGTCTGGGTCAAAACCTCACTCTAAACTACAATTAAATACAGTTATACATATATTTTACTATTTTCATATCAGGAACTTAAATTCATTGAAGTTAATAAGGCCCTATCCTATTGTATTGAAATGTGATCCTTCCTGTGAAAACCCAGCCAAAGTAATTTTTTGCGATTTCTTTTTTTATATAGAAAATCATTATGTACATATTGTTAGAAGCATTCTGAGAGTATAATATTATCTTTAGCAGTGTCTGTCAGAACCAATTCAAAGATTTTCTGACTTTAGCCTGGTTTTCACAGGCAGGGTCACAAACATAAAAAATTTAATTATAAAACAAGTACTAAAAAAAACTTTAGACAACATATAAATAACATTTAGAATAATATTAAATATCTGCATAGAGAAATTAAAATTGACTGCAAAATGTGTTTATCTATCAAGGCCAAGAAAATTGTTTGTATTGTGTCCACAATATATTGTCCCTCCTAATGAGCACTCCATATTTGGGCATTGTATTAATTGCAAAACCAAGTTCCTAACATGGATGTTGAGTGTTTTAACTATTAAAGGATTCATAGTTGATCAGTCGTTTTTGACAGTTGACTCAATAATATTGTATAACAGAGATATAGAATATAAAAAATGTAAGATATAAAAAATAAAGCCTGCTTGAGGGCCATATTCATATTAAGGGGCTTAGGAAAAATAATCTATTTAACACAAAAATATCAATTAAAATGATTTTTAGTGGGTGAAATGTAACTTGGCTGACTTTATCAGATTGGCTCATTTACACAGTGGGAGATTCATATATATATATATATATATATATATATATATATATATATATATATATATATATATATATATATATATATATATATATATATATATATATATATATGCTTATCCTCTTGGTAAGAGGTCTATAGAGCGTTAACTCTGTTCTTTACTGAAAGTCTCTCTTATTATCATTACAATGAAACAACATAATGAAACCCAGAGAAGCCATTTCCTATGCCTTTCAATGTGTAATGCAACTGTATTGTGTGTTGTCCTGAAACCATACAGAACAAATGAAGGTTTCCTTACATAAAGAGGTTAATTAAGGAAAAGAAAGATGTTTAGGAAATTTGTTTTCGTAAAACCAACTAGATCCACCATAAATCGGTGCTATAAGGAAACGTTAAAAGCTCAATAAAACATCTTCTCTGCTGATCACAGGGTCCGGCAGTAAATTTATCCTCATTCTCAATTCAGGGATTCCTCACACTTTGCAGTTTTACACACAAAGGCCATCTGGAGCAGAAAGGATTCAGACATTGGAGTATACTGTCTGCTGTGCCCTGGGGCACATGCTCACAGCTCGACTGTCACTTTGTGCACCGCTGGTTGCTGTGATTGCCTGCAGGGCTCTGATCCAGACAATAGATTGTCAATATTATGTTTGTCACCCAATGTGTGTCATTGAGCTCATACCGGCCTCAGGAAAGTCAGATTGAATTATTTCCTTTATCATATTCACTCTGGCTGTTGTTTTAAGAGTGAAACCTTTATAGGTCACACATAAGTGAAATTTCTTACAATTTAGATTATTCTGACAATTTTAACGTTGAATGAACCACAGAGGGAAGGACAGAGAAAACATCTGAAGACACAAATAAGAATTAAACCAACGTCACTTGACCAACTAGTCTTTCTAAAGAGACCTTTGAACAAATTTAACACCGGTTGCAATATGCAGCTTTAAAACTATTCTAAATATAAAACACACAAATTTCTGCTTTTACAGTGTTAGTTTACCCAAAAATAAAACTTGTGTCATCATTTACTCTACATCTTGTTATTTTAAACATGACTTCTTCCAGAACAAAAAAAAAAATATTTAAAATAATGTTTGTAACTGGCACCCTATCCCTTGCATTTGGTTTTGTGACCATAAATAGAAGTGAATGGGTGACAGCAGTGAATTTATAAATTTTTTTCAAAATATTCTCCATTGTGTTCTGAAAAATAAAGAATCTCTCATAGGATTAAAATGACAAGAGGATGAGTAATGATGACATAAATCTGTCCTTCATTTAGGTTGTGTATTGTCCTGACTGTCATACCTTAAGAATGAAGTGTTTTATCTGCTGTGGGTTTAATTCAGCCTCAGCTGTCATATCTCAAATAGTTTTTTAATGACCGCAGTCAACACAGCCCTGCTTGGACTGGCTGCTAGGTAACAAACTTAAACAGCCATCATCTAAATCTGGGAGGGGCCAGTCTGTCATCAGAGACAAATCAACCCCCAGAGACCTGGATGTGAAGACTCACAACACACGCATGCATTCACAGGCACACGAAGCCACTCACACGCGCACACACACCCACAACCAAAACAGAGGCTATAGACGTTCAATAGTCAGTTACACACTAACACACATGTGCACAAAGCTCACACACAGCTACTAGATTAAATTATTATCATCTAAATTCACAACCGCTAATAAATACAATGTGATTCAATTAACACATCCAATGAAAAGTATATGGTGTTAAAAAAACAGCTGGTGTGTTAATTCAATGATATGCGTGTGTTAATAAAAAATAAGCTATCAACCCAGTAAACCCATGCCAGTAAGTTCCACAAGTGTCATTTTGCTGAGAACATCTTAACACAAAAACACAAACATTCTGCAGTGCACTGATTGTCAGACGAAAACAGTTTCAGAAAAAAAAAGAGAAAAAATGCAACTGACACTCCAGTTGTATTACAATTAAATATGTAAAAGCTTTTTTTCACAAAGTATTCCCTTTATAACTTAAACAAACAAACCAAGAGATGGCAGGAGAGGGTTATTTGATGTTGCTTTATTTACAGGGCGAGGAAATTGAATGTTGATGTTATGACGTGTCAGGGAAGAGCACTATGATTATGCTAATAAAATATCATAAAATTTGATAGTCTTCATTCTAGACTATCTGTCCCTACTGTGAAAAAGGAGGAGGCCACAAAAGAACAAAGCGTGCACCACAGACCCTGTGCCACTATGGAGAAACAAAAGAAACGGTTCATGATGGTCTGATCTAACAGACAGTTGCCTGTGTATGTGTTGGTTTTGCTGACATCATTGCTGTTAGGGATTTTCGTAATAGCTGCAACTTTGAAACACAGCATTCTTCTCTAAGGAGCTCGGATTGTAAAACATCCATATCACTCGTTGGCCAGATGTGTCATTGAATGTATATTTTAAACTGCTTTTGCATTGGATAGAATTATTGTGCAGGAAAAAACACAAAGTGAGGAGACAACAAGCCTATAGAGAGCATGCTTCTTAGTATGAAGGGACAACTGCACTAGCTGATTGTATCCCTGGTTGTTGTGGTCTATATAGTTTGAACGTATCACTTTACACAAACTATACATCTTGAGAATGAAGCGTAGATGCGGCTTTGAAAACAGAGCTGCCAGAGGGGCAATGCTGCTAAAGTTCTAGCTGTCAAAGAATAAGTCTCCCTTATCCCATTATGCAGAGCCCAGCTGACTACTGCAGCTGGATTAAGGCCAAATTATTGTTCTCCATCGGTCCTTCGCACGTAGTTATGTAGAGACGCATAGCCTACGCCACAACCTATGACTTAACCTACGCATGGCCTGACGCGCACCTCTCTAAGAGAGTAGCAGCACATCAGTGCTACGCAGATCCCAAACAAAGAACAACTTCCTTTTTAGCTACTGTTTTGGTCAGACAAGAAACATGAGTCTGACTACTGATACCTAGTGGCTAATGTCTGTGGACGCGGACAACAACGCAAAACCATAAATGTTCATGACAGCAGCGAGTTCAGGTCATTTTCTTACCACAAAAGATCTTCTCCAGTGTTTGTTTGAAGTGTACTGATACCCCCTCTTTAAGGAGGTCTCGGTACGCTTTTTTGGTCCTCTTATAGTGTGCATTCATTACATTCACACCTTGCCAAACGAAGCATATCAAGTAAGAAAATTAACTCTTGTGCGATTTAACCACACTAAATGAGGCAGGTGTGAAAACACTTTTAAATTATATCAAGAAAAAAGTATCGGTGTGCTGTGTAGCTTTGTCAAGATAATTATAATAACAAATTACACTAATAAAATACTTTTTATCCATAGACACTTGCATTATGCTCAACTTTACAAGCTGTTAAACTATAGTAATATATATATATATATATATATATATATATATTACTATTTTTCAAACCACTCTAAATCCATTTTAATAGTTTTCATGAAAATTTCTTTTTTTAACCTAGACCCATAAATTTTTTTTATATTCTCTTTATCCTTTTTAAAATGGTCTGTTGGCACTGTCTTAACATGTTAAACATTGATTGTTAAAAGAAACAACAATATTGGCGTTACCAAAAATTGGTTTATTTGTTTTAAAAAGAAAAGAAAAATAACAAGAGAACATGCAACATATGACATCAGGGCCTATAAATTAATATAAATAAAAATCCCACAAATGTCTAGTAGGCTGTTTTCTACCTGCAGCTTTAGGTCTCATGGGCTCATTCAGGCAATGAAAAGTGTTATTCAAGTTTAAAGCACTGATTTTTGAAGACTGAGCACAAACAAACGCTATAAAGCATTGCCATGTTGGATTGCATCAAACATATATACACACACATATTTAGCTATTCTAGTCAGATGCCAACTGCTCTCTTCACAATGATAATGAACTTCATTTAATTAAATGTGAAAAACAAAAACATATTAACCAACACACACTTTAAGCAGGTTCAACAAATAGTACTGCAATCACTCACCTTATCAAAGAACTCATAGAGTCGAACAGTCTTGTCGATTTTTTCTTTGGTGTCTTCCACTCGTTGGGAGAAACTGTGCAGATGAACCCAGAAGGAGCGTACTTTCACCTCATACACCTGGAGCTCTGCAGAAGAGATGTCTTCCCACTTCTCCAAACGCTTAAGCAGAGCTTCACCACTCTTACAGTGCTCCTAAACACACACACACCCAGTATGACACAGTAAAACAGTATGAATAAGGTGCCTAGATATAAACGGTCACAAACACCCTGAAGCTTGTGTTGACACAATAAAGCAAATGTTTGACTGCTGCTGTCAAATTTTACCTTGAGATCTTATCCTCAAATCAAACATTAAAATGGACATTTTATACAAGAAATATGCAGCACTGGCGAAAGGTAAGGTGCGCCATGAAGAGTGTTTAATATGAATTGACGTACATAAGCAGCCGTGTAAAAATCTTTGAAGACAGTCTGTTTATGATGTAGCTGCTCCAAGGAATCTTCCAATTCCCCGAGTGTTTTCAGACGGGTCTCGCCCACCTCCCCTATCCACTGACTCACCTGAGAGATGATACAATACACAAAAATAAACACAGAGTTTAAATATTTCCTGAATGAGTCAGTATACATGAATTCAAACATGATGAATGTTTATGTGACTGATTTTGACTCGGTTACATTGTGTTCTGTGTGGCAGGAAATTTTGACCCATGTGATCAGCTGAAACGTGAGCACACAAAAACATCAATCATGTGTGACACCTGATACAGATGCTGTGGTGCCGGATTTAACTTTCTCATGGTTTGCATGAATGCATTTGTGGCATTTGAGAATTGGGTTTAGCCATTTCCATGTACATGCCAATATTTTTTTTCACTTTCTGCCTGCTGGACACAATCAGTCATTAAAGACAAAGGGGTGAATAAGTCAACAGGACAGTGCATGTTTTTTTCTCAGCAAGTATTTGTATCATTTTAGCTTGTATTCTCCCCATGTCTCATGTTACAGGTAATTAAAGTGATAATGACATTTCTTTTAACAGTTACATACCCTTGTTTCATTAACTTTTTCTGCAGAACACAACTGATAAGTTGAAGAAATTTGATAACAGAACAGCCATTACCCATTCATTTCTATTGTATTGACTCAAACGCAATATAAGAATAGATGGCAGTAACAAACATTCTTCTAAATATATTTTTTGTGTTGTGCTGAAGAAAATAAGTCATACAGGTTTGACAAGAGGGTTAGTAAACATTGAGAGTAATTTATTATGGGTAAACTCTCAGAAACTTGAAACATTTTTGGAAATACACATAAACTTGTTCAAACAAATACTAAGAAAGTTGAAATACAAATGATGTCAAGTGAAAAGTCAAAACAGATTTTCAAGCCCTGCATGCAAGCATGCTGGCATGAATGATGAAATGGTCACATTCATTAACAGCTAGATAACTCTTACCTAGAACACAAAGAAATTAGTCTCATCCCCTAAGCGTGTTGTTATTGTGGCCTGTTACAAAGATAGAGTTTTAAGTTCTCACCTCTGTGAATCCTTCCTCCAATATCTTAAACTCCATGATGAATTCTAGTTCCTGTGTGCATTTGTTGGACAGCATCACCAACTTGTGAACCAGCTCATCCACTTGGTTATACAGATATCCTGCATTCTCAATGGCATCTCTATAACACAAACACAGAGTGTCTTCATTAAATTAAATATAAAAATAGATATTGATACTGGTCCGAGAGAGAAACTGAATAAAGCACTGAATGTAGATCTGTGACTGACCAACAGAACACACAGACTGAAAGAGACATTCAAAGACTGAATGCTGCCGTGGTTGTATGTGTTGTGCGTGAGAAGGAACAAAAACACTAAGAGGGAGAAATTCTTGACTTCACTTACACTACTGTATAAACACACGTCTACAAAAGTTAGCAAAAAAACGAATTATTGTATTCATATTTGTACAAAAGATGCGACTTTTTGTGTTTCGTACATGTACAGTAAAACCAAACAGAGTGACTGAGTATAATGTATAAAGCAGCAGTGTATGATGTCTAAAGGATGACATCATCACTGCTGTAGTTCACTTAGACAATATTGTATTGTGCTTCAGTTAAACATTCCAGCAGCTAAAGTTAAACATTCCTGCAACGTTTCTCTCAATAATATCCTAACTTGGTCAAACAGTTATTCAATCTACTCACATGCTTATCCATACTCACCTCACCCAAAACATGAATATCAATATTAACATCCAGACTTCTTATCTTTGATCACAACAGGAATGTGTAACTGATCAAACGTTCAGCTCTTCTGATGAAGATTTAGAGCTATAAAGAATCTATACTAGCAGTACAAGAGGCTAAGCAGTGACTCCGGAGTCAGAAACCCACCAATTATTCACAGTACACACCCAAAGCAAACACTGTCAGAGTGTGCAGGCCATATCAAAGACATTCCAATGAGAGAAAATTACAAAAAAGAGGGAGAGAACGATAAGAGTCGGATGTATGAAAAATCAATAGCCCTTAGTACCAAAACAATATAGCATTTAATACAATAAATTATAATAATACAGTACACAGCAGAGTAAAGGTGTTTATTACAACTGGATAATCTTTTATCCAAATCATTTATATTTTTACCTAAAATCTCTAACCAGTGTGGGAGGTACATTTCTTAAATGTTTCCTGTTTACGTACACTTAAAAACAGCAGGTTGTCAAAAGCACATGTGAGTAATAGCACCATCCTTTCAGCCAGTGGAAGAGGTCATAGTTCACCATTAGGAACCAAAGGAAGTGTTAAGAGGACAAAGTCTAGACTAATAGGTGTTATGCATAAAAGTATCAGTGTCACTAACACAGAGAAAGAGAGAAAGAATGAGCCGGATTTGTTCACTTTTGTCCAGTGCTTTAGAAGCCGTCACACCGGTGAGATTGAGCTTTAGTGTGTCTGTCGGCATTCATGTGATGTGCTAGTGCATGAACAGCTCAGCTAAGGTTTCATTTTGGGAGCAAAACTTTAGGACAACCACAGCCATAAAGAAAGAACGTGATCATGACACCAATCAAAGATTTAAACATCAGAAACAAATTCACTCGACAGCATGTGGAATTAAACCTTTCAATTAGTAATGCATTCATTTTCTCGCAGAATCCGATGCGTAAAACAGAATTTGTGTGGGCCTACTGAAGATCAGACATGAAAATAATTGTGGTTGAAATCTTTTGGAGACCCTCATGAAAACTGGGCTTGGAGTGTTTATACAGTATGTCTGAGCAGGAGGGCATAAAGCCAGCATATACATGCCTGCATGTTTTAAACAAAGTAAGACAGGATGTAGCACAAGTGCCCTACTGCATCCGAGCTAGACTATTTTATCAAACACAGACAAATGTGCAAACTGATGTCTGTTTAGGTCAGAGATTATGTGTGTATGTTTTAGAATGAAAACAATTATGTGCAGATAAAGACATTTCTTTTGGCACAATTGTGGGGAAAAAGAATTTACATTCCCTTATCCTCCAGATGAACCCAACCCTCACCATCAGACCCTCAAATATGCTTTTCTATAATCTCTTCAGTTTCCCTCCAAGTTATTTGTAATTGTTTTTTTGCAATGTGATGGTCTAGTCTTACCTGTAGTCCTCTGTCAGGCTTACACTAGTCTCTTCCTTTCGCAAACGAGACAGAGCAGCTCCTCCCTCAAGCTGCAGACGCACCAACCTGCTATCCTCCAGAACACTCCTCATGAGTTCTCTGTACTTATTTAACAAGATCGTAGCCTCCTGTGAATACACAAGCATACACATACACTTATCATAATGAAATCAAAAGCACCGACAAATCAATCCGCTTTACTAATATTTTCACATTTTATAAAATGACACATATAGAGAAGTGGGAATAACGTGACAAAAACTGTAAACAAAGCAAACCAATATCAACAAAAATAAATGATTTTGTTAATTTTTACCTAAAGCCCACAAAAACAGTTTTGAAAAGAAATTACCCAAAATCTACAGCTGTCTGAAAACAAATTTCCTTCATGTTAAATTAAGTTTATATCACGGATAAGAGGTTAAATAAATCTTATGAGACATAGTAGATTATAATGTATGCACTCCTCTTCAATTTCCATAATTGCTGACACACACCTTCACCCTGTTATTACACAAACAGATCCCATCTACTGTTCACAATGAATAATAACAGTCTCATCTCCAGAAAACACACCCAATCATTACGATCCTCTCCCACAATTTTCTTTATGGACTTTTGGAACAATACATGTGCAGCTTTAAGAGTACACAAACTGTTATTACCTGTTTAAGCATTCACACACAAACACAGTCTATGCTTTATGGGGTCTTTATATATTTAAGCTTATAAACCTTACCATCAAATAACCCTTTCTGCTTTTTTATATTTAAAAAACTATAAATTTTATGGGAACCCAAAAAGTTTCACACAAGAAATTCAAAAAATTACTGTCCAAAAGTCTCCACATTGTACACACACCATTAATCACACATTATTTTCTACACCTCTATTTAATCCCACATCATGTTTGTACTCATTAAATGATCAAATAAGCTTAAACTCAATTTGTGTACAGGCACACCTTCAGGTGTCTATGGGTGTATGCTTTGCTGCAGAATGAGAACACATCAAATGAAGATGATTTAGCTTAGTCTGATCTAGTTTTGTGTCCCCTAATCATAAGCAGTCAAAAAACTAGAAAAAAAGGGATACAATGAGGTTTTTTAAAGCTGGAAAGAGAAAGGAGTTAAAAAGCGACATGTGTGGAGTTACAGACAAAAAATTAAGTGTATGGGTAAAACACATGAAAAGGAAACAAGCTTAAAGATGGAAGACAGAAGACAAAGAAGAAAATGAAAGACAGGCAGGGACTTGTTCGGGTTTTCCAGTCATTTAACATCTAAGCATCACTTCATCTTAAAGAGGCTGTTTTAACATTCAGCACAAGGCAGAAACCCTTTCTGTCTCTCCATACCTCTCTTCAAATAAACCCTCAGTAAGTGATTTTAAAGATGGTTGAAGATAAAAAAAAACTCCTCTGGGAGATCATGATTATTTCTCTGGAGGCCCTGCTTTAACCCAGAGCCTGTGGATAAAAAGGTCTCCCATGACCTTAACTGACAGCCAGAAGTCAACTCAGTCAAAGCCTTGACACACTAACCCTAACCACACAATCTAAAATTTATTCAGTCTATTTTTTAAAACTCAACATTGCCCCTTAATAGATATGTCCCTTAATCACTGCAACTGGACACTGTTGACACTGCTGTACTTCATGGAAACCGAACCAACGAGTCCTGTAGACTCAGAATAGAAGACCTCAGAGTCATGGTGTCAGAGTTCACAGTCACACCGAATGAGGCAGAAGGTCATAATGCTTGGAAGTCCTGCAACTGCAGTAAATATAACTAAAACCTGCTAGACATTACACACTTTAACAAATCACTACATGATGTCAAAAACAAAAAGATTAATGAATGAATGAATACATAATGGTTTTCCCTATTTAAGACTGAGAGTTCGCCCGTTTCACACATACTCCGTAAGCAGTGCGTAAGTTTATATTGCGTGAGGAAAGTGGTTCTATTTAGAAAGAGACAGAAACGAGACACGCTGGTTGTCCAGAAAATACAAGACGGCAATCAGATGAATGACATTTGGCTAGTTGTTGACGTAACGTCAGAAAGATATAAAGTACTTTATGACCCTTAGTACTGCTTATGTAAAAAACTTTTCTGCTACAGAAAAGGCATGAGAGGCATTTGTGCTGCCATTGGAGTGGATGGTAAGTTTTTTTAAAACTTGTTTAATTGGCTAGGCTAATATAAGATAATTTCACGGAAGCATCAAGCACTTTGAGGTACTATACTTACACCAAAACAAACAGAAGACGTGGACTGATAACATACCGCGAACGTAGTAAGTGTTAAAGCACACAGCCACAGGACGGATCCGTACTGCATCAGTACTGCTCTACGCAACACTTGGCCACTTTTCTCTTCAACATAACCAATGCATGCTTACTTTTTCTCCTCCTCATCATGAGTGTATAAACCACATATTCCTGACTAAAAAAAAATGTATGGTATTTTGCGGATTGGCCTAATCTACTTTGTGCCACAAACTAAGCTAATTTTCACAATATTTGGTAAAAATTGCATACTCCACCTTTAACACTTTTGTGTAAACAGCAGCTGTTGATTACTGGAATGCATTAAACCATAAATGCTAAGTGTTTCCTGTGGGACTTCTATTGAAAGAGCTCTCTCACGGTGTTTTATTGACTGTTGAGTTTTATGAATGAAGTACCTCTGCTGTAGGTGGCAACACTGTGGACTCCAGCTTGCTGATGGTGTTCTGAAGGAGGTTGACTGCATCCTCACAATGACTGATGAAGTGTTCCCACCTCTGACATGTAAAATAAATTTTGGGGATTATTTAACATTTAACAGTCTTGTATCTTTTGCATTTGTCCTTCTCCTAATAAATTTCTGGAAATGTTTGCTTTTTGTGGAAAACGTTTATGTTAATCATTCAAATGCAAATTATGATTTTCTTACCATTCTAAAGCAAACCCAACTACTGTGGGAATGAGGAAATGTGCCGTCAAACTCAGTAGGAAGTTGAGTTATGTCAACATGCTTATGCAGAGATTTCATCGTTGTTAACACCTCCATCTGAAAAATACAAAAAACAATTTTCTTAATTAAACAGGAAACTTTAGATTTAAGTGTTAGCTACATTATTGCTCTCTCTCTCTCTCTCTCTCTCTCTCTCTCTCTCTCTCTCAAAATAGAGCTGGTCAAATATATCAGCTGTTACTGTTACAGACTCTTGTAGCTAAGCGAGAAATTCAATAACCTGAATATATCTTTGGCACTCTGATTACACACTTATACACAATATATCTACTGTGTATTGGATGGAAGATTTTCTGTTAACAGTGGTACTTCAGTAGACATTAAACAATTAACAAGACATCGAAGTAAATCTGATTCTCATTCTAGAGTTAGCTATGGTATATTTACTATTCATATTTATAAAATATTTCCAGCATTTATCTTTATTCTTTCCCCCTTTAGGACATATGCAGTTCATATTACCACATATATATTTCTTGTGTGTACATGTGTGTATATTACCTGTACAGAACACACTTTCTCCATGCGCAGAGCCAGATCTCTGTCAGCCAACAGCAGTACTGTATGGATACATCCAGGCATGGCTTCCTGCACAAATTGAGTTGACTTTATTATAAACTTTATCTATTTATAAAATATAAACTGAGATGGGTGCTACTTCTAGAAATAAATTACTACTAAAATTCCTGTGGGTTAAGTTTGGTCCATGTAAACAGTAATTTAGGGATATAGTTATGTTGTATACCTTTATGGAATCTTTCACAGTGTTAATAAGGTCTAAAGGTTATTATGTGGGTAGGATAACTGAATAACATTTTTGTGAGATTGCTTTAAATTTTGATTCTACCTATTAATGTCACTATGATTTCAATTTACTCAGACAATATTTAAGTTAGAAATGGTATATTATCATAGAATGTTCCTTTTTACTGTTGTGTAGAATTATATAATGTATACATAAGTAAAGCGCAAAACAATTGCTGGGTTTTAAAAGGTTGTTTGTAAATGTTTATTATTTATTGCATTGATGCACACCCATCCTACACACTTCCATTGTATATGCATGGTTGCAAATAATTCTTTACACAGAGCCACACATGTTATCAATAGCGCTAATGTTGTTTTTGTACCAGAAATAACTATGCAGTCATGTCATTCAACAATAATTTGCAAAGGTTACATAACCAGACAACAGCATTTTGCTGTCATGAGCCTTGACAAAAGCTGTCAGTGTTAATAATGCAGTTCACATGCACTATAACCCAAGTTAAAACCAAAAACAACACCCTGTAAAAACAGACAAGGAAAGGTCTGTTGGTTCACTTCTGGGTTGGTTTTTGTTTTCCTCCACGTTCTTATACACGAGTTATGCAAAATGATCAAAGCCAGATCAGAACAGTAGCAAGAAAATAGTTATTTAATGAAACAATAGCATTTACTGTGGAATGTTCAAGAAACATCAACAACTTGGGGAAAAAACTTAGCACAGACATATGTACTGCTGTAAGCGTTTTCCCAGAGCATTATTTAGTAAATGTTCTTTAGTATGTTTATTAAAGATTTCTTAGAGTGTGTTTATAATGTGAATATCACTGAGGTTGGGTCAGGTTTCAGGATTTTCTCGGAGGTGTGGGAACTTAAAAAAACGAATGACGAGGAATGGCTAATGTGAGGTTTGATCAAAGAAACCCTGTCTGGACTATAGACAATAATCTTAATAATGCATATAAAGCTAAAATTACTCGATCTTTTTCATTGCTGATTCTTCTCTCTCTGTAAATCAAGCAGTTGGTGAAGTCAGCTTTGGCATGGCCACCCTCTCTGTCTGTCATAGTTGGGCAGATTGTTGGCGGTACAAAAAAAAGGAGCAAAAATCTGCATTAAGGCCCACGGCACTAAACCAGAAGCCACTTCCATTAAAAGTGCTTAGAGATCAAGTTTCTACAGCTGAAGAATTGTTTATGAGTGTTTACTGGTTTCTTCTTTTATATAAATGTCTGATCAGGTGATTTAATATCCACAAGGTATTCACTCATATAAGATATGCCATCCTTTTGCACAAACACTGATGCAGGTCATTAAATCTGACAAGATATGAACAACAATCAAGGTTTTGAAATTAGGTCATAATTTTGTTGTTATTTAATCCATCTCAACTGAGAGAAACCAAACCATAAAATGTACTCGTTCTTTTATTTCCATGCTCTGCTGTGAGCATGTCTTAGCATGTGTTAATGGACATGAACATGAAATGTATATGTTGGTAAATCACTGGTAACATTTATGATGTGTTGTTTTATTTGCCTTGTAGGGATCCAGTCTAATAACATTTGTATTTTTATTTTTTTTGACGGAAACTCTTATAGGTGGATGCCAAACTCCTCAATGGCTTGGAGGTTGTATTTTTTTACGGCATGTGTGCATTCCACAACGTTTTAAAGCAAGTATGAAAAAGGAAATACCTGGAGGACTTGAGAAGTGTGTGACGTATGATTTCTGTGAGGGATGTGAGTGCTTATGAACACAGGTGTTTACAGGAGGATATGAACAAGGGTCATATCCTTTATTTAGCATATTATACAGTTAGGGCATTCTTACCTGGAGGATGTTAAAGGCTTTAAAGAGAGCAGGGACAGGAGAACACCTGCGGGCATCCACCAACACAGTCAAACCCATGGCACTGACCTCTTTCCTGTAACACAAGTCAGATTAAAAAACGCTAATTATCAAAGACTTGAAATGTGTGTTTACATTTAGATTTGTAAGGAAGTTCACCTCAGTGTAGCGTAGAAGTAGACCATGATGCGCACCAGCTCTCCACTGTTGCAATTTGGATTTAACCAGATAGTGTTCCTCATCATCACAGTAACTAGCGCATGGCCTGACTTATCTTTTGTTCCTAAGATTAGCATAAAAACAGAAGACATTTGGCCCATATCAATCTAACCCTGTACTTAAATCATCATGCATCTTTGAACAGGCTCCTCACCAGGCAGGCAGAGAACTCCTGAGCTCAGGACATCTGGACTGATGTCTGGTGTTTTGTTAAAAGCAGACTGGGTATTCCGAGAGATGGACGTTAGTGGTAAAGAAGCTGCTGGAAGGTCTTCATTCTGGCTCTTTGCAGACAAAGGAGTATCAGAGGAACGGTTGCAATTGATGTTGTTTACTGCCAGACTGCAAGCTGGAACATGAAGATTACTTGAGTCACACACACAAACAAACATCTGACCAAAATACAAAAACTAAGACAAGTGTATACCATCTATTTTAGCATCAGAAAAAACACTTAATCTCCACTTCCCAGTATGACTTAAGATAATGTTGATTCAATCAGTTGTTAACTTTGACTGCTAATTAACGCACAAACCTATCAGAAGTGATTTAATTTTGTTTAACACATCGTTGAATATAACAAAAAAGCAAAAATATTTTTTACTAGTGGCCCTATTCCTTTGGATCCATATTCATAAACTAACACACACCAGTGTAGAGAAGACCGCCAATCATGCATAAAGCATAAGCATGGTCCCATCTACCAGCAGATGACTTAGCCTCAAAATCTCTCTCTCTCTCACACACACTTGATTTCAAAGCAGTCCAGGTATCACCCGTGCATCGGGCCATAGGGAGGCGTCGATCTGTGCTTCATAAACCTGACAGCTCGATAGGGTTAACAGATAAGTAGAGATCAGCTTCCGAGAGTCATAAAACTAAAGCTTCGCTCCAGCAAACCGCTGCTACCGTTTGAAAATAGACACTGAGATCAAAAACACGTGATGTGCCATCCTGGGAATTCCATGTAGCAAAGAACTCATATAACAGCTTACACAAGGACGTGGAAAACAGGGCTAAATTGTTCTGCAAAATATGAGTGCTATATTTCAGAAGGGATTTGGGCTGGAACAGCCGACATGAAGCTCTGAGGAATCTAAACAGTGGAATGTTATTTTAAAGTTAGGTTGAAGCTACAGTAGATTTGAGAATAAGACTTTGTTTAACAATCTGCACATATCCCAGACCCTGCACAAGCTCTCACTTTTCTCCCTTCCAATCTGCTTCTTGTCAGAGAATACTCTCATGGCGGAAGTCGATCATAGGAAACCCTGAGGAGCTAAGGGCTGGCCCAGACAGGGCAGAGCAGAAAGGGTTTTTGGCTTCACACTCTCTCACCACACATCTGGAGTGTAGCCTGGAAAAGCCCATGGGCTATCAACTATAACTTGATTCTTTAGCATTTCTTACTTATAATTTCAATCAGAATTTGATTTCCTTTCCGGTGTGGACCCAAAATGACACTTGAGATGTGCTTTTATAATCTTTAAGTATTTAACCAGTAGAAATGTTTTTTGTACTTCCTGTAAATGGGCAAATATTTAATGTTTGTCAGTTTTTAACGCAAAACTCTTTCCAAGTATTTGAGTCGAATATGGTTCACTGGATGAATAGCTACTGAAATTAGCACTTAGATCCTCTGTCTTCATAAATGTATGCATGTGTGTGTTCCATCTGGCTACATCATCAGCTCTTTGTCCCAGAGCCTAGTTTCTCAGCAAAGTCTGTGCCCCTGCTTTTCCTGCTAAAGAAGTTTTATAGTGCTTATAAAAAAAGGTATTTGCCTTTCAAAACAAAGCATATTCAACTCTTCTGCATCTAAACTTCTAACACTAAAATTTTTTTAATTCTCCTTCATGAAACTCATCTCATTCAGCGGAAAGTTCATGGTCAAAACTGACATCCTTGAAAAATGGATTAATGTAAAAAAGTTTCAACAATAAAAGCTACATTTTGTGTGTAAGGCTGTTATAACGGTATTAGCACTGATGTAATACTAAAACATAAACAGTGCTCTGGGTTTGTGAACCACCCACTAAGAAAGAAAGAATAAGATCTTTGATAGTCAAACTACCACAACAAACACACTTTCATTTATTCTTTCTGCCATTCCCCCACACATTCTCTGTTACGTAAACACTACATCCATTACCCCCGACACAGGTTTAAACACCCCCTCCGCCTACACCCTGCAAGTTTCAAGGTCCTCTGTCCAGGCCCACCCACCATACTGTATCTCATATCTCTCATATCTATACCACACCTGAGCCAGGTGAGCTCATTTTGAAGTTTATTCAAAAAACTGTCCTTTAACAGCTCATATGTAAAACCAAGTCTATCTTGGACAGCTTTCAGTGTAAAGAATGCGTCTGTCTAAATTTGTCTACAAACTGGAATCTGAACTGCTGCAATGCAAGTCTCACGCATTTCTTTCAACTCTTTCTCCTGAAGAGAAAAGCAGCCATTTCAGGCCATGGCACGGGCCATTTGAGAGCCATTTGTAACTTGTCAGAGGTCTGCAATTAAAAAACCCTTTACATCATGGCTGGCCTGGAACTCTAGAGTAAATAAACTAGGTGATCACAGCAATGGATGTGCCACTGAGATGTTTTGAAAAGTGCAACTCATGCATTTAAGACCTTCCCTTGAAATGTTTCAAGTAAGTAGGAACAAAACATGGAAAAAGGAAATTGATTCAAAGCAGGAAAAAAATAACGAAATGAAGAAAGGTTGAGATGAAGTGAATGAAAAAGAGAGGGGAGGAGAAAAGTGGGCTGTTCTTTATGAGCTGAAGGAGTATAGGGAGTCTTTAGATGCACCTGAAGCAGTTAAGAAAGTGCTGAAGATGAAGGTGTTATTCAAAAGCATATGAATAAATAAAGGTGGACTTTGGTGAAGATGACTCTACCTTGCTCTTCATGCTGATGGGAATGGGACTTCACATCCGTCTGATGGTGATGCTCTGCTGAAGAGCAATTTCCAGAAGAAGTACCCCCATCCTCTTCTCTCATAATATCCTTCTCCATCTTTCTTTCCTCCTCTCTCTTAAGCCCTCCTGCCTTAATAGTGTCCTCTTCCTTTCCCAGTGTTTCCATTTGCTCTAGGTGCATGTGTCCATTTGTGCTTGGCATCTCTGAGGCTGGATCAGAGACTTGAGAGGATGTAGACTCAACTTTATTTTGGGAATCAGCCTTAGCTATGGCCTCCTGCTCACTCACAACCACCGGACATCCCATAACACTGCTCTCATTTTCCTCTAAAATTGAGGTCTCACCACCTTTCGTATCTGCCCCCTTTCTTTTGCCCTCTTCGATATCAAATTTTTTCTCCTTGTCAAAGGAGTTGCCCTCCTCATGAACTTGAGCATTTGTTTTCGTGGAGTCAGATTTGGGTGTGGCATCTACCAGACCTGTTTGAGCTGTATCAACGTCCTCTGTTGTAAAAACTGTTACTATATTTCTTTTCGTCTTTCCTTTTGTTATTGCATTGCTTTTCAACTCCACCTGTTCTGCTACCTTGCTATGTGACTTTTCAACTTCTTCTGTTTCTACATGTTCCACTTTTGTTGAGATTTTTACCTCCATCTTTAATCTGTCCTTACAGGGCTCTGTCCTCAACTGACCTTGTGAAAATGATGGAACCAGATCCTCCCCAGGCACTGAGCTGACAGTGGTCAAGGCTACCTGTTTGCTTTGTAGATCAGCTAAAACAGTCCAGCATTCTTCCACAGTACTAGCATTACACTTTACATCAGTGTTAAATGTTTCATCTCTATATGTCTGCTGGTTGTTATTTACTGCAAGAAGGCTGAACTCAGTGTGATCAGTCTGTTTCTGTAAAGAGGTTGTTGGAGAATCAGACGTGGACAGTGACTTGTTCTGCTGGTCAGAAGTGCTTTCCATATCACCTCTGACACTGACTTTTGGTTCTTCAGCAAAATCAGACACAAAAATAGCTTGCTCCGATTTCCCCCTTTCTATAGTATCAGTTAATGCTTCATGCTCCGATTGTAATGTGTTAGTCACATTGACTAGTTGGTTGTCTATTTGGGATGCACTAAATAAACATTCTGGTTGAGATATGTATACTGTATTGTAGTCTGGTATTGAAGTGCTAACTAGCTTGTTGTCTAATTGAGATACGCTTGCTGAACTGTCGTCTTTTCGTAAAGACATGACTGGCTCATTGTCTGGTTGCGATGTGTTAACTGGTTTGTAGTCTGGTTGAGGTGTGCTGACTTCTTTGCTGTTTGGTTCAAATATGCTTACTGGTTTGTTTTCTAATTGTAATTTGCTGACTAATTTATCATCTAATTGAGATGCATTGCATGCTGAGATATCTGAAAGTGGAGCTAAATCACAGTTAGAGTGCTGAACATTAGACACATGCTTAAACACACAGTCACCATTGGCTGTACCTGTAGCACAGGTGGGCCCAGGACCTTCCGTCTGTTTATGCTCCCTCTCTACCACAGCAGGAGTGGTGGGGGTTAGAATCACAGGTTTGTTGGTGTCATTCAGGTTTTCCTCAATTAGCATGGCACACACCTTGCTTTGCGAGCTCGATAAATTATTTTGGACACTCTCCGCTGGTATAGTTTTAGAGTAAGTGGAGCCTTCGCCAGTCTGTGCTTTATGTAGATTTCTGTAGTTCATGCTAATAGCCTGAGTGAGAGAGCCTTTCTGTGGGGAAAACCGCGGTAAGGAAATGTCGGCAAGTTCCACATATTCACCCTCTGAATCCTCTGCTGTGCAGCTAGAGCTCCGTCCACTGCTCTCTTTATTGATCTCATCAAGAGCAGGGAGAAACTTAACATCCTTGTTTTGACAATCTGTCTCCATTGATTGGTCTGTGGAAGTGTCAATGAAAAAATTACATTCTGTGTCAGTAGGGTTTTCCTCCTGGTTTTTGTCCCCAAGTTCTTTAACAATGGCTATACTTGCACCTTGGTCCATAACTTTGGGGGGTCTGCTGATAAATTCTGGATGAACGATATCCTCCCATGGTACCCGAAATATATCATTATCAGCTGATAAAAGACAGTGTTCCAGGGCAGTTCTTTTGACCACACTCCTTTCACGGTTGATGGAGTTCAGCCAATCCATGGTGAATAGAGAGGTGTACGCTAGCTTCGGAACGTGCAGCTCCTCGACATGCTGCCCGCTTACTGCTAAGCACTTCACTGTAATACGAGGGGGACTTTTATGTAAAGGAGTCACTTGTAAATAGAAGTCACTGGGTCGTAACACACGCCAGTCCAAAGAGGAAAGCTGGATTATGATCTTCTCATGGATACACAACGGCCAGCCTTGATGACGAAACAGGAAACCACAGTATGGGAACTGTAAAGAGAATAGTGGAATAATCAGTTAGGGAATCCATTCATCTAAAAGACTTTAATCAGTTTGGAAAGAATACATTCCAGGTTTTAATACAGTGAAAATAAAACAAAATCAAGTTTATAGTATTTGGCACAAGTATAGGCTTTTATAACAAGCAGTTAGATAAAATAGCTATCTCATACATTTGTAACTCTTTGCATAAAATACCTCCCCAAGGTTTTTCCCATGGCAAATGGTGCTATAACCTCACAAATATTTCACATATCACACATATAGTTTTACCATTTAGTAATGTCTTAATGCATTTTAACCTGATGTTCTTGAAGTGGGCTCAATCTTGATCTGTGTCAGAATTCTTCAACTTAAAGGTATATTGAAAGAATGAAAATTGTGTCTTAATATACTCAGCTTCCTGTTTCAAATCTTTAAAAAAAATTACAGTTTTGTGCAATACAAAAAACTAAAATAATAGATATTATGAGAACATTTAGTCACTTTTTGCTTATTATTGTGATGCTTTATGCAACACAATAAATAACAAGCTGTAAGATCAGACAGGGATTAGAAAGGACAGCAATTATAGACACACAATCTTTTTTTGTTAAATCCGGATGCTTCTTAAGGTCTGCAAGACAGTTTAGACAATAAGTCCTCTTATTGTAACTCAATTCAGAACCCTGCGGGTCTCTGCACTGTGTTTTCTGGTTTTTCATTTAAATGAATAACATTCACAGTAAAGATTTTAACACAAATAAGTTTTGATTTTAATGTTATCTTGCTATACAATGTAAAATATAAAAAACAGTCAGATTACATACTTTAAACCCATCTTTCAAGTTGAAGATCCCTGTGAATGAACATGTAGATAAATAGTGCAGGAACTTGATATGCTTGAAGAAATTAATCATAAATGTGCATTAAAAGAGTAAAAATTGTGAGAAAATTCCATCCGCTGTCAAAAACGTTCTAATCGGAAGTGACGCAACGGCTGGTTAATCTCATCTCTTCGTAAAGTAGTCAAGAGGGGTCAGTAGGGGTTAATTTCAAATCTTACAATGGACCATTGCCGTAAAATTATGAGCCTCCCGCCTGTCTTATCACATTGATACCTCTAATAAATCTTATTTAGCAAAATTGATGTCGACTTTGTTGTTTTTCAAGTATCCATGCAGATTGTCACCATGCATGCCTGCAACACGTGTCTTAAAATGTTTAATTTAGAACCCAGATTAAATGAAAACTGTAGGCTGTAACTTACATCTGTGAAGGTCAGCTAGTCTGGACGGGGATAAAAATGCATTTCTGCTCAACATAGCTTTTCGTGAAATTTTGTAGAAATTACTAGCTGATTTTTAATCAGTAACTGCTTTCAGACGTAGGTGTCCACATGTTGTGCTTCTGCAGATGTCAAGCGTTTGGGCCATATGTCTGAACAAAATAACCAACCAGCTGGAATTCCAAATTTAGCCGGCTGTTATACTACTCCCCTCTTAGTATTTCCAACAGACATTATGTAAATGAGCTTGCATGTAATGTGGAGTATGTGTATGATAGCAGTTAGTGTTCCGGCTGGGACGAAAAAATATGCTGTTAATGTAAATACAGTTTTTGTAACAAGGATCTTTTATTGTCACATGTGTTTTTCACATACCACCGTGTGTCTTGTCAACGAGGAGGTGGTTAAATTGCCTCTCTTTGCCTGGAGGAAGCATTTCCAAGCACCTAAATCTTTGTGTTTTTTTGTCTGGAAATTGGTGGACCTGATGGCCAGCGAAGTTGGAGTTGTTGCATCCGAAACAACCAAAAGAATTCACTGCTGTGACAACTCAAACCTACTATAACTATAATAACGATAACGACAATCTCTCTTTTCTGTTACAACATCTCAGAACACCTAAACCCGCACTAAGAACCAGGACGGCAGCACTATGTTTGGCTGTCTTTAAGTCATATGACACATTCTCTGCAAAAAGGCGTTTTTTAAGCGTAGCTCAGGATAGGTACACTTTTATCTTCATTTCTGCCTGTGGATGTTGTAAGAGATATGTATTCTTATGTTATCTTTTCATACATGTCCTGTATAAATTAAGTTTTACAATTAACTTGAAAGATGGGCTTTAAATGACTTAACTGTATTTATTCCTATATGCTTTGAAAGCCCATAACAGACTTTAACATTGAATCGATCTGTGTAACATGAAGTCTTGAAGTCAAACTTAGAAATTGATTTTGTAAGTTTGACTGTGGGTGGCTGAAAATGACCCATTTCCTTTGAAAGTCAGAATAGGCCAAGCAAGGATGAAGAGTTGTGTGTCCTTGTGCTGTGGGGGAGGTGAAAGGACTTTTTATTCACAGACCTCTGAGTTGAAGCTTCTGTTTGCCATTATTATATCCTCATTCCCCTTCAGAAAAGCACAATTTGTGGCCCCCACCTACACGAGAGGAAGAGACCTGGAGATACTCCACTGACCCCAGGTGCAGCAAACAGCAGCTGTTCCCACAGTGTGCAAGAGAGCATAAATGCACATGCAAAAACAACAAAAACTGATATACATAATCCGGTAGAGGTCTATTAAGGGGCCTTCTTTCCTATGCATACTAAAGCGTATCTCTTTCTCCACCTGCGCTGACCTTTAACTGATGGGTTTTACCTTTGTATTTGAGTTCACAGCAGGAATTATGGAAAGTATTTGTGGGGTCTCTCCCACATATGAGCCATCAGGTTCAAATGACTCAATTCTTTGACATTTTAAAGTGACTAAGATCTGGCAAAACATTACAAAGCAAACACCCCCATCATTGCCTATACTCCCTTTGTCATTTTTAGTCAGGTATGCTGTGCATAATATAAATGGGGGTGTCACAATGATAACTATAACATAGGAACCAGCAGGCAAAATGGAGCGTGAACAAACATGTGTTTGTGTGTGTGGACAGCTGGTTGGAGCACATGTGTAAGCATTTGATGTGCGCAAGGGCCACAGAGATTCGGTTGGGAAAAATCCCTGTATTCTGAAGTGCTGATAGGACTTCTAGGGGCTTCTCAAATATCCAAAACAAAAAGCTCTAACACAAACTATCAGGATACACTCAGGATATTTCTATTGCTTTTGTTTAACATGCATGTGTGCTCTGGATACGCCCTCATGATGACTAATGATGAGTGGGGGTTCAGCAAACAAAACATTACCCTCAGATGAGGACATGGCAGAACATAACGAAAGATCTTGACTTCACACTAGAACAATGCCTTAGGGAATGCCAAGCGTAAACTAGAAAAATGAGAGAAGCTGTGAGTAAGAGGGAGCAAAAAAATGAATGGAAAACGTGTAACTAACACTTACATCCTGTTGAAGGTGTGGGAATGCATTTCTACACATTTCATTTGCGCACATCAACGTGTGTCCACTATACTGTTTGCTATTAATAATCCTCAATTCATAAATCCAATCTCTGCGTCAAAAGCAAAAGTTTTATGCTCAACAACTTAATTGTCAAATGTTGGCTCATACCAGCCAAGTTTCTCAACAAGCAGGTTTTCTTAAGACTTTCATCCTCATCATATTTTATAGTTAAACAAAACATATATTCACATAAAGATCCCACTACTTCCCTATTTTATTTTATTTAAAATGAAAGCGAACATTGACACTTACGCAGGCATCCTGTTGAATGCTCTGTAGGATGTGTTTTGCAGGCACCAGAAAATCGATGATGTAGCGTAGGCCGTCCCCGCGATATGTCGTCTCGACCACGTCTAACACCTGGCACAGCACAGTGGCTGCTGTGGCTTCAAACGGAGGGTAGAGAGCCGAGAGCGTGCTCTGGATACAGCTGTCCAGAGATTTAGAGTCCTGCAGATAAACATACAGAAACAATCTTAGATTTTGAAGTGATCTAGTTACATTAAAAGAATGCTATATAATTTCACTTTGACACTGATAAGCCTAACATTATGAAAAAGCAGTGTGCTCACTGAGTGTCCTCACACTAAATCACCAAGGCTTGTTTTTGTCTGTCAATACCAAGCAAAGCTGTGTCTACATGTTGGGAAAGCAGCTGATAAGTGTTCCTGATGACCACCATGAGGGGCATTTCACTATGAGGGAGCTCAGAAGAGTACAGCAACCGGCAGTGAAACCTGACTCTTGCAGACCAACCACAAATCTTCTAAAAATATAAATTGCTCCAGTCACACTTTAGGATATTAAATACTGAGCTTCACCCAGTCTGCATGATCTCATCATCTGGAAAATTTTTGGTTTATTTTTTACATCACTTTTAAATCAAATTTTAATTTTACAGAAATTCTCCACAGCTCATTGTAAACGCATATTAAAATGTTTACTGTACAATGAACACTGTTTCGTAATTATTAAGTACTCTGTAAAAACAAGTTACATTTCATATATTACAATTACAGTTAAATGTTACCAAAATATAATACAATAAAAGTGATCAGAGAGGTTTATATATATATATATATATATATATATATATATATATATAAAAACGGTTGTATAGCAGCTATATAAACCTTAAGCACCATAATCGGCATCTGCCGATCAATATGACAAAAAAACATTGTTTTGATTAAAAAATTCCTGAACAGAGCATACTTAAAAAATTGCACTGACAGTAAACCTACCGCAGAGATAAATTAAAGACAAAGAAACAAAGAACATGACAGGACTAAAACAAAACATGGCACAGCTGCAACCGTCCCAATCTTACAGGTGGACGTGGATAAATATTTTAATTCCACCAGCACTAAACAGAGCGTGAGAAAGGGGAGATATCACACAGGAGAGAATTTCCCTTACAAAAAGCATTCACATCAAATAAAAATAAATGACCAAAGAAGCTATACGTCTGCAGGTTTTTTTATAGAGGGAAGAAATGAGATAGCGCGCCACAGCATAACAAGAAGTCGGTGGGAAATTATCAAAGCCACATTTTCTGTCGTGTTGCATAAATATATTTACACTGTATCAGTCTCAAATGACAAGAGGACCAAATGCCGGACACATTAATTACAGAATGAGGTGGCCTACACTTAAATAACTAAATCTACTAAAATGTCAAATTGATCACAAAAATGTTATGCCAAAAAATGCTTTGTTTATATGTCAACTAGAGCATGCTTTTTTGTCTAAATAGACAACTTTGGCCAGAAGGAGCTTTAACACTATGCCAGAAAATAGGCTACACAAGACTTACTTTACATGCCCAGACACAGATTGTTTAGCACCTGAAGGTGAACAATTTGTCGAAAGTCTTAAGGACCTAATATAATTACCATCCAACAAAGATAAATGTATAATCACTATGTTCCCAACATACCAAAGACAAGAAGGTAGGTGCTGTACTGGTTGTGTATTCTGTTATCCATACTCTAACTCAGTCATCCCGTAAACTGAGTTTTTCCACTAAACATCTCAACAATCTAAAATAACATATTCAGGATGAAAGTGACAACATTCTTTGACATTGATTAGTGCAACACTGATTACAATCTAAAGTTTACAATTTATTTCATATAGTTTCCCTCCCTTACTTCTCATTCCCACCTTTCTTGTGTTAGCTTCCCCTTGTCGAGTACTAGTGGTGCTTTTAAAAGAAAAACCTAGTTTTTATAAACCTGGTCACATTATGCTGATTAAAATTCCCCAGTGTGTAGTGTTTAATGTAAAAGTTCATGTTTACTGAATCATCATCAGTCATTTAATACAAAATAAATCTACAGCCCACAGAAAAAGAAAATCAATTCCATGTTGTGAAACAAGGCTACACAATATGGAGGTATACATATAATTTGTCTAACTTGCCACTAAATAGATAATGCTTAGTTTATATGCAATGCAAAGAGTTACGATTTTAGTTTCAATGTGTTTATTAATGTCACTAAAAATAACAATTCTTTCATCATGCCCTCCTGTCATGTCAAATCTGTATAACTTTCTTTCTTTAACAGAAAACTAAATAACATAATTTGACGAAAACTGATAACAGAAGAGCCCTGGCACCCATTCACTTCTTCTGTATGAACACAACCAATACAAGTGAAAGGGCACCACTTCCCACCAGTTTCACCAACATTCAAAATGTTTTTCTTTTGGTTCTGCAAAAGAAAGCACAGAAGAAAGTCATAAGGGTTTGACATGACAAGGGTGTTTAAATGATGAAAGAATTTTTATGTTTTGGGTGAACTATCACAGCATAGCCAGATCTCATACAGATTGCTCATATAGGATCCAGAAGACCAAAGCTTTTCATAATTTCATTCTGATTTGTGAAATTAAGATTTTGTTATAGTGTGTGATGAGTTGTGTAGCGTCCATTATGTGCAAATAAAAGAGCGCAGTGTAGAGCAAAAGAACTGAAGAATCCTCAGTCAATTATATCCATCATTAAACTGGGAACTTGAGAGGGGTGAAGGCTTTTTTTAGTCTGGCAGCCGTCAGAAGCAGACAGAGGGGTTTTCCTCTCACACAGTTTCCACGAGGTGCCAAAAAAGCATCAATCAAAGAGCAGGCACTGCGGCTCAGGGAAAAACTCACAAAAATGGCTGCAGACTGTCTTTGCTGAATAATGTATAACATCATTAGATCCCCTTTTAAACTGGCACAGTAACACAAACCACCCATCACCAATATGAAATAATATCAGAATTCTAAGAGGTTCAACTAAAACATTCTTAACAACACAAAGGCACAGCATGAGAGGAAGATGTTTATTGGATGAGGTTGTTGTTTCATGTTTTTTGAATAGTCATGAGTAGCATGATTGTTTGCTGTATGTTTCGCTTTTTAAGCTGTGAGTCTGACAAGAGTGAAGGAAAAGAAATCAATGAAGACTTCCTCTTTTGTGCAAAAGCAAATATTATTAGATCAAATATTTAACATTCCACCTTTGTTTGTAATCTTTTAAAGGTAAGAGAACTCAGCCTTCTTTTAGCCCAATCTTATGCCTGTGATTACTATCTAAAGTTTACAATTAAGAGTGCCTTTATACAGTTTTTTGAAAACATAAGAAATTTAGGCAAACGTGCTGAACTGAACCATTTGCTTGAACATTACATATTCTATTTAGGGCTGTGTGTGTTTTGGGGATTTTGTTTTATTCCTGAAGAATTGTTATATATTACACAAGCTCCTTTGACCATGATAATCATGGCATATATAAATGGGAGAAGAAGGCATATGGCTTTGTTAAATCAGGCCTATCCCCTTTTAAGACAACAGCTTGGCCTTTGGCTGGACAATATTAGATTACTTTTATAAAGCATCTCTATGGGTCCCACTCTCAATGGTGAACAATCAATTGCATCTATCTCAAGGGAACATTGAATCTGCTGGCTGTTTAACTCTTAAAGTGCCATCTTCAAAGGAGCAAAAGACTCAAAGAAGTGAGAATTGTAGTCAAGCATTTAATAATACTACAGTAAGGAGCCACCAAACAAAATGTGCCAAGTTTTTTGCATTGATTTTTTTTAAGGGAAATGTGCAGTCTTGTGAAATGGGCATAACCATTCCCTAATGTGTTAAATGAAGTAGGGCCTGCACAATTAACTGAAAAACTAAACGCAAAATATATGAGAGAATTTTTGTGCTTTTTGGCTCCTTAAAACCTTTGGTGAAATAGAGATTAAAAATGTATACGTTGACGTCTCCTTTAGTAACTTATTTTGGATATTTACTATCAACATAATCCCCCAAAATATTTGTATATTTACACATTAAGTTTGAGATGTTTAGAATTTGCCATGGGGCGGCTTCGCTCAAAGTTATAAAACATTTCCATACTTCTATATTAATTGAACATTTTTATCACAATTACAATATCAAGGCATAATCGTGCAGCCCTATAATGAAGCTGAAAATACTACATTCTTATTTTCAACGGAAAGCTTTGAAATTATGAGTTAAAATAAATAAAACAACTTGGTCCGGATGATGTCAAAAATGCAAAAAAATAATAATGATGGTGCATGTTCCATGATGGTGCATTGCGTATTCTTAACAACTCATAAAAGTGGTTTAAGTACGTACAATAAAATAAAAACAAAGAATGAATCATATTTGCCTTAATTACCGAATATCAGTCAATTTGACAGAAACTTGTTCTTTGAACTGCCTTTAACTAAAACAACAGCTCTAACAAATGTGTCAAGTAATGAGAGACAAGTTAAAATGTGCCCGTGTGTAATGACAGACACACACGTATTCAGAGATGGTGTACGGCAGGGCAGAACACTAGGGACCCGACCTTTCACCCCAACACAAGGGACAGAATGAAACAGCTGTCCATTAGAGCTACACAGTGAAAGAGAATGATAATGAAGGAGAGCATCTAACCCCAAAGAGAGTGACAAATATTTCCAATTTTCAACGTTTGTTCTGTGCCAGCTCATCAGGTGATTAAGCTATTGTGCATGAACCTGCAACTGAGGTTTAGTTGGTGGAAACTTTTGCAGGGGATCAATATGATGCTGGAAAGTTAGTGGGAAACACTTACACTAGAAAGACTCTTTATCCCCCCCATCCCCCAACATACACATTTACGTGCCTGATAAGAATAAGGTTCCGGACATGAGGACATTAAAGGTCTACCCATTTCCTGAAGAGATGAAGCAGCTGTTGCTCTACCACCCCATTTGAAAGCCAAGTAACCACATCAAACAGGCTGCACAATACAGCTGAGCACATGGGGTCAAACCAACCTGAAACACCTTTCGAGTGCTAAAATATAGTGTTTGAGAAGAAAAACACATTCAGGAAATATTTATCCACTAGCTCATCAAACAAATGGTTCTTTAATAGACATTTTCCATAAAAATCTATTTCCTACGTATCTCAAGAGAAACAGTTTTTATAAAGAGAACAGGATAAGGGTTCAGGCAGATGAGCTGAATGAATAAATATGGAACTATATTTCAGCCAGGTGCCAGGAGTTAAAATTTTCAACCAAGGGAAAAATGCTCAGCTATCAATGTCACTTAATATGCAGCCTTCCAATCACAGTCCCAATGCTACATACAGCATACAAATGTACATCGGCTAAAGACAACAATAAATAAGCAAATAATTTTGCTAATTAAAAAGCTATTTATTGAGAAGTTACTAAAAGTTAATGAAAACTTTATCTGTACATGCACATGCACATTTCATAAAAATTAATAAAAATTTAAAACGGTTATCGGAACAGATTCTTTTTGCAGGGATAACCAGACTCTTTATGTATGCAAGACAGAAACTGAACATGCTCTGACTTTCCACAGGAAATCAAACGTGATGCTCGCACAACTCAATGTTTAAACCACTCTGCTTTCAGCCATCAAACAGATAAAAAAATCCCTTTCCAATGTGTACTTTCAAAATTATTTACAGTTCGAGCTGTCAGTTCCACTGTGGACAAAGCAGACTAAAAACAGCTGTTTCTCTTTCTTTAAAATGTTCTCATCATTTCATAATCCCAGCATTTGCAGAGCAGATTTCAAGCTGTCATGAGCGCTGATGAACAGTGACAGACGCATTAAAATACTGTCCTTAGATCACGCCAGCCATTCTGAAGTATCCCGTTGGCGTTCTCTGAATGCTTGGAGATTGGCACTCATCAGACAGCCCACATGCTGACCCACAGGCGTCTAGCCAGTGCTCGTTTTGATTCATACTGCCATGGCACTGGCGTCAGGCTGTAAACAGTGTGCCATGATGTCAGAAGTCACGAGACGCTCGTCCCTCTACTGCTGTCTACTTAAAACAATCAATTGTGTCGCATTACTGCCATTTGGGGGACAGTCATTGTTTAAGGGTTTCTAGAGTGAACAGATTATGTGTTTGTGTGCTTGGCTTTAGAGTTCTGACTTGTTATAATAACTGTGAAATAACTCTTATACAAATCTTAAAACCAAAAAAACCTAAACAGAGATGATGATATTCATATCAAAAATCACTTGTATAAGGTACACCATGATACCGCAATGAATCATCAGGAACTGGAATGGTTGAATGACTACGCCAATGAGGGAATGGGAATTAAGACACGCCAGTGGTGAAGCGATACATGTTCATCTAAATCAACTGCACATGAAGACCAGACTTATAGGTGCCAGCACCTCTTAGCTACAAGTGTCTCCTCAAAAGAATCCAATTCTAATTATAATCATTATTTCCTTGAAATCTAAACCCTTAGTTGGGATACCATCTAAACTCAGTGGCAAATAATCAGACTAAGACACAACTCAAAATCTAAAATCCTTGGGTCCCTGAGGTTAATCTCCAGAACAGTGTACAACTCCAGAACGGCTGCACCGAGATCAAAGCCTATTCATGAGCTCAACACAAAAAACGTTGACTTTTGGCCCTCTGCCACTGATTGATTGAGTCCTCCTCTCATCTATTGTGAAGTGACACTCTATTGGCTGAAAGAAGGATTGTGCTGCAACGCTGTCTGGGCCTGGACTCAGCAGGATGTGACAGCGTAAGGTCTTTGTAGTAGGGATATGTACATTTTGGTATTACGGTTGACTTTGGCACATGCGTGTGTACCATATGTGAAGAAAATAAACAAAATAAATGAGATCACATGTTGGGTATTATTTACCCTTTATCCTCTCTTGAACTTAAACAAGCTTCTTTCTTATCATATTTTTAAAGTATAGACTTTCAAGATACATGTTGGTGGCTCTTGTGAATCTGTCTCCCAGGTCACATTAAAGGCTTGTTTTAACAACATTTAATATGCGATAAGCGCTTCAGTCTACCAGTGACTCTTCCAGCTTACTGTCTGATATGGTTGCATGTTATCGCTGGATGATCTATCTTGTACATCAGCGCATGACGCCATGCTATCTGTGCAGAAAAAATACAGCATCAAAGTTAAGAACCGATTAGAAGTCACTGAGCAGATAAAGGTAAACATGTTGGTCAAAACATACCCTACCCCTCCCCGTGACCTGTTGCTTAATACGGTTTTTATGTGATGTTTGATTAATTCCTGATAATCAGACTATCTCCATCTATTAATGTGACTGTTTGTTAGACAGAGGAATGGACTACAAATGGCACAATATGAACACTGAATATAATAACTCTTGTTTACTTCAGTACTTTTCTGATGATATCCAGATGATATCCAACAAAGCCGACAGTAAAAAATAGAGACTGCAAATTCAGAGAGGGAGGGAGAGAGAGAGAGAAAAAGAGAGACCCACACTAGCGTTCTACAGCTGCACACAAATATAAACACACATGCCTATATGTTCAATATCACAGACAAGGTGTTTGTTATTACTGTCCTCTGTTCAACAAAAAACTTGCTGCCTTTCTCACGAACCCCCTTATGTTGTACAAAAACCATGAAGTCATGTGATCTTTCAAGCATGCAACTTTACCTCAAGGGGTTAAAGTTTAACACATCAGAGCATGGTCAAGAAACAGAAAAATACATACAGACAAAAATCCTGGACGTCTCTTCTCTGAGCACTCAATAAACACACACTAAATAATCCTTTAAACAAAGCTACTAGATAACCCAGTGACCCCTGGACAAACATCACTACGGTGAGGTCGATTAAAGATCGTCTCAGTGCCAAACTGCCCTTGAACACAAAAAAGCAATGATGGTAAAAGGAGACTATAAATGGGCCTAATTTAAGGCTTTGACATCTTGACAAGCAGCATTGAACTGAATGAACAAGTGAAACCGTTCGGGAAGCATTTGTTTCTAGTTATGCTGAAGTTATTGTAAGTTCACCGACCTGCAGTGTTTCCTGAAAAACCAAACCATATGCAGCCATGAGTTTGAAAAGGACTTAAAAGGCACCTTGTTCAAAATTGTACTCAGCTCATTCAATTATGAGAACAGCCCAATTGCTAACAGGACAGAAGACAAAAAGAGTTTAGAGCTTTGTGTTTGTACTCAAGGACATGCTGCAGGTCAGAGGAAGTGCTTCATAAAGAGTCTGAACGACGAATGTTTGTGGTTCAAGAAGCAGATGTTGAACTGAGCAACCTGCTTGAAGGGTAAATGTGGTTTGGTCTGATAGATGAGTATATGAGTATACCAATAAACACTCACATTCAAATGCTTTACTTTCTGCTCTCAATACTTTTTCTCTTTCTGGGCCCATTTTCAATATCAACTCAAGCAACCCAAACACAGAAGATGAGGCTTAATTAACTCCACACAAGTTAGTATTCCAAAGCCCAGAAGGAGAGAGGAAAGAAAAAAATATGCTAGATCGTGTTTAGATGAGAGGTTATTCCTTTTTTGCTCTTTCATTTCATATCTGTACCTCCCAGAAAATGTTTATCTATCTGATGAGGTGTAAGCATACAAGATCAAGAAAGTACATTTCACTTGTACATCAAATGGTCACACTGTAGGCAATGAAGTTTAAGGCTACATGTTTCCTATGTATACAACAAATCTGTAAATCAGATTATTTTCATAACCAGACGTGACCATGCCAAATAAGCACCAATAGGATGTTTTTGTCACTGTCTGCTTTCACTTTTCTGCAGTGTTGCACCGGAAGCTTTACTCTTTTCACATCCCTCTGTTTACATTTGCACATTAAACAATACGTGCTAATCACAGTGACTTTGTGTGACCCTGCCTATTAAAACCCAGAAAAAGTCATTTTTGTGTTATTTACTTTTTATACATAAAACCCTACAACACAATGTAAGGACTATCATGTGAAATTTAACATTGATATCTTTAGTAACATTAAACTTTGACCACATAGGACCAGGTCAAACATTAATGTTCAGACTTAAGCCTGGTTTCACAATCAGGGTCACATATTAAGCCTTTTTGCTTTTACTGTATACAAAATGATAGCCCACCCAAAAGTTAAAGCTGCCTCATCATTAATGCACCCTCTTGATGTATTTGCAATTTTCATCTGCAAAAAACAAAAGAAGATATTATGAAGAATATCTGTAACTGCATTTATGCTGATTTGTTCCATACAATCGAGGTGAGTGCCACTACTTTCGGTTACCAACTTTCTTCAAAATATCTCCTTTTGTGTTCTGCATTCGGCATACAAGTTTGAAATATCAAGAGGGTGACACAAAGATGAAACAATTTTTGGTGAACTATTACAAAGTATTTTAAGGACATGGCATTGGTAAGCCTTGACCTTTGAAGGAGTGAAAGGACAAGAGTGTTTTAAACACACATTTCCTCCCTGCATGGCTGACCTCTTTTTATGCTCACTGAGATGTAAAAGAGAAGAGTGTAAAGCAAAGAACAGCTGGCGTGACATGCCTGAACACACACGTTCACATTTGGATCACACTGATAGTCCTGAAGAGAGGTCACACTCAGACACATTCATCCTGAAACACACAGTTCAGAAAAACATCAGCACGCCGGCAACTCTCAGCAGAGCTCATATATGCTGAATTTACACATTCCCTCCACTGCTTTACCTGACTCAAGGACAACACACTCCAAAAAAAAGGCTTATTCAATACTAACTCACACACATACAACAATTACAGGCCATGCTTTCCTGTAACACTGCTCAATGCAGATAATCAGAAAACTTAATCTCTGCTTATTGCAGTTTAACCATTTCTGTACGCTCATATAAAGGCTGACTCGACAACATCCATTCAGGATGCTTCTATAAAAACAGCCTTACTTTAAAAACAGTTAGAGTGCCCCCTCCTCTTCCACCCCACCCCCGTCACAACCCCCATAAGGTAAAGTCATTAGCATCTCAACACCGCCATCCAAACTCTTCTAAACTCCAGCATAGTACTCACCATACTGCAGTCTGATTGTGCGTCTCCCACTGTCTTTAACAAGATTCATTTTCTAGTGAATCCTGAGGCGTCCTGTGCTGTTATGGCTATGTCCTTGTACGAGTTCATGTGTGCTGAGTGGGCAACTTTGTATGTGTGTGGTTCACTAGACCTTCTAAACAGCAGGTCTCCGACACACTGCCACTCTCTCCACACACTGCAGTAGCTCACGAGGTAGAGTCCGCCCCTCACTCTCTGGTCCTCCCCTCTTGCCTCGGGTGCCACTGACTCAAACTGTTCTAGCCCCACCTATGGTTAAAAAGTCCCTCCCAAGGGTACATTCTGAACTGGGCTGATAGGACAAAACGATGCTGAATTTAAACACTAGAAAACATGGACAATTTCCATTAAAAATACAGCAAATTAACCTAATAATAAACATTAAAACTACCTCTTTAAAGTCACTATAATTATTAATGTTTGTAAATTGTGCATTCTCTAGGGCAGAGCTTCCCAAAATTAAGAAGGGTAAGGTCCTCCTAAAACAAAAAACTCCTCTAACCTTTCTTTTAAATTATATATAGATTAATAGTATATAGGTATATTTGTTGATAAGATATATTTAATGGAGCAGATGTCATCTTTGTTTATTTAAATTTTTCGATTTAACCTAGAAACAGCCCCCCTGCAACAGCACTACGGCCCACTGGGGACCGCAGCCCACAGGTTGGGAAGCACAGCACAAGTTATGATTTAAAAAATTTAAGTAAATAATAATATCAACATGGCCAAAGATTAAAAATGTTTCAGAAGTTTTTACTGTTAGTTCATGATGGCTATTGCATAAATTCCCCTAGTAAAGGTAAAGGTGAGTTTTTCGAGATCTTATTTCCTACAATTGAACAGAGTCGGTAAGTCAGAGATATATAATTCTAAGATGGTTTAGAGGGATAACCATTCAGAATGTCTAAGAAATAAAAATACAGTGCTTGTGTAAGCACTGCACATGACCTAAGTACAAAACATGAATAAATGAAATTGGTTTGCCCAAATATATCAAGAAATCAAACAGTACTGACTTGAGTGAGGCAAATTGTAGAGCCCATTTAAGTTTACACTCAAGTAATCCCAGTAATCTGGCTTTACAGTGGCAAGCCGAGCACCCACATTCATCCTGACTCCCTGTTGTTTTCTTCACTGCCAACAAATAGACATAGAGCTGTAGCAGGAGGACTTTGTCCAAGATGAGTGAGCGACATCTGAGCTGCTCTCCCCTTTCTGAACTGAGAGAAGAAATAATGAGAAAGACCCACCATGTGGGCTAAAATGAACATGGTGTACAGGGGGTCAGTGCCTCAGTCAAAAAGCACAGCTGTTCCAGGTATTAAAGCACCACTTAACTTAATTTGAATCTTAGAAAAACCTTTAAAATTGAGAAATGATTTGTATCTCAGCCTTACCCTCCCTATAAATCTCTTTCTGTTTTTATATGTGGTTCATTCTACTGTTACACAATTGCATTAATATAAGGCCTTAAAGAAATACACAGTCATCTATTAAAGGGTATTCATTTGCATTTCCTTACAGAATGCAGTGGGGGTGAACTCACTCAAGGAAACAAGATATACATCTACTGATGAAGCTATTCAATTAAACAAACAAATATAACACGATTCAAATTGGTGTCATTTTAAAAACAGTTGGGTTATTAATGCAATGTGTCAATCCATTTTTTAAGGCATTATACATATTGATTGTTTTAAGTAATACTGACCATGCCTCAATCAATAATTGAATATTTGTGGAGATAGATCAATAAAAAAAGGTTAAAATGGTCCCAATAAGTCTCAGTTTCTGTAACTATATTGATTTTCTCTTTCCTGCTATAAATAAAGAATGTGTAAACAGCATTAAGAGCATTGTTGTGACATGGCAGCCCTCACTCTTCTCAGCCCTCTTATGCGATTTGTATCTGACAACAAATCAATTGTTTTACATTTAAATCTGATCTTTAAAGCACAATCAAGATGTCACCAAACTTCACACATTTACACATTGTGAAGACAAAACACTGTTTGAAAAATGTATCTGTATAAATAGAGTCTGTGTAATGTTTGACCCTGCTTCACTTAAACCCTCTGACAAGCCTGTGACCATGCCTTAAATATAACCTATTCACTTTAAACCATATCTGAAACATACATGAAAGAGTATATTAATATCCTAAAAGTCAGGATTTTTTTGCATATATGTTATCTTTGACCTATCACTGTTCTAAGAAGGGCAAGTTAATCCATGCCACCAGTAGCCTGAGTTTAAGGCAACACTTGTTAATATGTACCCACTTTTTCCTCAAGTAGTTGATATGTGCAATTGTCTATTTTTAATGTCATATATACCGTCGCAAAGCTTCCCCACTCTCAGCGCAATCCATGTGAGTTTGTTAACAAGATGATGTAAATGTGACCAATGCAGTAAAGCAGGTTGTTGGTGGCGCTGTAGTATCGCCTCCCGGAGACCAAAATACATGTGCTGCTAAGGTAGCAAATTCTAGTTGTTCCACCACTAAAATCCTTTAAGGGACATTATTTTAAGGTCAAAATACACCTAGTTGCTTTAATTAGGAGTCAACATTGAGGCACCTTTAAAATAGTTTGAGCAGTCCAATATAGCAAGAGTCATTGAAGGAGCTAAAGCCCTCTGCAGTGGTTGAAACATGACATCAAACATTCCAGCTGCACACAGTAACTTCAGTATAGCATGAAGGGAAAGATTCCTCACACAGGGAGATAAACTCCACATTGCACAACAGGCTACAAGCAGTTTATTCTCTATCCCTTCCTCTCTCTCAGCTGCATTGTGCTTTTATTGGTATGAAGATATTTGTTCTTTTTCTACAGCCAAACCATTTGTTAATAACAACACAGTTTCTGACAATAGCAGTTCACAATTCAATAATACAAACACAGCAGTTTTTTTAGCCAATACACCAGGGAAGAGTTATTGTTAATTTGTATATGATGTTTGTTTAAGACTACTCACTCTGATGTGCAGGCCCATATGCAAACTAGGCACCCTAAATTCCTTAAAGATCCTCAGATTTCCAGCAAAATCAATTGACCTCCATGCACAAAGTTCTCTACTCCTTGAGTGTTTGTTAAAAATTTTGAGGGAAAAATTAACGGTCTATATTACAATTTCTGCTACATAAAAAAATAAAATGCTTTTTAATGCACTTTACTCAATCCCCCCAATATTTGCAAAGGTGACATTTGCATAAGTCTGCAGACATCATTTTTGCAGATGTATTGTGTAAATAAAGAGCAGTAATGCCTTTAGTTCCACAAAATTTATTTTAGTGCTTGTGTGTAGATGAGTGGATATTTTGCCCTAAGTCAACGTCTTTTGTTTTACACCTTTTGTAAGTCAGACTATTACTTGATTATGGTTCATGACTTAGAGTATTGATTAGGAGTAATTTTCAGGTCTGGTTTTTCTATGTGTGTGTTGCAGCAATATACTAAATCATATGCTAAACAATTACAACAGAGCTTGATGTAAGTAAGTAATGACAGTCGAGTTGTCCTACAGAAGTTAGTTTATGGCTGCATGGTGTGTTGTTATATATTATCTTCATAAGGTCACATTTACTATGTTACTGATGTTAGTTAACAATTATTCAATTTAACTAAAATTAACTAATATCAAATAATACTAATGCAACATTTATAACTGTTAGGTTACGCTCATTGCAGAATTTTGAATACATTATTAAATCAATACTTGTCCCTTTTAATATTAGTACGAATAATGCAAATAACTCTGATTATGTGAACTAATATTAGCAAGGATTAATAAATGCTTAATGCCCAAATTAAGAATTGTTATCTTATAAATTAATGCATTTACTTATGTTAACAAATAACTATTTATTATAAAGTGTTACTTGTTTCCAATATTTTAGGGTCCTTAGCATCATAAAGTATGAAAACTCCTGTGGATTAATCTCCAGAAAATATTGAGAGAACATCAACAACCTCAACAGGCCTAGTGCTCGCAGTCTTCTTTTAATGGATATAAGGGGTACATTAACAGGTCTGATAACATAATGAGTAAATGGCAACCAACAGAGAGCAGCTGTGCAGAGAAAAAGAAACAAAGTGAAAGACTGTGATGAGGGAGATGGGCAAAAGGAGGGGACAATGGGTCACTAAAGCTTTTTTATGTGGTTAACCGTGAAACAGGCCATGAGCTTTTCCAGACATGCCAGAGATAATACTCTGTGTTTGTAGGTGTTCAGACCTCAGGCATAACTTAGAGCTGAGCTCCAGAAAGTAAGGAGTAAACACTGGAGTTGAAGGTTGTAGATCCCCATAAATGCACCTTTAAAAAAATCCTAAATTCTGTTTGCTTCTTCTTCATAAAAAGAATTATTCTTCATTTCTTAAAAGCCTTGTTTTTTGGCACCTCAGATCTTTTGCCTACACATACAGGTAAACATTAATCAATATACACATGATAAAATGCAAGACTGTGATGCCTTGTTTCCTCAAAACTCAGTCTGATTAAGTCATTAGACATGAAAAGAGATGTCGTTTGTCTGGCATGAATGACTAATGCACTGCTGATACTAGTTAAAATCAAACCCTCTGCTCTCTGAGTAGCTCAGGGGACTGACAAACAGATTTATTTTTAGATTTATTAAATTATACTGTTTATTCAAACAGAGCAACAGAATAAGAGTGAGAGAAAATGAGAAAAACACATGATCGATCAAAAACAGAACTGCTCCAGATAAGTTCTCCAGAAGTGCTCCAAATATGCACCAACAAACAGATACAACTATAAATCATGAGAAAATAAAATGCAGGAATACATACGCTCTCATGCATGTTCCCATGACTATAACCACAATGAATTCAAACATCTGTTACAGAAATTGAGCAAAGTCATGGCTCTATAATTTTTAGAGAAGTAAAAAGAAATGTCAGCCAATCAGAGCTCAATCCGGATTCATCAGCAATGAAAACAAAGATTCAACAGATGAATTACAGAACACATGTGAGCAATGTTGGTTGAACTTGTCATATGTTTTCCTGATGAAAAGATGTGTTAGAACTATTACAGTTGGCAACAGTTAAGATCCTGTATGCGTCAATCAAAGCAAGCAGACTTATATACGTAAAATCCATCTGCCAGGAATGTAAAAAGGCAGCTGCTCTCCTCTTGTTATTCTGAAATATACAGAACCATATATTTCACAGGGAGAGAATTTCTGGCATTAAATACCACAAAAAAACAAGTTACAACAGGGTCTTTGAAAGAGTCAGGCAGAAAAAAGAAGATCCCATATCATTCACACATGGAGAAATTAATGTCTTGAAAATCTGACTAGACAACAATAACATAACTGTTTTCAAACGATGACTGGTGTACCCTTTAGCTTCTCCACGTCATTTAATATATTCAAAAACACTCAAGTTCTAGGAATTTAGATTTAAGCTATGATGTCAAACAAGGAAAGAATACACTACTTCTGTCACATCAAAGTAACATTTTTCACAATGTCCCCTAAGTTATAAACAGTATACACCTCTGCAATATGTTTATGTTAACAGCGCTACCATCTTCAAATATTAAACCACACCTACCACCAGCTTAGCATTACTTCTAGAATTGGTGTTTTCCAGCATTATTGTCCCAATTACTCAGCATAAAACAAAATCAAGTATAAAACTGTAGAATCAGATAAGATTAAAAATATATATACTTACCCTTTTAAAGTTTTAGGGTAGTGGCTTTTATATTTTATATTATATTTATATTTACATCTTGAATCTCATTCAGTCCATAGTAAGAGAGGATTTCCCCAGATACCAATGGAAAAGGGTGATGGGGTTACACCAGCCTTGAATGTTGATTTAAGCTCTGTAAATCACTGTTGCTCAGTATGTCTGTCAGCTAACTTTATTCAAACCCTGATAACATATCAACTGCAGTATTATACTAGTACTTGAGATAACTTCTGTTTATGAAAGAGCTTTCTGGCTTTTCATATTTTTGAAATCTTTCCTGCATGCATGAGTCGAAGTAAACATGCTGACATGAGCTTGAAAAAGACACTAGCATTACCCTGAAACCACAACAACACTATGACCACTAGCATCACATGAACTAATATTAACACCAGAGAAAAAGATATAAAGACACAAACAGATATAATTCCACAATACGCTGGAAAAGGATTTGAAACAAACTAACAAAATCAACTAAATCTAAAAGCAAAATAAAGCAAAACAAAATTCAAAAACTGTTTGAGACAATACAAGCAAAACACAAAACAAATGACAGAAACTGTAGTGTTCGAGTATATTAATAATACACATCCACACTCTTGGAAAGCTGTGTGTTAAATCATATTTCAGAAAACTAGTTTTGACAAATTGGATGAGCATGACTCTTTATATCCCAAACACTGAGAGAAGAGAGGAGAAAGAAAGAAAGACGTGTCTATGCCTACATATCATGCTGAGAGACTCAGTCTCAGGTGCACCTAAGCACAAACAAGCTTGAATATGTTCGGATTCAGTCTTTTTAGCATAATCTTCCAGCCTGTTCTTATATAACACACACAATTTGACTTGGTAGAATGCTTATAAACAAACACTAGTTGGAACATATTGACCACCATAGTTGGAAAAATAATAAATTCAATAAATTCAGTAAAATGACTGTTTAGTTACATGCATTTTTCCAATATTTTCGTGTTCAATCAACCAAAGTAACTTAACTTTTACAGATTTGGAACAACTAGAAAATAAATTATTCATCACAGAATTTAAAATTTTTGGGGAAACTCTAAATTTTAATTGGGGATGTGCCATTGAAAAAACAAAAGACCAAGGGTTTCAGTTATGTAAACAGGTTCTTTGGTTCTTTATGAAGAAATCCTAAACATCAACAACAAGTGGTAAATAAAAGTTGCGGTTTTCTGTGTCTCCAATAATAAAGCAAAAGTTAGAAAATGGCAACTGCTTGCAAAAAATAGAGAAGGTTAACTGTTCGAATTACTATCACAGGACACAGATTTAGCTGGGGACAGTGATCTTAGATAAGCCGTTTAATTTAATAAAAACAGAAAAACATGTAGCATCCAATAGCAGCTGCATAAAACTACTGTAGCATGATTTGGAATTAAATCAAGAGGATGATCCAGGAATCAAACAAAATGATTAAAATGAAACAAACAAAGCTTTATAAACTATAAAAAAAATTCCATTTCTTTTAAACGCATAACAAAAGGACCCCAAAGATTCCCTCTCTTTTGGCCCTCTAGTACTTAAGAACCCACTGGATTTCCCCTGGCAAGCCAGAGGATTCACACACAGCCAACCTGTGAGAATTAATGAGAACTAGATTGTATCGATGGAGAAAATCACTGCACTTTTTGTCTAATTTAAACACGAAACACAATGTATTCAGGCAGCAAGAAAGAAAGAAATATGTTTTCAATTTTAATAAAAGATTACTTCAACCTGACAATTACAAACATATTACTTCAAGGTTTAAGTTTGAGTCATGCAAAAGTATGAGAGAAAACCTCCGGTTACCCAGCTCTTTTCTGAGCTTCTCTTTCTCTCTCCCCTCTATGCAAGGCCGCGTATCGGGATGAGGAAGAATTGATTAAGGCGGATGGTTGGAGCTTTAGCAGAGGAAATTAAAGTTTGGGAGTAATGTTCTAACTCTATTGTTTTGTACAGACATAGTGTAATATCCTCTGCCTGTGGCTATAAACTCTCTTGCCCTCTCTTTCTGTTCTTTTGTTTGATAATGTGAAATACAAAAATATCACTCCTAATTCCAGGCAGCTGTCATCGGAGGGATAACTGAAACATTGTTCTATCTGCTGTGATGAAAGAGTGTCATTTATGACATAGAAAACACATAAGGCCAACAGGGATCCACCTATGCAACATTTTGTCATTGGCCCTGTGAATAGAAGCGAAGAGCACAAGTTTCGTCATTTATGCACCCTTTCGTCATTTAAAATAAAAAAAGTTAATAAGTTAACAGTAGTGGTACCCATTCACTTCTATTGTATGGCCACAAAACTATTGCTAGTAAATGGGTGCCAGTTAGCAGCATTCTTCCAAATATCTTCTTTTTTGTTTAGCAGAAGAAAAATATGCATGTTAAAAATGACAAGAGGGTGAGTAAATGATGACAGAATTGTTTTTTTTGATAAACTATCACTTTAAATGTTTTATTAAGGTAATGGGGTACATTATTGTTACTATTGTGTACCTTACGGGCCAAATCTGTACCTGTTAAAAGAGTAAAAACATTAAAATAGATCTTTACTGGTATAAAACTGGCCCTTGGGGTAACAATAATCCACTGAAAAAAGGTACAACATTATGTTATATTTTATATGTTTGTAAACATAGAAAAAAAATTCAGAGTGTATAAATACTTTCATGTGTCTAACGTATACAAAGGTCCAGTAATTTCAAACATCAAACTGCACATTTTGTGCACGCCTTAATCCTTTTTAAAAGTCGGGCAAAACATAAATCATGCCTTCTCCATTTTTGAACTCTGATCATAAAGTGTTCAATGTTTTCCTGCACTTTCAGTAAGCCTTGGTTCAGAGGTTTTCTCTTCAGCTATACTGCACACATTGCACTGTCTAAACAAACTGTTGATGGGTTCACCCTGAGGGTAGATAATAATCTCACCAAAAACTCTTAACCTATGCATCTTTAAGAATATATCAGCACATCTTAGAAGAATTGCTTTGGGAGGTATTGTATGTGTGTTTAAATCACAACCTGATTTGGGATCAGCTATGCTATAGATAATTACATGATGAGAATCACAGAAAAATCCTGCAAGTGTGAATTATGAGTGCTCTGTTGTTGGACGGTGTGTCAAAAGGGCTGCAGCGGTATTAAATCAGCATAGTCACATCCATCCTGCCCTTTCTTAAAGTTCACCAGCCATTCATCTAAAGTCATCATTTTAACAAGCTCTCTCTTCTCTCTTCTCTCTTCTCTCTTCTCTCTTCTCTCTTCTCTCTTCTCTCTTCTCTCTTCTCTCTCTCTCTCTCTCTCTCTCTCTCTCTCTCTCTCTCTCTCTCTCTCTCTCTCTCTCTCTCTCTTCTCTCTCTCTCTCTCTCTCTCTTCTCTCTCTCTTCTCTCTCTCTCTCTCTCTCTCTCTCTCTCTCTCTCTCTCTCTCTCTCTCTCTCTCTCTCTCTCAAGTTAATGGTGTGTGAACTCATTGCAGTCATGGAACACAAAGTTTAAACAGGGCTATTTGAAACAATAACACTCGGCAAAGTCTTGTGGACATCTGTCACATTGGCTACTATACATTATGAAAATGTGTCATGTGACTAAGTTAATATCACCAAAGAAAAACTTTTATACTTTAATAAAAGAAATAACAAATCTTTGGAAAATTATAAAATAATCAAGTAAACAAAACAAATTAAGACATTTTTTACAACATTTATATCTGTAATATACACCAAGATTTTTGGTGAATTCTTATAGATATTTAATTGCATTAAATCGCAATTCATTTTAGAGTTTAATTTTTTAACTAACATTACACAAAATGTTAACAGTATATTTATTTAATATTTAAGTTTTTAAATATACTCAAATAGAGTCAAATGTCTTTCAGTGTTTGTTTGAGCATCTCAAACATACTAGAGCTGTAATACTTGCCAATTTATATATGAAAAGAAAGAAAGAATGGAGGGAGTAAACAACTTCAGTGAAGTGATAAAAAGGTGAGGAAGAGAAAAGGCATGCAGAACAAAAGTGGGGGAAATAAACTGTCAGGATGACTTGCTCGGGCACGGAGAACTATGACTGCAGGCTGAGCGAGTGGACAGCAGGAATTCCAGAGACAGGTGGAGAGAGAGTCAAACAAATATTAAAAGACAGACAGAATGTTCTGTCTAAGAGTCACTCACCTCTGATGAGTTTTGCACCTCTGAACTAATTCCAAATCTTCAGTTCTACAGAATCAGAGTACAGCCAGTCTCCAAAAAGCCTTCCTGTGAATGCTGGTAGCATGTGAGAGAGAAACATAATACACATCGTGTGAGCATACACAAACACTTACTGAGGTGCCTGTCACTGTTCTAAATCACCCAGAGAATGCTCCTCCCTTTTCCCTTCTGTAAAACCTCCCTCTCTCTCCCTCTTGCAGGCAGTGCAAACCCCTCAGTAGCTTCCCACTCTACCCAAATCTGCCTGTTGGAGCAAGGGTGACGCTATTTTTTCAGTATGAGTTGTAAAGTTACACAACATTCAGAATAGCCAAAGACACATACGGCCTCTCTATAACACTATTTACAACCTACCCCCTCCCCTCAAACACAACGGTCCCAAACAACTGGCATTGACACAAGGTTAACATACTTCTGCTCAAATTATAATCATATAACATTCCCTTAGTACACTTAGCCTTAACATAACCAAGATGAAATATTGGATGAAAGATTAAAAACTGCTCCAGGGAAAAAGGAAAAGCAAAATAAGAAAATACTGGAAACACCTACGGAATGCTTGTACTTCTATACTTAATATGATGAATTACTTTGCTGGAAGCCGCTTCATGTTTTTTCTATTAATTCTTTGACCTTTTCAAAAGTCTTATTATTTCAGTTAACTAGGTCAGCCATTACAATCAAAGACAGAGTTAAATGTGGTTGTTGAACTTCACATAAGCTAGAGGTAGAACTATTTTGATGTAAACATCACTAAGGCATGCACTTGATTGATCACAAACGGATGGAAAGTGATAGAAGTCTGGCAGAGCAGGTTGACTCACCTGTATTCTGTATGTCAACAGAAATCGCCCATAAGAGGTGTGGATATGACACAAACACAAAAGGTATAAACAAAAGCTTTATCTAAGATCCGTTGAAGCCTGTTTCCAGATTGACTTAAAACAGACACGTCATTGTTTTTACACTTAAAGGGGAAGTAGCAAGCAGTTTCATTGATTTAGACTGTTAAACATGCTGAATTCTCATATTCAATGTGATCTATTGGTTAAAAACATGCGATAGATGCATGACGTTGTATTTCTGTGCTCAATACACTTCCCCAACCCAGAAAATCATGTCAGAAAGTTTATTTTAAATCTGGAACTCTACACCATTAAAAAGTTCATAGTTATTTATTGGCCCTTCAACCATAAAATTCAGTCTACGCACTAATCGGAAAGCGCAAAAGAGCACGTTTTAGCGTGTACCAGTAGCATGTACATTCCAGGAGAAGCCCCTATGAGGAGATTGGTCATGAGTGCTGTTGATGGCCTGCGCAGGAGCTTGGCTTTCTTTTAGAAGGCTATCTGTCTTCTGTAAATGTGACTAAACAAAAGACTTATCGGATATAAAGAAAACACAATTCTATACTACAAGTATACAAGGTTAATTTAAGATTGCCTTATGGTTTCACACCATTCGAAGGTCTTTTAGAAACTTTTTTAGAAACTTCACTGCAAGTCTGGCTGAGACATAAAACAATCCCAGTTTTACACATTGTAAACATTCTGAAATACTTAGAACTCTCATCAGAGTGAAGGGAGAGTTGAGGTGCTGACAGCTAGACTGTCTGAACTTAGACAGGGGCTCTCTGATGGAACCAATGCGTTCTGCTTTTCTCCTTAGTCAGGTTCTGCTACAGCAACCAGAACTTCATTTAATATGGTTTTCACATTATGAGAGATTCATTGTTATGCTCTGGAGTCAAGTTAACTGTGTTTCCTGTCTTGGGGTCTATAAATACCTTTATAGCTTTAGGCTTAGGACTTGTTCTTGACAATGTTATTTATACTTCAGATATACAAATCCAAGTGCCACACTCCCGAGGTTTTTAAAGGGCTAACAACCAAGAAGAAACATAAAGAGACAAAAACTAAAGATGCAAGTGTCAGGACTTTTGTAATAAGGACAAAAGCCTCTTTCAAAGAGCACAACGGTATGCTTTATTTTTAACCCTTAACCCTCACTTCAACCCCAAATCACAGTCTGCTTCATGTTTGTGCTGATGTTCAGAAAGCCATGTCTGATGTTGAAAGGCTCTTGAAAAGCAGTTTAAAGAGAGCGTCACACTTCAAAGAAAACCCTTTCCTGAACGTTTTCATAAAAATAAAAAAAACTTAGTAGATTTAGAGATGTTAAACCAAAGAACACTGACAGTAAACATTTATATTTGACCGGCCATGCACTTATATATTTACATGTGTGTCTTAAGGAATTTTCAAGAAGATTAATATTATAAAAACAGCTACTTGAAAAGGAGCAAACACACAGTAAATACATTCTCAACATAGTTGTGATGCATGATTACTGTCTGAAGACTGTTGCATCGGTTGTGTCAGCCCAGAACAACATAATATGCTGTGAATATCACAAAACAGTACATTTATCAAAAGTGATAGCATTAGTAAAAGAAGCAGGAAACACACTTCTTATTATATTTAGATATTGTTTTAGCTTTGCATTTAAGTTATAAATATTACATACTCATTAAGTTGCTAAATAAATTTATAACTTGAATAGAAACCAAATGCAGAAATCAAATATTGCAAACCATTAACTTACTACATTTCAATCCAAATATAAGCATTTGTATGACAGAACTTTACCACATCAACAGATCGTAAACTATCCTGGGGCAAAAACAAATGAGATACTTTGCATTTAAAATATTCCAGTATTTTGGATATGACAGAGACATTAATTATCTGACTAAGAAAATGATTGAAATGTGATACACTGAACCTTTACATATATCCTTTCACACAAGTATATTGTCATCATCTAAAGTAGATCAAAACCTTTCATCAACAATACCGTTCTTGTCTTAGGACAACTTTGATGAACATTTTTAGTGCACTTTATAAGGTGACTCATATAATTGTAACTCACACCTATGTGAAAGGAACTAAGTTGAAATTCTAGAAACAAACCTTAATGTAGTTGCTTGGCATATTTAAATCCTGCTAACACACATTTTACAAATGAAATCAACTTTGACCTGACTGCTTCATAAAGTTTTAGTGGTTTATAGAGAGAACATAGTTATAACAGAACATAATTATAACACCCTGCCAGACTCAACATCTAAAGTCTGCTATCAAAATGTTGGAGAAGTGCTGTGATCTTTTCTGTCAAAAATATGCACATTTGAAATTCCTCTGGCTCTTGCTATGTAGACAGTTCAATGGTTGGGGATTAGCTACAGCTTGCGACAAACCCTACATTTAGGGAATGTAAGATGGGAACACGTTCTCAATAGCTAGGCCCTTCAAGAGTAAGACCTAGATCTACTTATGCAATCCAGTAAAAATATTAATATCTGGCAAGTAGACACATGCTTCAAAATATATAGTTACAAAATGAAAAAGGGAAAAAAGAAGGAATTACCCACAGAGAGATTTCAGGGCAAAAATGGACATGGGCTGTTCTTTTCAAAACTTTGACATTTTATAGTAGACTTACTTAGATGATCATTTCGTCCAATACGTATCAACCATGTTCACACGTATCAATCATTACTGTTGGCCCTAAAGGCTATGGAATAATAAACGCAGAGATGCCATGGTCCTAATGCTTAAACACACTAGGTATATATGAATAAAATGTGTTGTACAGGGCACTACTAGAAAAAAACACATATTGTGATTAACAGAAAGGCCATTGACAGAACATGTGGAGGTTGTCGCTAAACTTGGAAAATTCCAGTTCCAGTTCAGGGGTCCACTTGCATACCAGCCAGATATCCGATGATCTGCTGCACAGTGACAATACAAAGTGTCTGTTTGGAATGTGAGCAGGTCTTCCACCCGAAGGAACAATATTCACCCAGCCAATAAGGAGTAGGCCGTATAAACACTGTCCCCCAATCTACCCCGGACTGCCCCGCAATTAAGCCCTGAAAAAACAGCTTCATTCTTGGACACGTGTAAAAAGACATGGCAGGATCCTACACGCTAGTGCTGCTTTAATCACTCAACAATATGCTCCAGGAAGACTCCTTTTAGCCAATAGAAAGAAATGTGTGTTAACATTTTAAGACCTGATTTAGTCAATTTAAGGGAGGATCCAGTCTGGAATCCAAAGTGGAAAAATGAACATGAATATAATGAGGCAGCCTCAACACTTTCATACAAGTTCCAAATAAATCTGCCTAAATCTTTTGTTGCTTTAAAGATTTTTGTGTAAAAGGAATCATTATGTTACACATATATATACACATATATATATATATATACATATACATATATATATATATATATATATACATATACACATATATATATATATATATATATATACATATAAGTTATGTTATTATGTTACATATGTAACCTGAATAAGAATTTGACACCTGTATAATAAAAGATGATTCATGCCAAATAAAGTTCAGATCCACAAATATTTAAAAATGCTTCTCGTAATTTAAACTTTTGATCTGGTACGTCGAAATGTTTGATATTAGTTTAATTGACAAAAACATATTGAAGCAAACATTTTATTTAATTAAACAGGTTTTTTAAAAGGATGACTTTGACTGAATAATGAAATAATAAAATAAAATAACAGTTAATAGAACTTTCACATTTATTTATAAAGCATCTTATGGCGAGACCTTAAGAAGCTGTTTGATAAAATGACAAGAAAACATCTAAAACATATCTTTATGCAAATTCAAGTCAAATGTTAATAAACGGAAGATAATTAAACACAGTTTTTCTTTCATCACAAAATAATTTCCTTTGTTCCTGGTCTCATTTCATTATTTAAATTAGTTTATTATAAATTACTATTATTATAATAATTATTATTATTATACAATAGGAAAAATATCATCATCAAAGTGTAACTTTGTTATTAAGTCATCCTTTCAAAAAACATTTTTTAAATAAAGTGTTAATTTGTCATGAAATATGTATGTTTGGTAAATTATATTTTGTATACTATAATTAAAGACTTTTGGGAATACACCTTCACATCATTTTTTTAAATAATGAAAAGCACTTTACTTTTTAGCAGAACAAAAAACTTAAGTCATAAAACAACATTTTCAGTAACACAGAAGTATAATGCTGACTAATATCCACTAAAATTACACTTAATGATCATTTTATAATCAATTTATTTTCTTCCACTCTATGAAAATAGATAAACATAAACATTAAAAACAAAGTTCAACTGAGGAGAAAATGAAACTTTAAAACAAAGTAGAATTAAATGACTTCACACGTGCATGTTAAAAACCCCACAAATCAAAACAATGCTAAATGCTATTGCTAAGTTCTCATTAGCAGATCATTGGGCTTTGCTAACGTTATTTACAATATCTGTGTAATATAATTAGTGTTGAAATACACTTTACATTTTAACTGTTACATACAACAGATTTGACAAATAAACGATGCTAGTTTTCCTTTACCTGGGAAGACATTCTGAGGAATGTTGGTTTGCTTACACGGTCAACAGTTTGAGGAAAAACTGTTATTGATTGTTTATGAAAATAAATTAGTTCCGACACTTAATTCTGATTGAGCGCCATCACTGGAGGCCGTTTGGTATTAGTCCGCGCTGTCATTACTCCATTGACGAGGAACTACATAACGTGTCGGCAGCACATATGTCAACATTTGGTTGTTTAAACACCCATGTAAGGCCTTAACATTTTTAACATTACTATTTTTGTGCAGTTTTCATAGTAAAGTGTGGGCCATTTTCAGCATTGTCACATCCATAACACTACATTATGCTCATACACTGACCCATGAATATTAAAATATAGTCATTATTTTATGTTCTATAAAGATAAATCCCTTGACCACTGGCTGGATTTTTTTGATTATGATTTGTGCATTTTAATTCACATAAATCTTAAGAAGTTTGTTTTCTCCCAAAATTGGTTTGCATTTTTTTTTTTCACGTCCATAACACAGGTTAATTTATCTTTTTTTAAATAGAAAACTTGTGCATCTGTTATTGTTCTAATGTTTAAATACTATCAACAAGGCTTTTTTATAAAATAAATTGTTTTAAGTTTACTGGTAGCAACTACATTAAGCGTTTTATGTCACGTCCATAACACTGGAACTGCCCGAATGCTAAACATTTTAATGTGTTACGAATATAATATCAAACAAATACATTAAGTGCCATGTCAGATCATCCAGAAGATTTTCTATGAGAATGCATACTAATATTTAGATCAGATATTGAATTGGGTTAAAAGCCTTAACATTTACATTACTGGGACCAAGTTTAGGCTTAAATAAATTTCACATTAGCACATAAATGGTAAGCATTCTTCTGAGGACAGAAACAGGAAGCCCTGTCTGGTGCTTTGGGACTTCAGTGGGATTGGAGCAGAATATCTAAATTATTAAGCAAAGGTTTCCGTCTCAGGGTTTAACCACAGATGGGATAGACGCCTTTTAAATAATAACGATTGTATGTCTTTTTTTTCTTTATTTCTGGAAGCAAAAATTCTTTTTGGCACATAGATACCTACAAAAATAAACACATTTACATAGAATAACACATGAACTGCAAAAAAATTTTTAATTTTATGAGTGATATAATTTAATTGCAATTTAATTTCAGGGGTGTCAAATTATTATGTTAACATTCCTGCTAACATGAACTTTTCAAGTAATTCATATCGTTTACTCAACATCCAACATCTTTCAAGTAACAACAAACCTCATAAACATACTGTATACATACAATATCACAGCAATACAAGTTAAAGGGACAGATTTAAAACATTATTTTGGGCTAGATTTTCATGTTAAGTGCCAAACCTAAATTCTATATTTCAATATTGATTTAAAATTTATCAATAGCCATAAAATTAAGACAAAAACACCAAAGCAATTAAAAATGATCTAACTGAAAAGAATTACAACTAGAAATAATTCTAGATTATAGGACACATGGGCTGCTTATGGTTTAGAAGTGCAATAAAATACATGAATAAGTGTATTGTGTAAATGATGTAGATATCTTACAGCATGTCTGATCTAAAGGCTGATTAGGCACAAAGATTTGCACAGTAACAGTTTTTCAGCCGTCTAATATTAATAAAGCACAAAAAACATAGATTTAAATTAATAAAGGATCATAAATATAGAATCACATAGAGAATGAAGTAAATGTAATATGTCAAAAAAGAAAGCAATTTTTAACTTTGTTTTTTTGTGTCTTTAGATTAAAGTACAGATTTACCAAACTTACTGATGTTTAACAACATTAACAGTGAAAGGCAAAGGATACCATACATTGATAAATAAAAACACTTATTAATATAATGGTATTTTGCTTAAATACAACAACAGACACCACATAACGTATTGCATAGAAGCTGGTTCTGTTTACAGCATAAATGCTTAAGGTAGCAATCATCATACATTGTGTCATCTAATGTATTATGAGCCTCGCTGTAAACTTATGCATTTTTAAATCAATATGGATGTTATGGCTGTCAAAAATCGATTGTGTGTCCATAATTCTATGTTCTTTCTGAGCTATAAGAGAATGTGTTTATCAAATGTATTAATACAGTGGTTTACAATACAGGGCATACACTTCAAAATGAAAAAATGGAATATGGAAGGCATGTAAAAATATTGTGGATATTGTGATATAAATTGTATAAGTGTTAGGTGTTCCGGGCCTAATTTAGCGAATTTTAGAAAAAATAAGTTGTATTACCTTGTGTAGGTCCATCTGGTCCAGTAATAAAATTTTATAAGATAATATAAATAAAATGCAAATTTTTAAGATTTTTTTATTTCCTATTTTTGGATAGGATATGACATGGTTCTTTTTAAATACCGCGATAAATATCGTATCAGACAGTGAGATTTTGATATAATTACATACCTAGTACATGGAATTGTTTTCCTGTGTAAGATGAATTGGACCCTCAGTCAACAAACCCACCATACATATTTGTGCTAAAAAAAAACACCAATGAACTTTGAAAATCTTAAAAATGAACTCTTGAAGTCTCTTAAAATGGAAATATCATCTCAATTTAGTAATAAAAAATCTGTCCTAAGATAAATCACCTCTGGCTACAAAATAATGCCTGCAGTCAGATGATTGAGGGCCCTGTAGATAAGAAAGAGTAGGAAAGTGGTTTTACAGTTGGGTGGGTTTCCTGCTGTGTGGCTCCCCACCAGAATGCGGCGGCACTGTCACCAGACTCCTTAAATAAACACAAGGATTCCGTCTTTTTCCAGCAGCTTGAGCAGTAGATGCTGGAGGCGGAGGAGGAGGCGGCCTCAAAGATGCCATCAGCGGCTGTATTTCTTGCTGCTGTTGAGAGAGGGCACCTTCGTCCTCTTCCTCCTTCCTCCCAGGGAACTGGAACTGTCCTAAACATGGAGCTATTGCACTAGTTCCTGATCCTGAACTGCTTTTGCCCTTTGCAGGGGTCCGCAAGGGTCCTCCCAGCCTTGACAGGGCACTAACACGTGGGTGCTGAGGCTCAGGAGGAGCAGGAGGAGAAGCCAGGCTCTCCAGAGAGGAGATGCTCTGATTCCAGGCCTGCTGCAGGTCTACAGGTATGATCTTAGTGGCCTCCATAGACACACATGGAGGGAGGGAACCCAAACCGCTCTTCCATGGCAGGTTTTTATCTCCGCAAGTTGGAGAAGGAGGGTCTGCAACTGGACTCTGACACACATCCAATGCAGCTGGCACTAAGAGAACAGAAAGATACAAAAGGTATGTTGTAGTAGAAGGGTTGATTTAATTCTTAGTAGCCAGATGTGTGCTGAACATTTGTGTTCATGTGTTACCTGATTTGGGCCTCTCCTTTGGAGCTTCTTGGGCCTTGCGTGCCACAAAAGTGATACCCACATCCTCATCCTTATCTTGTTCAGGAGCATCATGTTTGTCCTCCTCAGGCCCTATTGGAACCACAACTTGATCTGCAAGTGCAACAAGCACATTAACCACATAAAGAAAATTCAATATAAAGTAATTCTCTTAAGATTTAGCGACCAACCTTTGGCCTGCCAGCTGACATTACGCCTGGGTTTATCACTGGTGTCTTGTTCTTTAGCATCCGAGCCTTTCCGCTGTAATGTTTCAGTATTTTTAAAATGTGGTTGGGAGGAAAAATAATGCAATTACATCAGAGCACAAAAACAAAATTGGGTTTAAAAGACACCTTTATGATGCATACTAGTAACAACACTACTAAGTATTTTCTCGACATAACCGGTGGGTCTCTGGCCTCTTTTACGTCTAACTAACTCAGCTCATGTGTCTGCTTTTGCACTGAGTTCTTGCCTTTTTCTGACTGCGGTCCTTCTTGTGGCGCTTGTAATGCGTGGATTTGAAGGACTCAAGGCGGTTACGCATATTCCTCTGGAAGACCTCCCTGTCCTGCCTCTCTTTGTCCCCAACTGTCATGAAGTGCCGACTGTAGTGGGACTGGTACTGCAGAAACAGGAGAGTTAAACTGAGAATAGCACAGCATGTCATGCGTCACTCATTTCACTGTTTTTAATATTATGAGTCAGAGTACATTAGTCTCTCGTGCGAACAGAAGAGGGTGAGGCTTTGTGTGGTGTGTTTTGTACCCGTCTCCTTGGTTTGTAGAGGTTTCCTGCGAGTACATGATGTGTTTCTAACTCCTCCTCTATCTTGGCTCCTGGCACTGTGTCAATCACCTGGAGGTCTAGACACACCCCACTGCCATTCTCTCTTCTAAAGTGACAAACAAACAAACAAAAATATATTTTTACCATAGATATCCATTAAACACTTGTACACACGTTCAATAAAACGTAATGTTCTGAAAATGTGTCCTTATCTAACATCAATATTTGAAGACACTAAATACTCACAGATAGTTGGTTACATTAGTGACCTCTGGAAAAGAGGTTCTGCTAGCCATGGAGGGCAGAGACAGTCTAGCAGATGTCAACACGTTCCCACCCTGAGAGAAATAGAGATTTCTGCTCAGAAAATGTCAAAGTTGACCTTAATGTAAGAATGTGCAGAATCCATGATTTTGATTGGCTTACACACATTCAAAGTATATCCAAAGAAAGGGATTCAATATACAGTTATTATTCGAACAGTTATTATTGCAAAGTAATGCACTACTGGGCATTTATACTTGTACTATACTTTATATTATAACCAAAATGAAGTGTTTTAGTGAGCTATCTAATGCTTCTCCATTGCATTGGCTGTAGTTATCACTTTACCTGAGTCTGATCTTGTACTGAAAACTTTGCACACATAAAGGAGAGTTACACCTCAAGCCTTTAATTTCAAAAGGTCAAACTTTTGGTATCAATTACTTAAAAACACACTCATTATCTTATTATAAGCCATAACCATCTTTTTCCAAGCCAGGGGTCTTCTTTCTGACATCCATGGCTGTGCCCTGTGGAGCATGACTCAGTGTAGATGAAAACCAGTTCTCATTTCATATGAGCGAGCTTTGAAGAGTTTACTACAAATAACTCTGACATATGACTAACTAAATTTTCTTGACATGCACCAGGAATTGTGGCATTCCCCAAAGTCAGTTTCAGCCTTCTAACCAAGCATGTGTGTGTGTGTGTGTGTGTGTGTGTGTGTGTGTGTGTGTGTGTGTGTGTGTGTGTGTGTGTGTGTGTGTGTGTGTGTGTGTGTGTGTGTGTGTGTGTGTGTGTGTGTGTGTGTGTGTGTGTGTGTGTGTGTGTGTGTGTGTGTGTGTGTGTGCCCATAAATATCTGATGGATGTTTATAAGCCTGTTTATATTTCCTGTGAATTTATACATTCATATCTAAACATTCCTACGTAGGATCTGTCATTCTCTGTGTGATCCTATCTTGGTAGATGTTTTTGATGTGGCAGTCGGCAGGTATCAGGTGCCTACAAAGGGCCATTATTGGTCGCATTGGCGTCAGTCTACCTAACAAAGGAAGGAATTATCGTTTCCTCATCTCAAACAATTTCTTAGGAAGTTAAGAAGTTTAAGAAATCCTGCTCACTGCAAGAATCCACAGGTGTGTATTAGCGTAAAAGCGGAAACAGAATATAGAGTGAAAAACTTTTGATACCGTTTCACGGCACACTCATGAGGTGTCACCAAGTGCTGGGGCCAGTTGCTCAAAAAAATCTATTGTGTACAATTGGAAATCTAAAAGTTTACCTTCCAGGATCAAGTAAACTTTCTTACTTTTGAACAGATTTTTTCGAAGTAAAATTTAATTTGATTCACCTTGATCTAAATACGGAGGCCCTAAAGAGACATTGAAATGCATGGAAAATAGGATGGTTTGCATTCACTTCAGGAAAGTTTGCATTTGCCCACAAATAACTACCTTATTCAATACTGATATAATCCTTATTTTATTGGACCAAAGCTATTCTTATCTTAAAAAGAGTTTTGAACAACACAAAGCAGCTATTTAATCCCGGATCAAAGCTGGATTCAATTTTGGGAAGTAATCCAAATCAGAATCCTTTTTTAACAACCAAGATTTGATCCAATCCAATTGGATTGTGTTTGAACAACTGGCCCCAGTTGATGGGAGATTTGAGTGTGAGCACCATCTAGAGGTATAGAGACGAAGTACAATAATAATAAAGTATGGTGCACCTTGATGGGAACACATATTTATTCTTCTGGAATTCATACATACCACAATTATTATTTGAAAAGATACAATTAATCCTTTTACAAGCTGTATTGCGGGAAACATTTTAAATCTAATGCTGATGTTACCTGATCAATGACACTGATGGCATCTCTGATGTTGATTTTCTGATAGGCCTCCCAGAGCTCACTCTTATGATACACAGACTTTCTCAACAGCAACTTACTCAAGTAGTTCTTGTCAAACTGCTCCCACCTTAAAGACAATAATTGCAGACATGGAAAAAGCAACAGTTTATACAGCAATGGGAAACTAGACTTTATGCACATAATATTTTGAGAATGCATGCAGTTATCATATTTGCCTACTTATCTCTCCAGTGATGGTAGCCATTCAGACCAGCAATGTCCTCAACAGCTGTCAGAATGTGATCAAATGCCTAAAGATAGAAGGGCAAACAAGCTCAGCTGATCTGTGAATAACTTATTGCCATTATCCCTGCTGCCAGGCAGACAAAATCAAAGACCGTTGAAGGAATGTTTTGGTTTTGTCACTGTGGTGATATCACTGGGACATTAGAAATTGTGAAGCACCTAACACAAGCTTGTAAGACATTGTAGTGCCTTCATGACTATTACACAAGTCTGAACAATTCCCGTTTTAGGATCTATGGTAAAGATGACATCTGCTTTTCCAGCATAAAGTATTTTATCTTTATTAACTGTATATTCGCGCCCATTATGTCAGCTCCAGAGTCTATCTTTAGCTCAGGTTTAGTGTGCTCATCAGGTAGTCCTGAGTCCCAGTGTGCAGGACCTTTAGAAAGAGGATGGGGTAAACGGCAAGGGGCTGTTTGACCTCTGCCTATGTGTGCACATCTATTTGTGAAGAGGCAAAAAGAGCTCAGATGATTAATTCATTGGAGTGAAAGACTGTCAGTTGGGACGCTGCCGTTTCAATCATTAGATCACAAGCTTTTCAGACAGCAAGGTCAATAACGCTAACTCACACATTTCATCACAGACAGTCAGACAGAGATGGACAGTGAGAACTGTAGACAGATTTTACACAGTGATATTGACTTACACGCTCGTGGATCTCTTCGTTAATGGTGGGTTTTCTGTTTGTACTGCGTGGTACTTTCAACCATTTCACTAAAGGCTTGATTGTTAAACCCTGCAAAGACAGATCAAGAGAATGTCAACAAAACCTTTTAACTAAATATGAATGCTCACATTTTAAGCAGCATCCATGTACAATGTTGCCTGATGATAAATGTAATTCTTAGATGTGCAGGTCACTGAAACATGTTAAAGCAAAAGTTCATTAAAAAATGAAATGGAATACTCCTTAACACCTATATAAATTTCTTGTTCAGACGAACACATAAGTAGATATTTGGCAAAAGGCTTATAACAAAACAGTTCTTGTACCCCATTGACTACCATGCAATGGTAGTTAAAATGACCCCAATTGCCGTATAAAGGATTGCACTACGTATTTTTTGTTTTATTTATTTATTTCCCTATTATGATCTTTTTAAGTTATTTATGTATTTTGAAAAACATACTCTAGTTATTTGTTCATTCACTGCCACATTTTAGTTAATGTTATCCTGTGATTTTGGTTCTATTTTTTCTATTTTAATTTGTATGACAACAAAAATAACTTTTAACTGTCATACATTCTTTAAAATGTCTTTTTTTGTGTTTAATAGAAACTACCTAATATTTCCTCCTGTATTAGTCATTGGGGACCAAGAATTGTTAAGTTACAAGCATTCTTCCAAATATCTACTTATGTGTTCATCTGAACAAAGCCAATTATACAGGTTTCAAATAACTTTAAGCTGAGTAATTGTTGACAGATTTTTTTGTATTTTTTAAAAACCTACCCCCTTAACTTGTGATAATCACTTTTTTAAAAAGTCTAGCAGACCTTTCACTTGTCCATAGGAAATGAGGTATCGTCACACTTTTTGGTTTGTGCGCTTGAACAAGATAGTGTATTATTTTTGTGTATATTTATAAATTCCTACAGCTAGTAATACTGTTTATCTTTCTTAACAATAATTCAAATATGGTTTATCATAACATCTGTTATAATAAATGTGAACAGATGAGCTCATTCTCAAATCTTGCCAAGTAAATCCTGAAGAATGTTGGATACACAAATATGGCAAATGCAGACACACACCCTCGAAAATATCTAGATAGATGAGTGTAGAATTTACTTAATGGACCGTTGCCACTGGACAGATGGATATACACACACACACACACACACACACACACACACACACACACACACACACACACACACACACACACACACACACACACACACACACACACACACACACACACACACACACACACACACACACACACACACGACATACGTAGCACCTCCAAAATCTCTCCATTTATCATAATTAGCATCTCTTTTTCAAAGCAACCATAGAAATAACATCAATTTGACCAGCGGTGGGAAAATGTCATCTTCACAAGGCAATTACCTGCACTGTTCACACATACACAACCGCACACACAACACTGTAATAATAAAAATCACAGCCTGAAGAAAAACCGACCTGGAAAAACACCTTTATCAACAATAACAGTTTGGTAGAAAGAGAAAAAAATAAATACACCAACAAATAAATTTATCAGCAAAAATACTAAAAGGCCAAATCATAACACAACTTACCTGAAACATGACAGTGAAGAAAACCACAACTATGGTTGTAGCCACAAAATAATCTTTTGCCTTCACTTTGTCTTTATCTAAAAGGACCACCAGAGCAAAAGCCACAGCACCCCGCAGGCCACCATATGACATCACCACTTGATCAATCTTGTCAAGGGGAACCAGTCTGAACCAGTTTAGAAACCAAGTCTGGCCTACGACACCTGTAAAAGAAATGGAAAACATAGGCATGCTGAAGTTATGAGCAGATACCATTAAAGATGCAAATGCAAGTCTAGACCAGAGGATATCCGTCTGTGATTAAATCAGTTTTTTACAAATATTAAATGGACAAGTAAATGGTTTAAAGAAGTATTTAAGACTTAAAGCTTTCCATTTATTTCTATAGAGTTGTTTACACATTGTTAGGTAGCAGCTTTACAGTACATATCAACATAGATAATAGAGACTCAAAAAAAAAAGTAAAATATTAAATACACGGTATTATAGGAAGCTTCTTAGCATGATGAACTAAAGAGAACAGAAGAACAGAACCCAATAGAAGTCTCTCTCACCTATTGCCCGGAAGAGTAAGATAAAGATGAGAGTGCTGACAACAAGTCCAGTGTCCCAGGCCCATTTGGATTTGTCCACTGCTGAGATGCCCAAAAAGATGAAGATGATTGTCTCAGCAATACTTGCCAGAGTCTTCATTGTGTACTTCACAGTGGTTCTGGACTTCTGGGATATATTGGCCTCCACATACTTGTTGCAGCCAATGCCACAGAATGTCATTCTGTCATGGATAATAGAAGATGTTACTTGCACAGATATTATAAAAATAATAACAGAACAACAACACAATATCCGAGTCCTGAATTTTGTATGTGCTGTTTATTACATTTAATAAATATTTAACCATTTTAATCATACTCTACTGCTTGTTACAAAGATAAAGGACGATATTATTTGTTATATTATTATTGTGAACCAGTGTGTAACTAAGGAATAATAGAACATTAAAGCCATATAAATATATATAATCTTCAGCATATCTACCATCAAGAGGAGCCATGAGGGGGCACTTTTAACACTGAATCATGTACAGAATGAGTTTTCAATAAGAATCATATCTGGAACACATCATCACTTTGTTTTCTATATTATGGCATCTTATGGCATGTAACAATTCATATCTGTATATTATAAAAATGTTCTATTGTTTTGCCAAGAATTAAAATACATGTTATTATTAACAGAATACATATATAAAAAATGATAAAACAGCCACAAAAACGGCCTAAATGTATAAAATGTATTATTTTTAAAGTAGTAATAAATAATCTGAAATATTTAACATCTGAGTGACTCTAAAAATAAAGCACAGAACGATGAATTCAATAAAAGACATTCTATCTGACACGCATGCAGCTCTACACAAACAGACACACTCACTATTTCTTATTCACTGCTTCTTTTATCCCTCGATCATGATATTTCTCTCACTTTCTGTTGTATTCTCTATAAGCATGGATTACTCTTTCTCTTTTCTTAACTGTCTATCATCTGTTTTACTGAGCTGCCTTCATGTTCAAATGCCGCTAACTTTCCCGTGTCAACTTTTTATAACAAATATGAAAAAGTGCTAATTTTGCATTCTTTAAAGGAGTTGGCAATACTCACGAAAGAATGGCAGAGAGAGAAAACAGTTCTGCCGTCAGGTAAGCCAGGTAAACCAACAGAAAGATGAACAGCGGCTCTATGATTCGAACTTTCTTTGTGAACCGAGTGATGAAGGCCAAAACAACAGCAAAGATAAGACCGACCAATGTTCCACCGATACTGACGATGAGGAAAGAGACTGTAATCATTTCACAGAAACAAGAGAATTAAAAAATGTTTTTCTTTCCTGAGAGACAAAAATACTCTATAATCAGCAACACTGAAAAACAAATGATAAACTCTTACCAATTCCTTTAAAATAGTCGACAGTTTGAACATTTCCTGGTCCCACCTCCACAAAAGATATGTACACTTTATACAGGACCTATTAAAAATACAAAAAGAGGAGATTGGACAAAAGATTAAATGAAAATTTAAGATTCAAATTTAACAATATCATGAAAACAGTACAAAAAGTACTGAACTGTTCTTCATCAGAGATGATGAAATGTTCCTTAAAATCTTTAGAAAAATATGACTCAAAACAGGTGAGTTGAAAGAGAAAATTATTAAAATCATATCTGAAAATGATCTCTTACAAAACTCTTGATTGGCTTGAATATTACAGATAAAGCCTCTGCATGAACTCTTACAGTAGATGAAGTTCTTTGTAAAATACTTAAGCCTCACATAGTTCTAAGCAATTAATATGTCGGTGTATTAATAAATAGCCCCATTAGCTTTAATAACTAGGACGAAAAAGGAGATTTTAAACACTTTTAATCATAAAACACCCTCTTCTGGTTCATTTAGTGCCAAACAATAAAGGCTAGTCATCGCATTAAAATTACATTATAAGCTTTTATCTGATATTTTCGTCAAAATTTAGTTATTTACATATTCTTATTCTGTGACTCATTTAAACTATGCTGTCTTTGTTTTTTAAATGTGTACATTTTGGGTCTATTAAAAAGCAGACAAAAAGGTTTTATCTACAAAATTGAAATTAAAATTCTATTCTATATGCGAGCCAGAATGAGTTTATTTATAAGAGTTACTAGCCAACAGCGCTTACTTCTTAATTCCTGTGTTTGCATATGCTCTCATAATGTGATTTATGCATCACTTAATTACTTAAATCATATTTTTATTTTAATAATATATTAATCCATCCGTCTCTACAAAGTTATTTGATTGCCCAACCTTCTTTGGATAAAACATTTAGATCCAATAATTAGTACAGTTATTTATACATTACTTGAAGAAGAAAAAGTCTAAAATATATGATGTATATAATTGTCATAAAATCATGTAACCGTAAAACTTTTACACATTATAAAAGCTCTTATTACAATTTTTTTAACAAAATATTTTTTATACATTTACTCTTATCATTTTTCCAATATGAAATGCAAAACCTTTGAAGCTCAATAACTCAAAACGCAGACAGACCCTCATAATTCCATGGCAATTAAGTGTCTGAAATTGATTAGATTTAAATGATTTTTAGCAAGTGGTAACAGCGTCTGGGCTTGCACTTAAGTGCAATAAGTGCTTGCTGTTCTGGGAGCTTTTTTTAGAAACAGACACTCAGTTAACAGCTCTCAATTAAAGCATTGATCTTCAGTCTTAAGCCAGCTGTCCTCTGTCCAGTAACAAACATTAACTGTATCACATTAAAATATTGTGTTCCTTTTATACTGAAGTCTGGTGGAAAACAAGTAAAACATATCTGAAATGTGACAGTGGTAAATGATTTATTTAATGTGTAAAAAACATACAAAAAGCACCTAAATGAGCCGAGATGAGCTGAGAACTCTAACAATCCTCATTTCAGTGTTCCATAAATTTAATGGACAAACCAAACTAATGTGACATATGTGGTCTCAGTACCTTTCCACATACAGTCCACATGGATTATGCAATTGCTCAATGTTTGCCTAAACCAGATCTAATTTCACCAACAATATACAGTACAGTATAAACAATTAACACTAATTAAGTTTAGTTCAAAGCCATCCACAGAGCATTCATCTTTCAATGATAGGGAAGAATGGAGGATGGTTTGGATAATTCAGTGCCAGTGCCTTGGACTAAGTCAATTACTATTGATTTGCTTTACAGAGCAACTAAATTACAGCTGGATATGTCTCAAAATATAATCATGTCAGCAGCATAGCAGAGTCCTAATGTATAACGTTACCATAACAACAGAGATGCATAGAATAAGATAAAGATGTGTTAATGTGGAAGGATTTCAACCTTGACCTTTTCAAATCCCTCATTTTCACAAAAAATATGAAGAAAAATAAGAGTATTTGACTCACCACAGTGACGGCATCATTGAGCAATGACTCGCCAAAAACAATGATAAAGAGCATCTCATTCACATGGACTTCTTCAAAGACGGCCAACACAGCCACAGGATCCACAGCTGAGATCAGGGCTCCAAACAACAGAAACTCCATTAAACCTCCCTCGACTTTTTCATCTGTACACATACACAGCACCAATCAAACTTAATCTGACTTATTTACAACACAGCTGAAATGAAATGATTAGGTTGTATATTTGATCCTCACCATAAGACACCACAATTATGTCCTTAAGTAATACATTTTACCCCATGAGGCTCTAGATGGGCTGCTTTTGTAGCTTATGTAGCTCTGGGTGAAACTCACGGCTAAATGACTAACTGGATCCCATGGGTCTTACAATCTTTCAGCAGATTCAGGTTACAATGAAATCACATAATTAGATGAAAAATGATAGAAGTCTGTAAATACTCCCTCTGGACAAATCATTTTATAAAATGTTGCACTGACTCTATATTGAATGAATGTCTGTATACTTTAGACCTATACTGAAAATATCTCTATATATAACTATTTTTTAGAAAAAAATATGAATCCTAAAAATAAATTATTTATGAGTATTTGTGATTTTACCTCACTATAAAAAATAATTCATGTGGCTTATTAAATATCACAAAAAATTTGTAATTTGTAATTTGTAAAATACAGTGGCATCCAGTGATTGCAAATCACGAAATGCTCAGTCCACTGTTCATCCGTCCCTTTACAAACACTACGGCGGCTGACACTTAATAAAAATGTTCTTTGCTGAAGATGATGACATATAAAACTTACACATTCTTTAGAGCAGTTTGTCTATTTAGGGCTGCTGTAGAAACATGGCAGTCATTTTAATAAAAAAAAAATGTAAAAACATTAAGTAAATGTTTTCAGGGGACAATATTAAAATGATTTAATTTAATATTTATTTAATATAAGTTTATTCAATAAAAAAATGAAAAAATACATATTTGTGATATATTACATATTTCATATTACATATTTAATTTCTAATCAAAAGATTTTAGGTAATCAGAGTTACTTATATTTTAATTTGCAAACACTCAAAATATAAAGAGTATTTTTGAGTAATTTAAAAGATTTTATATTTTTTTATAAATTGTCTTACAAAACTTTTCAGTAATTTCTTTTTTCTTAATGCATTTTACACTTTAAAGAAAAGAAAACAATAACTACATGTATTCCAGTGATTTACAGTATAACACACATCATCTTTTACATCAATACTCTTTATATGAACTTGTTTCAACACAATAATGTAACTCACCTATGCCTCCCACCATCTTAACACCATAGAGACAGAATCCAGTGCAGAAGGCATTCCACAATGTGCCCACCACAGCGTACATCAAAATGGCACCCAGGTTGTCAAAGAAGAGTCGTGCTGGCATAAAATACCCAGCATCCCCCACTATAGTTGGCAGAAGGAAGAGAAAGAAAAGGCCAGGGTCCAGTTGGTACGGCTGCTTCTTGCTGGCAATGAGGACCACTGCTCCCAAAACCAGACCCAGCAGAATCAGCATACAGCTCTCTGGGACAGCTGTTGTGAAGCGCTGAGAAAAGTGGAACACTAAGATTGCAGAGCAAAGAAAAGAAAGAAAAGAGATATTCTGAAAAGGCCAGCATGGCAAGGGCACAACAATGCTGTGAGCATAAAACGATAAATGTTACTTTCTTCATTACTTTGATACTACAGTCAATTATGGCATGGTTTTAACAACATTTTATGCGATAGAGTAAACATTATTTCCATTATGGACTTTGGACACATTTAGACTGAAGCAGTTTCATTAAAAGATGGCTGCAGTCTTTCGAAACACAGTCATAAAATTACAGGTATGTGTACCTATTACAACCAATGAGTTTACTGCAGCAAAGTGCACACATGCCAGAGACCCCATTAACCCTGTAAACCAAACAGCATGGTCAGAAAAACATTTCACGGCTCAATCTACACGGCAGCAGACTTGTTTATAAAGACACTTGTAAATAGTAGATGTTGTAATTCCAAACCATGGTTTCAGATGTCACACAACACCACTCGGACTCACAATGACACAGTAGACGTGTCAGTAACCCATCAAAAGAAACCCCACAAACAGCAACAAGAAAAAATGAGGTTTATGCGCTTACCATTGTATGCTAAGTTCTGGGAACAATGTAAAAAGATTGAATAACAAATAAATAATATTTAAATATAAATTAAGTTACATTATTTGCTGTCAATAGAAATGGCTTTACAAGTCATTATTTATGTTTTAAACAAAAATTTGTCCAGTGTTGAAAAAAATTAAATGAAAATGAATTTCAATGTTGAAGTAATTTGATGATTTAAGGAACTGCAAAAACTTCTTATAAGGCATTTGAGTTTATATTATTATGACAGCAAATGCTCAAAAGGCTGGTTCTACTTCTGCATTGTGAATCAGTTGTAAACTTGATCTGAAGATTTGACAAGGATAGCAAACACAAATAAAATTCTAACATTGCATGTGATGAAGTTTATTGTGGTTGCTTTCTAGATAGGGTTATGTTCATTATTAAGAGTCTAATGGCATAAGAATCATTATTGTAGCACAGTTCTGACTTACATTTAAGCAAATAATAAAATGCTGTCGTAATCTTTGTGTAAAACCACAACACATTAAAGGATAATGAGAAAGTAATAGCGCTAATTATTCATGTTTCCACGCTCAGAGTAATTCTGCGTAGGAGGGGAAATACAGTACACACCTCTGCCAAAGAACATAACAATCCAAGCCATCCATGACTCATTCATCCAAGGCCAGAAAAACACATAAACAAAGTGCTAAAAAGCACATTTAGACACACATTCATGCATACACGTAAACATTCAGATATAGATGTGCAAACTTATTAAAACATACATGTGCATAGTTTGATAAGCGCATCACAGATTACTTTCATTTATTTGTGAATGCTAATAGATGTGACCTTCAAATGTGTTTACCTGCTTTTCTACCCAATTACTGCAGGTGCCTCCTCTATAAAAGGATCAGATGCTTTGAAAATTGCAGCTCGACACATGCTTATAAAAACAGTAATTCTAGTCATAATGAAAGACTAAACCTATTAATCAAGCACTTTAAATTTGCAAAGAAGGATAAAGAGAAATGCTTTGAAAAGCTAATTAGGAATATAAAGTGGAGGGTCAGTCATTTATAATAAGTTTAATTTTAACTACAACAGTAAGATTATAAAATTAAGAAGGTGTACTGTCATAATTCATAAACTTAGATGTGGTTGTTTTGCTAGACGAAGATAGAGATCTAGATGAAGCGCTGAAAAGAAAGAAGTATACATTTCTTTCCGACAAAACTTTACTTATTTCATTATAACACTTCATACAGTATCATGTCTGCTGTTCTTCCCTCTTATTTCTGATAGCAGACATCCAAGTCTGAAGAATACTTATATGTTTTTTATGATAAAAAAGGATTTCATTTTTAAAAGGATGCTCTAATGAGGATTGTTGCCAATGATACCAAGTACCCATGGTGTCATGGTGATCGGCCGATTCTGATGCAGATTCTATTGCTTCAAGTTTATATTACTAATATGTAAGCTCTCTTCTCACAGTTAACCTTTTTTAGACAAAGTTGTTTTTGGTCAAAGTTTTATGTTTTTTTTTTATGTTTTTAAAGTAATTTTGTAATATATGTCATCTTTTTAACATAGTACAAATAATTACAATAAAGTGTTCATTATACAATGAACATTTTAATGTGCTTTTACAGTGAGATTTGTTAAAAATGTGAGATTTCATTTGAAATGGAGCTACATAACATAAAGTTTAGTGAGTATCCGGCCGATCATTTGGAGCATCCTTCATTTCGATCAAATACAGTATCGTACCATTGATCAGATCTTTATTTTGCCATCACAAACAGATTAACAAGGTAAAGTGAATAAGGAATAATTGGCAACACAAAATGTATGTCTGTGCTCTCAAGAATTTCATCATCTCTAACACAAGGACTGCTTTAAGAATGAGCTAAGAAAATGCAAGTGTGTGTATTGACAGCATATAGATTTCAATCTTAGTTTTTATAAGTTTAGTGTCGGTGGATAAACTGACGTATTTGCAGTGCATATTATGCAATTAAGCAAATTTATTGTAAAAAAATAATTTTTAGTCCTAAATAACTAAGTGGAAGGAAAAACCACTGGACAAAGTGGCATAATAGTCAAGAGAGCTTATAGTCAGCAGTACTATAACCATGAAAAAGCTGAAGGATATATGAAACACAATGCACACATGTACGAACTTTGACTATGGAATACAATTTAATGTGTTCTGTCATTCAAAACATGCTCGGAATGTGTGCACTCCCTACTGAAAGTCAGTTGAAAATTGTGGTTAAGATACAAACATAATCCGAGTGATGGTGCTAAATAAACTGTGCTAAATGAATCACAGAGAAACAGATGATTGAGCCATCACATCGGAACAGACGTGACTGTATATTACTTTGAAAGCCAAAGAAACAAACTGGAGGGTTGCCTGATAGACACCCACACATACAAATAAAGTGGGAGTGCATTATGGGTGCATATGTGTATTTATTTTCTTGAGCAAACCCGATGTGAAACATACACAACTCCTTTTCAAGAATGCTTTAATGAAAGAAGTACTTTTATTTAATCTTAGCAATATTTAATATTTATAAAATTTATTTATCTACTGGCCCTTTCATGAACATTCCTCTTGAGTATGTAATATATATATATATATATATATACATATATATATATATACATATACATATATATACATATATATATACATATATACATATATATATATATATACTGATGTGCTTGATGCTCTTTGTTGTGAAGTTTAATTATTGATCACCTTGGCACTAAGCACAACACAAGATGAAGATGATGAAGGGATGAAATATGATGAGTCACAGCCAATCAGAGCGCCTGTCGGAGGCGCCGGATGCAGAGGTGCAGCATCAGCACCACAAAAGAGTCTCATGACGTGCGACGGAGCACGGACAGGTGAGAAATCGGAAATTGCGTCACTAACATGAAACCAATCTACAGTGCTGCCCGATATCGCGTCACATGTCCCTGCGGAGACAAGCGAGCTTCATTGCCATGGCAACCAACAGCATCCGCGGAAGAGATGCGCAGGTGCCTCAACATGACATTGTTCAACACATTAATTAAACTTATAATAGATTTGTATAACAGTTGTTGATCAAAGAGCTCCATACATCACATTAAATAATAATGCATTATTTGTACTTACGTATTTTTGCCACACTGGCAACCAAAAGCCAGCTGGCTATGATGTAAGGTGTCTGCACGTAGCTCCATTCCCACTGGACGATGTTGTAACCCCCTCCGCGGTGATGGGAAGAATCCCGGTCCTCCGTGGTCGTGGATGACGGCTGCTCCGCGGACCGAGGGAGCGCGAGACCCGGCTGTGGAGGTGAGGAGCTGAGCGGCGGCTCCGGTTGGATGGATGCACTCGTCTCATAAAGGTCAGTCGCTGCTTCGGCCACTGTTAACGACAGAAGCAAACTCAAGAGAAGCATTTTCCCTCCGTGGTTAGAAGTCTGTCATCTTCGTGGGTTTATATGTCGTCCGTGGGACGCCCCGTCACCGGTTTACAACATCCTCACACTCCACTCGCCGGTAACTCATGACGGTGCAGCTGGTGTGTGTGTGTGTGTGTGTGTGTGTGTGAACACGTGATACAGCCGTGCATGAGGACCGAGGGATGTCACACAGCATCATGATGGAGGGCAAACAGTGAAACTCTTTAAAACAGTTTTCTGTAAGATGAGAGTTCACCTCAAGGGGAGATTCTGTCATCCTTTCCTCATTCACTTATCAAGCTTCTTCTTATGGAGATATTTTGGGAAATGTTCATAACCAAACAAACGGAGGGAACGGGCCCAGCATTCTTCAAAATATATTTTGTGTGCTGTTAAGGTTTGAAATCGAGAATGCGTATATGACACGATTGTCATTCTTGCTGTCACTTCAATCAACGTTTTAAGATACACAAAGGAAACAGAAATGCATCAAGATAAATAAGCCATTTTAATTTTGCAAGCTCTGTCTTTGGTTTCGAGGGCAACATACATTTTCAATATTCTATTATTTCTGACATTTTTTCTGTCGTGCTGGTGCCAAAAGTGGTGATGGATATGAAAGCACATAAACGGCACACAATAAAAGCCATACATTCGGTGTGATGAACACATACATCATGCAAACAGGTTATGAATAATAATACAATCTTACATAAAACCATGGAGTGATATAGAACTCTACATTTATCCCGCAGAACTCCCTGTGCAAAAAAGCGACAAAGACAAACAAAAATCTTTAAACCGTGTATGCAAGGAAAAAAGCACCTATAAAAGTGACTGCCTCGAGTCGTACATGAACACTTAATACAATCACAGTGGTAGAACTAACTGTCAGACAGTTTGAAGTGAAGAATAATCAGAACAGTTGACAAAAGTCTTTCTCTTGACTCCAGAGCACAATAATAAATATCAGGAGATGGCTGTATTGTAGCATCCACAAACCTATCAAGAGAGAGCCGTGATAAAAGATAAAACAAAACACAAGAGCTAATTTATGAAGTTTCCAAGATCTCCTTGAAAGTAAGTATGTAATGTCGCACACTAGCCAGGAGCACATTTGTTTGTCTTTATACACAAATGTATTTTTTAATTATCACCAAAATATAATGTGCTCAAGAAACCAGTGTGTCTGAGTCACCCTATTAAATAAAAATGGCAAAATAATCTCTAAAATATCCAACATTAAAAATTGCTTGTTAAAAGTTTCCTTTGTATGGGCTCAAACAATTCAAATCCTTATACAAAATAATACACCTGCACTGCTTCATATATGCTACATCGGTAAACTTAGACTTGTATTTAATACTATACAGTTAAAAATGTACCAATCTTAAAATGATATGTTTCATGAATTGCATGTACTGTATGTGGCTGATGTGTTTGTCAATACAGAAATGGATGCAATTAATGCAGCTTTGTATGTGCCTGTAAAAAAAACAAAGAAACAGAAGTGCATAATTCCTGTATCCAGGGAACTGTTTAGTTGCATGAACAGTCCTCAGTAAACGTCCCAGTCACCACAGATCTCCCTGTCATTAAAGCAGGTCTCATCGCTACTCCACTATCGCTTGTTAAAGTATTGCCAGCTTCAAACTTTCCCGTTAGGATTGCTGAGGCCAAGGGCTTGCACCACATCCACACTCAGCCCACTCTTCAGAGTCCTCCGCACTACAACACACATAAAACACCGTTAAGACCAATGCACATGCATTTCTTAACCTTCTATTCAAAAAGATTAATATTTGTATTTACACTGTATGTGCATAGCATAGTAACTAACTAAATATTAAAGTATAATTGCGACAGCTTTAACCATTATATTATATGTGAATATATATATTCTGAAAACTGGACCTCCTATCTGATCAATATCATGCCACCTTATATATATAAGGCTATTCACTCTGGCACTAACAGAAGAGAGGTGGCATGATATTGATCAGATAGGAGCTTTCAGGGCTTCCGAAAGCATGGTAAAAGAAAGATAACACTGTGTTTTGGACACAGATACTGTTGAATGCAAACAGTGAACTTAATCCTTAATCATACCCTCCAGGTTTAGAATTAAAACAAGATAACAAGTCTAGTGGTTCAAATGTGTCACACAGTGACATTTGGAATGTACTCACATGACTTTCTGTTAAGCCGTGAACGTTTCCGTGATTTGGGACTAGATGCCCTCTCAGTAGGATTCTGGGTGACGGACATAACCAGACGGTCCATTATCTCATCTGTGGCATCGTCTTGAGAGTTGGCACTGTCTTCTTTGGCTGTGGACATGTTTGTACTAAGTCTGCCTGCACCTGTGTGGAAATGTTTTAATTGAACATTAAAGTAGAAACAGATTGAGCACCAGTGATGGTAGGAATGGTCATTTTTATCAAGTTGATGTAAACACAGGATTGTGAAAGTTAGGTGAAGAACTAAAATCCATTTTATTATTAGCACACCAAAATGTAACACTTCAAAAGATTTTCTCTAAAACTTGAAGAGGATGCTTTTAAGTATGTCCAATGTGACTTATTGTTAGTAAAGCCACTTCATGCGGTTTGTTCGGTACTATAGCTCTACCTTTATCATACATATCCTCTGTTGTTTGGCTCTCTACAGGTGAAGAAGGAGCACTGTCAGAGTCATAAAGCTCCTCTGTAAGATCAAACGTTCCATCCTTATACATCTCATTAGGTTTAATAATATATCAAAAGCTGTTTTTCTGTGCACACATTCATGCTCTACCTTCATCATCCACCTGAGAAGTTGGTGATGTGGGAGAATCGTCACCACCACAGGTCATAATCTCTATAACGATTAAACCCCCCCAATAAAGACACTGAATTAGTTTCCAGCTGATTAAAACTAGTCCGTGCTCACGTCACCAACTGTTGCACTGGTAAGAGTATTTTAAGAAAGGAAGTTTATGTACAGATAAACAGGGGATCATTTAGTCACATTTCAGTTGTTCCAAATCTGTAAAAATCACTTTGTTTGTATCAACACAGAAATAGATATTTGGAAGAATGCCTGTACCTAAACAGTTTTAAGATCCCATAGAAAAAAGTTCTGAGGCTTTTTTGACTATATGTTTCCATACAATAGAAGTCAATAGTGTCCAAGAACTGTTTAGTTAAAAGCATTCGTCCAATTCTCTTTCTGTGTTCAACCAAACTTGAATTCAGGTTTCTAAAAAATGCTGAGCATCAGATGATTTATTAAACCTGGATGTACTTAATCACGATATCTTACTTCTGACAGCCCGACTTCTGCTCAGCTTTCTCTGGTCATCACTAGCAATCAGCAAGTTCTTCATGTTTTCATGTTCCTCTTGGGCTGGCTCTGGTTCTAGCATTGACGATACACGAGAGGGGCTTTCGTGTCCTGAAATAGCTGGAACCGCTCCAGAAAACTTCTCTGTCTGTGGATAGTTGCAATATTTAATTTTACGTTGTTGGGTTTATGTTTAGTTTGGCGCTTACAATCCCTGATTTCTGATACTCAAAATCAAATGTAAAATATGATGGAATTTAAGTCACTTTGAGTAAAAGCATTATTAATCTATAAATGTAAGGAAAACAGGAGATTTTTTGAAGAAAGTTGATGAGCAAACAACGGTTGCAACTATTGACTTGGTTTTGTGTATATACAATACAAGTGAATAGGTATCGTAATTTTCAGGAACCAACATTCTTAAAAATAGGTTTTTTGTTTCAGAAGAATGAAAGTCCTAGAGGTCTGAAATAACATCCAGTTATGATATATAGGTATAGAATGTCAGAGCTTGTGTCACACACCTCTGTGATCAGCTTGCCTCTGGTTTTTGTGCGTTCCCGATGGGCGGCTCTTTTGCTTTTCTGTGTGAGGACTCTCTCTCTGGTGGTGCGGTATTCTAGAGCAAACTCACTAATGATCTTACAGAACTGAGTTACTTTTGTGTCTCGCACCGAGTATGAGGGTTGACCCAGGTAAAGGAGGAAGGAGTGAAACCTGCAAATTTGGTGAACAGAGGTGGTGGGAATCATGTCAACAGATGCTTTGGGTCATACAATAAGTACATTTTCATTAACTTTTCATCATTGAGGAAATAAAAATAGAAAATAGACAATTTCACACTGCATAAATCCTTAATAACATAAATGTGCTTTTGTATTACCTGTTAATAATGCGTCTGTGCACAACCTTTAGTATAATAATCCTCTCTGTAGAGTCTTTTAGGAATTCTGTCAATTTATTTTTTAAAAGTGCTTTCGTCTCATGTTTAGACACCATTTTAAGGTTGTCCCAGGACATTTTGCATTTTCTCTCCAACTGAACCAGGTTTTCTGATAACTGTTCAAAATCCACCTGCAAGAGAAAGGAAAGAGGTATGGATGCAGAAAACGAACAATAAGAATTCTTAATATTTTCTTCTCTTAAAGGTCATTGTGGACAGAAACATAAAATCTGTGGCACAGTGGTTTATTACAAATCAACCTGCCAACTTTAAAAGTATGCTATGAGCAGTATGCTTCGAGCAGCTACTGTACTATCAAAGCCAAGTATTCGTGATCAAATTTCCTAAAAGGGTCAAAAGAAAAGCACACAATAAAACATATTAAATGTGTCTCTAGACACCTACTTTGGCAGACCGTGTGATGGCAGGGATCTCGGAGTAGAGATCGGTTGTATCTTGGTAGTTTTCTACAACAAAATTGCAGGTATGATGAAGCAGTGACTGTCTATGAACTGTGTCCTTCACTTCAGTTACTTTCTCCAGGTAGTTGAGCTCGAAGCCCTTAGCCTGCAGGAATCATATCACATAATGTCATAATACAACTAGTGGATTTATGGTGTTTAAGAATCATGTTACTATAGTAAGAGTACATTGCTACTTTCTATTTATGAGTGTTTGTGAAGGGAAAAGTTTCCAAAATCTTTTGTTCACACTGAAATACAATATCTATCCAGTCTGGGTTATGTAAGCCTTATGTGTATGTGTGCTTGCGTGCATGGCCTTTTTAAAGATCAAACAATTCTACACGAAATGCTTTTAACCTTATGATCCAACCTTACAACATATAAATGTGAGTATAGATAGTGTGTAATTAGTTTAGGCCATGTTTGATAAGAGATAGGAATCTCGACAAATTAATTTCTACATGAAATTAAATAAATCAAATTAATTTCATCAGTTACACTGATGATATAAAAGCAGATTAAACTATTTACCCTAGTGACCACAGAAAATGTGCCATGCATGGTTTTAAGCATATCTTCAGCAGACAACAACAGAGAATTAAGACAAAGCTGAATAATCTAACATGTTCATCAAGTTCCAGGCTACTACACCTGCCCTTAAAGGAAAAGCACAGCCAAAAATGAATGATGTGATAATTTACTCATCATAATCCTATTTCTATGTTTCTTCAGTTCAATAAACAAGAAAGAGTTTAAGATTAAAATGGCTTCGCTTTATTTACCTATATGCCAACATGATTGAGATGCAAAAAGCCCATCGAATAAAGCAATACAAAAAATTTGCTGAAGTAAAAACTAACTAAAAAATTAATTGTATTTTGTGTATACTCATGTCACATATCCAATTACAACAGACATGCATATCCAAGTGGTGAGTTGAAATATTAAAGAACATCAATAAGATCTCATCGGCAGTTGTCATAGACTAAATGTTTTCAGGGTTTATGATGGTAAGCACATTAAGAGAATTTTATTGTTTAGGTGAACTATTTCTTTAATACAGATTCACTTATTATGACATTGCTCCCTTAACTCACGTAAATATAAGAAGTCACTGTTGAGGAAATGGATCACTTACATTGGAGCTATTAAGAAAGTTGCCAATGGCCAATAGTGTTGCTAGGATACGCTTGAAGGTTTTGTTCTTGGCAAGTTGTTCCATACCCAGTTTCAGGTCAAAAAGAGGCTCTGCAATCTCCTGCAATATTCATGTGTGAAGGATGACAGAAAGAGAGAAAGAATGGGTCTATATACTGTATATTGCAGTGTGAATATTGAGTATTTATTTCATTAACTGTTTATGGTTGCCAAGCAACATTACAACTTTGCATATAAATAAGGAAATTTGTAGTCACAGGTGTATTTACACGTTGAAAAAAGTGCTTTCACTCTTAGTATATGTAGGTGTTGCAAAATGTCTCTGACCTTCTCCATGGTCTCATAGTTGAGTTTATAGGCCCAAAGCTGTAATCTAGCTGTGAGATTATTGATGGAAGAGAGAGTTAGCAAAAACTGCTCTGCACTACCCAGAGGCACATCAGGGTTAGCCAGCTGCGCTTCTTGAATCTTCTGTTTCTCTTCATCTGTTGGAGTCATAGTCAGAATTTTCTAAATAAAGAAAGAAATATTTGTGAATATTTGAAATGTACTTTATGATTTATAAAAATGTTTCTTATTTTTGTCAGGTATTGTAAAAAGTAAAATTGTCTTTAAGATCCATTCACATCTGTAATAACAAAAATAAAATAGCTTGTTAAAGTCTAAAAGAAAATAAAAGTTGCAATGCTGATTTCCTCTGAATTGTAATGTATCACGTAGGGCCGAGATGGAATTGTTCTTTAGGGATTCCATTGGAATATTGGAATATAGTCATGCCCTAGGGTGGAGACACATTGTTTGGGCAGAACTTTTGTGTCAGGTGTCAGTTGGAGGAGGACAAATTGATGTTTTTTAAAATATGCATCCATAAGGGTCATTACTCACTGTACTGTGATAATCTTCAATAATAAACGCTGCAACATTCCACATGAAGCTTTGAAAGCAACACATGGTTAATGTGCTTTCACATATACTGCTAGGACACTGTCTCCCTTAAAAACATTTTGCCAGATGAGGAGATTTTGCAGTTCCTTTGAATGTTTTTGCTTTTTCTTGCCTTTTCTCAAAATGAGAGCATTAAGGTAACTGAAAAATTATGGCTTACTTAGTTACATGCATTTATGGGGAAATTACAAGGTTTCATATCAACCTGTGTAATTTTGAGTTTGATTTGTGTGCTATCCCTTTAAATAAGTCTGTGCTGAACAGGAAAATAGATGCATAAACTACCCCTGTACTGCTGCACCACAACTGCAACAAATGGACTGCACCGCATCCACGCACTGTGTAAATGGTCAAATCCTTTTACATGGGCACGTAACAAAAATACGCACAGCAAACAGAGTATGTGGGAAACAGATGTTAAGTGCTGATTTTGTTTCTTGAAACTGCAACTTTGGTAGAGGAGGAAGAGAACCTGTCTTATTTTATTAAGTTAAATTTAACTTAAAGACAATTTTTTTTCCACTTTGCCAGAAGGGAATAACTTCCGGCCTTAAAGCCACAGTACACAGAGCCAAAGCAACAGAAATCCCATCTAGATTTCATGGAGTTATTTTATGTACTTTTACTGCCCCTTGTGGATGTCAGGACTGCATTACCTCAATCCCTTCTTTAGTGATGGCAAACTCATCAAAGTTAAGGATGGCAGCCTTGATGACATGTAAAGCTGGTAAAACAGTCATACCAATGTTGATGGCATTGCTTCTCTTAGGATCAAGGACAAGAATGGTTGCTTTCTTGACTTCTGGACCTTTCTGTGAAAAAAAAAATTAATTGACATAAACTTGCATTACCTTTATAAAGCTTAAGAATTTTTAATCTGTTCATGTAATAGACCCAGTATTGTTCATAACAGCATTTATTGAATTAAGTTTGCATGTGTTACCTTCGCTACAGGTAAGTCTTTTCCCTTAGACTCAAACAGGTGTTCAAGCTTTGCTGTATCAACCGCAGCCTTATCAAGTGTCGCCCACACCGTACCCCGGCCAAACCTACACTTCCTTGGACTGTCAGGCTGTTTGAGCTCCTTCCAAAACAGCTTAACTGTTTTCCGTTTCTTCAAAAATGTTGGATCAATCCCCTGAGGGGGGGATGGAGGCGGCACTCCTGGCGGTGGAGGTGGTGGGCTTAAACCTCCAAAGGGTGGTGGTGGAGGCGGAGGGGGTGGAGCCAGTCCAGCAGTCCCAGGAGGAGGAGGGGGAGGTGGTGGCGGTGGCGGGACAGCAGAGCCTGGCACTGGAGGAGGGGGAGGTGGTATTCCGTTAGACAATGCAGTGTCAAAAGTGTCTATATCAAGAACATCAATGTCTTCCTCCTCCTTCAAATCAGAGAAGTCAAGATCCTTGATGCGTAGAGGCCTGGAGCTGGGCTGCGGTTGCTCGCAGGCATCCTGACTACCCCTGGACAATGGTGTCATCATAGTCTTCTCCAAACTCTGCGAGTGCATCTCTGCTTCAATGCTGTACTGTGGATCTAGCTTCAACCTAGCACGAGCTGCCTGTGCGCTGCCTCCAAGACTCTCCAACTCTGCCCGCTTGGCAGTATCATCTGTAGACTGAGAGGAAGAAGACTGCAGTCTGGAGAGCCGTCCAGCCACAGTGGTGATGTCATTGTCCTCTAGAGTACTTTCCAGACTGGGACTTTTAAGACCTCCAGAGCTGGTGTTGTTTTTTGAGTAGAGCATGTCCAACATGAATTTCCCGTCATTAGAGAGGGTGCTGTGCTGTTGTGTTGTACTGCCCTGACGCTGCAGACCACCCTCTAAAGCAAAAACACAACATTTGAAACTGGTGCTAAAGTAGACTGCCAAGATACAATCTAAACAATACCAGATTTATAGCACAAAATCTAGACTTCGTAACAATCAATTTCCAAAAAGACAGCATCCATTGTATTCAATTCAGTTCAAATTTGTTATTAGAGATGTATTATTGCAATTGGAGAGTAAAGGTTGTTTTTTACATCTGCGTCGGTACAAAGATGTAGCCTGTACCCTACGCTGTAACCTCCATCACAGCATGATGCGCACCTCACCAAGAATGTAACTACATATCCACAGGTGCTGTGATTGGTCTGCTTGAACTCCTCCCTTTGGGTAAAACAAACTTCGCTACAGCTTCGAGTTGACAGAGTCGCATTAGCAAATTAATGATCTAAATAAATTGCAACTTACACCTACTGGCCAATAGACTTTCGACACGTACAACAACAAATAGGTATGAAAGAAATGGATGCCTATAGCTACATTTGTAGGTTGTGGCATGAACTGAGGTAGAAGTAAAAATCCACATTAACTTTGAAAATCTTTGAAAAGAATTTAAATTGACAAGTAACAATTTTAGAGAACGTTATTATCATTCACTAGCTTATACGTGTTTAAAAGGACCAAAGTATGAGTTGCTCAAGAAAAATACATTATATTAATGACTAATAAAACTGTCAATGTTTTATTCTACAAGTTTGTTTTTCTATGCATTTCTTTTTATATTTCAATATTTTATAATATTTTGCAAATATTGTCTATCCACCAGTCCCTTTTTGCCTCTACAATGCGTCCTGTAGCAATGACAAAAACATTAATGCCAGAGGAGGCATCGTATTTAAATGTTGTGTTAAACCAGAATGAGTTTAAAACTGTACTGTGCTGCTAATAAGTCTCAATGCTTGGATAATTCCACTAACAGCATGATAAAGGAGACTTCTTACCTTTAGGTGGCCCAGCACAGGCACAGATCACAGTGTTCCCACATGCTACCATCCTGTACTTTCAGTTAGCCGCAGAACACTAACAGCATTTTACTTTCAGCTAACAGCCTCAACAGTCATTATGCCAAAACGGAAACCGGGCAAGGGAGATCCACATCTCCAAATGTAAATAGTTTACATGTCAAGCCTTCTACTTTAGCTAATTTACACTCCCTGGACGAAGGGTTTGTTAGTGGCTGTGGCATATAGACCATGGCCACTGAGGAAAGAGATAGAATCTAACAAATATTTCTGCTTTGGTGCTTTGAAAATTTTTTGCTCAACCAATGATTTCCAACACATGATTTTGTAACTGTGACATATTTCATAGAAGTTCTAGTAGCCCTCACACAGAGGCGCTTGACCATTGCTTTTTCTCAGTTTAGCAAAATATACAAATATATTGCACTTAGTTTCCTGGCAATATAAAGATTTTGGAATGATTAATGGGTAAATGCAAGTCTAAAGACATCTTTTTTTATGTAACTAAGACTGACAGATATGCAGCAGAGAACAGAATGATTTAATGAATATTGATCTACACAAGGGACCGGTAGGAATAAAATCTCTTGCCTGCTTCATTGTGCGATGTTGTGTTTCCTGAATGCTCCAGGGTGTGTCTGGTCAAGTTTATCCCTTGAGACTGGCCTTCGTGGTCACTAACAGACCCTGCAAATCATTTCTACATTTTACACTTAAATTATAAAAAAATATTTGTCTATAGCATCTACAAGACTGAATACAAAAAGTCTACACAAGCTTTCAAGCTTAGAAAACTTTAAAAATCTGCAACTCATATTTAAAAACCCTATAAAAAATTGTGGAGTTAACATGTAATGTCTTTACAAAGTTCACAATAAGCATCTAAATATATCTAAAAATACAATATACACATTAATACTGAAAATGTTTTGTGACTTATTTTACCCTCTCAGTGAAGCTTAATGTGACTATTTGTGCTTGTTAGGCACAGATAATTGTTTCTCTAGAGATCACAGTCGTCACAGGAACTTGCCAAAAAAATTTGAGATATCGAATGCAACCCGATTAAGAAGATAGAAATGAGGGTGAACATAGAAAGAACATTTTAAAGAAGTAATGCACTGTACAGTAGATTACATGTGCAGACAGAAGGACCAGGAACAGAAGTCTCGGATATCAGTACCTGAGGTGGAGACTGTCTGCTCAGCTTCAGCTTCAGTAGGAGCGGAGGATGTCTCAGGTTCGGTAGATGACAAACTCTCACTCAGAGAGGTGCTGGTGGCATATGGCTTCCTTTTGTTCTCAAACTGGGATGCAGCCAGACTGCGCAAGAATGTGTCTCTATAAAGACAAAGGAAAAAAGGCAAAAAACACTGAATGACTGATAAGTAAAGAGATGTCCCTAACCTTCAGGTCATGAGGGTAGGCTATTTATGTTTTCAATTGCAATTATATTATAGAATATAATAAAGGAAAATTATTAAATGTGTGAGATCTAAGATTTCATTTAGCAAATAATACAAATATGACAAATTTTTAAAGGACAAAAGTAATAAAGGAACCTCTAGCTTTCCTGAAACATGCTGTTACATGGAGAAAAATATTAATTTAAATACATAACATACATTGCAAGATATATAAAGGTCATTTGATTTATATACAATTTCAACAAAAAAACCTTCCACCACCGTAAACAATCCCAGTGACTGACAAAGCCCACCACCATTATAGCCATCTCTTATTCTCCCTTAACAATCCCAATAAAAAAAGCAATGCCGAAAACAATCAAATACACACAGTGTGTGTTCAAGTGCATGATTAGTAAGTAAACTTAAATGTAGGCTTAAGTTTAGGTCGACTTATACAATTGTATTACAGTTATATTTCCCTCTTTTGCATTATACCAGAAAGGCTGCAATAACCCATTCTGAAACATGTGTGAAAATTAACCGCTTGAATAGGATATTGAATGAAGGAAATTTAAATGATTTTTAATTTATGAATTTTTAAAAATGTTAAAAACTCATTAAAAACATTAAATGCAGCAATCAAATCATATTAAAGATAAATTTATGTCACTAAATTAACAATTAAGTATTGTCATCTATAATCACTTATGTTACAGAAATTAGCCTGTGCATAGTAAGATGAAATTATAATTTTTCAAACACAGCACACACACAGTCTCGGAACTGAGCACAGCAGATGAATTAGCCCCAAACACCTGGATGGCAACATGCTTATTTATGCAGAAGCAGAGTCTGTTACTGTACAGAGCTGCTGGATACTTACTCATAATTCCTCAGAACTGGCCTGTCCCTATTCACATTCTCTAGACTGGAGAGAAACACTACAATTCACATACACTGTATATATCATCCCACAGATCCCTTAATTATACTGCATTCTGTATACAGTAAAGTATCAAATATTTTGAGACATAACACTTTTTTTTTTAAAACCTTTTCAAAGAGATTACTTCATTTTGCAATGAACCGGATCTGCTTATAAAAACCAGGCTGAAGTCAAAAAGTCTAATTCTGATATATTGATCATGAACGTTTGAATGACATTACTCAGTCATTATTAAATATATGTAGAATATATTTTCACAGAATGTCCTTTACTTTGTGTAGAATGATTTTATGTAGAAAAGTAAATCACCAAAAAAAGGACTTCAGCTGGGTTTTTATAGGCAGGATCACATATGGAAATATAGAATGTTTGAAGTCCAAAAAAACAGGCCATCAACTATGAAAAAATCTTCCCCACGATAAAAACAGACAAAAAAGAGAAACAAATGAGAATGAAGGGAAAGAACAGCCAAAAATGAATTGCTGTTTATTCATGTCAACCAATGAAGTTTATTCACTGCTCTTCTGAACCAAAAAAATTCAGCACAACCATTATATAGCTTTAAAAGGCTACACATATCGAAATTATTCATATCAAGTATATGTGTTTGAGCCGGTCATTTAAATACACCAGTTAAACAAACTCTTGTCTAAATTATAATTTTATTGAGAGAATAAAGGTAAATTAGATGGGCCTCTGATCAATTAAATGATTATTAAAGTCTTTCAGCCAGCAGTTCCATCCTCCAATCCTTTCGGACCTGTTTTCCTAAAATAACCAACTATAACATTGATTGAAAGTGCCTGTACCTCTAAAGCCACATTCTTTAACCAAACTGCAGCTACTCACCAAACACTGTCTGGCTGATGCTGTCTGTAAAAGGAGAGAGAAGCAAAGTCCAGGAATGTTGGACGCCACAGCAAAGGAAGAGATTAGAAGTTGTGCCAAATATTATGAGAGGATGCAAAGTAGAAAGAGACAGACAGGCAGAAAATGAGAAAAGTCATCAGCTAAAATAAAATAAAATATAAATATATATCCTAAAGACAGCAGAGACAGTTTTCTTTTAGACTTAAAAAAGTAGTGCAAAGAACTTTTAAAGAAATGCTTCTTATACTCGCAAACGTTTTTAACCAACACACTTAAACTAGTCACACACTGATAATTTTTATATCTTTTGGTTTTACCCTTCTTTTAAAAATCTACTTGGAAACCCGTGACAATGGCTTTTACATCTTACATTATTCACTAGTTAATCCCTTTCAAAATCCAGTGTTTGTTCCTACTGGCTCGTTAACAGTCCCATGTTTTTCTTCACTTTTGCTTTCTCTCTTACTCCTCTCAAAGCGTCAGCCTCTTACTGACCTGAAACTCTTTCCCTCCGTGCGACTGGGCATCTCTGCTGCCGTCCGGGATGGTTTCTCTCGAGGAGAATCTGTTTCTGTGAAAGAAGCTCTGAAGAGAGGCACAGTGGTTAGTGCAAGGTCAAGTCTGAAGCACAGATCATGAAGCTCATGTCCACTCATGCACACACACGCACACACAGCAATGGGCATATAACATAAGACTTCTATTGTTTTCATTTAATTACAAAGACAAACCACAACTCACACCCTTTTTAGAACAGACATTTTAGACAAACTACCTTTTAAAATACACACAAGAGTAGAGTAAGTATGTCTCTTTTTATTTAACTTTACAATGTAAAATGTAATTTAATATTAAAAAATCCTAGAAATACAATGTATAGTGTTATATAAAATATATATTGTACATTATCTTCTTCAGTTTGCTTTCACAATCAGTCATTTCTTGTTGAATATAGTTCCCAGATGGGCTGCTAAAATCATGACTGCAGTAAGCAGTAACTGTAAGGCTTTATCTACTGAGCAGCAATAAGGACCTCTAGGGGAGTGCAACAATAATCCCCTCCATCAACTGCCAAATATTCACAATACTGTAAGAAAAACTTAAATACATGCACAAAGTGATTCAGTCGTGCTTGTTAGACTTGTTAAATGTGGCCATTATACAATCTTTTTGGTTTGTGATGTAGGTTGTTAATAGCCATACGTTTCTAAGAAAGAGATAGAATCATTTTACAGAAAGTAAAACTGCATTAAGAATGTTTATGTGTGTTTAGGAGAAAAGCTAAATTATTAAATGGTTAGTTGCATAAAATTAAAATGAGAGGAATTCAATGTTGAAGCTACTGCTGGCTTTAAAACTGAAATTTAAAGCTAAATGACTCATGGTGTAAATATAATTATTAAGAATATAAACCAAAGTAACCAGGGATTCGTCATAATAGCCACAGTTTAACATGCTTACTGTAGTTAAAATAGGGTAATAAAAATCAGGGTTATTTATGTGGCTAAACATACTTAAATTGTACATTTCCATAACAAAACTATGGAAAGGTTCAACAGGATTTCGGTATAATATGATATAATCTCAGATCAGCAGCCAGGAGAACATCAACCACCAACAAACAAAAGGTTGTAATGCAGAAGGTGATGTAAAATGTGCAACAGACCTGTTGGAGCTGCTTGAGGTTTCCTCTGTTATAGACCTGGTCTTTTTTAACCTCCTTCTAGAAATCCCCATGTGAGACATGTAGTGACTCATAAAAGAGCGTGCCCTAGCGGATGACCACGCAAGTGTGGACAGAAGAAAGAGAAGGAGAGAGAAAGAGGTGGAACAACGATGGTGGTTACATGGACAAAACGAGTATTAGAATGTGAACGGGACTAAAATATCTGTAACCATTAGAGCACACCACTAACCACCAAAAGCTACAGAAAAAACAAGCAGCAAGAAATAAGACGGCACATGAATCGACAATTTTGTCAAGCATGTTGTTCTTTCTAGGTAAATCCATCCTGGTTTATCAGCATAGACAAACACACGTACACACACGCACGCACACACATAAATATGCTGATAAAGCTGTAGTGAAAAGTATTTGCTTAAATCTGCTTAAAAACAATTTTGGTTTTACCATACAAAAAACTACACACTTTACAATTAAGAATAAGTGAACACTTATCAGTGTTAAAATAAAAAGAATTAAAACTGTGTTTGTACTTTGACAATGTGTCAAGAAAGTATAGCCCAAACATATCCTGCCAACATTAAAATAAGCAAGGACTGAATTCCTGTAGTGCTATGCAGGTTTAAAAAGCTTTCCAAATAAAATATTAGTTTTCTACATATATGAGCAAGGACTGTTGATTGAACAAATCCTTTCACTCAGGCCAAAAGCAACACTTCAAATAGCACATTATTTTGGGAAAACCGAGAAGAGGCATCCAACCAAAACTTGATCTAAAACTGAATACAATGCTTACTGGCTTTTTAATCTGAGTGCGATTACAGATAATTACCATCCACTGCTGTTGGATGCTGTACTACACTCCAAAAGATGTTTGCTATGTATTTACATGTAACAGTTTAGAATAAAAAAAAATTTTACATTTTCAATCTCTGAATATTAATAAATATACTGTTTAATTTTTTTGAACATGCACCGAAAATAATAAGTAAATCTGATTAACTTAAATAATTCTATATGAATTGACCAAAAAATATTAGGTGTATATTACAAATATATATATTATAAATCTGTTAAGTAAACACTTTACACATGCATTAAAAAAAAATTTTGTAAATTATAGCGCAATTAACCTTTTTTGATTTTTACAAATTATTTTAAAAAGATTTTTTTCGATGTAAAATGTTTTTAAAAGATTTTACTTAGTTAATGTAAAAGTATATTTATGTGCTTTTTCAAAAATCAATAATGTAAAAAGTAATATATAAACGTCATTACTTTTAATTAAGTGACGGTTTTACGTCATTGGCTTAGAAGCAGATCTGGCTAGCTCCACAATACTGCAGGCATTAGAGAGGTCATCTTGAAGGACTTATTCTGCAGCAGTCTGGAGAATTTTTACTCATCCATAAAACAAGCTGACTAATAGAGAAAACTGAAACATCTGTTGTATTGTTAATACTTTATCACACTAGTTATTTTCATTTGAATTTTCCTTAATTTAAAAAGTCTACAAATTCTGAGACATTAATCAGGGAAAATGTCATATGTAATATAAAGTCTCTGGGCATATATTTAGCTACTTTTTATAATATATGACAATTTAAATTATTTTATTCATTGTTTATTCTTAAACTGCTCTTAAAAACAACAATTGGTTCTACAAAAAAACAGGGCTTTAAAAAGTAATGGTGTTGCCACTCTGCAATAAGCATATAATGATTAAAATGTTGGTTGTTCCCTTTGCCAAATTTCACCATCTTATAAATGACAGAATCAGTAAATAACAACATATTTTTATGTTTGAGCATATTTATAAATGCATCATTACAGAAGTAAGGCCTGTTTACAATCGTTTATACTGCCACCAAGTGGTCGAGGAAGCATTGTGTAATAAATGCATAATATATATTCTCTCTTTCAGAGAGTGAAAAGCCTTTTGAGGCCTCGAATGCATCAAAGTCCACACACAAGTGAATATAAGATATGAAATAATAAATAAATAGGATCCTGAACATGCACACACATGCATACAGAACTGGTAGTACTTACAGATTCTGTTCTTGCTCAGATGCATTTGATTTAGATCCGTTAGGCACCAGAGAGATAGGTGAGAGTTGAGAGTCAAAGGTTACAGATGAGGGGCTGTTCAGGTCTGGACTGCCCGGTGCAGGAGAATGAGAAGAATCTGAGAGCTGAGGAGAGGCAGTGCGGGCCACCTCTGAAACGCACTCATTATATCAACACACTGAAGGCAGAAAGTACAAAAACGTATAAGAGGAAGAAAGTAAGTTTACCCGCAGTAGGGCTTTGAGAAGGACTGGACACAATAGGGGAGTTGGGTCGAATCGAGCTTGCATCTGAGAGATTGTTAGAAGATGATCGCCGACTCCTCCTGCCCTCCTTCTCGCTAGGTGTCAGTTTTCTTCCATCTTTTCGGGCATTTGTTACCGCATCATCAACCTCTCCATCTTCACACTTGAGGGCATTCTACACAATATGCATCATCATTGCAGATATACATAGTTTCATCCTCTAGTGTCAAATATAGCAAGGAATTTGCCTTAAAATCAACTATTTAATGTGTAAAGGGAGTTTACCTCATAAATAGTGAACTGTTGTTTAAGATCGGCCTCTATGCCACTGCTAGTAATGTGTTTCTGGACTATACTTTCCATTCCCAGCTGCTCCAAACAGTCTGTTACATCATAGAATGAGTCCTGATCGGGAAGAGCAGCTAAAGTCTGGGAGGACACAAGGGTAAATGGACATCAGGAGCTCTTAGATTGTCTTCTACACAAAAGCAAAACACACTTGCAAGGCAGAGAAGAATGTGCAGTACCTTGTTTATGAGGGTCATGGTGTAGATGAGTAGCTCTGTGTCTGATCCATTCTTAGCTGACAGGATATCTGTCAGGTACATCCAAGGCTTCACACCTGTGAGGCACATTACACATCATTAGTCATTTACACATGCAAGTTGAATCTACATAAAAACTAAAAGCAAATAGCAAAAAACATTGTATGATGAATCAAAGTGTCTGTAGCATAAAAGATTGAAATGTGTGTTAAACCTCTCTTCCCATCCACAATGTTAACGGCCTGAATAAGCAGAGGACTATTAGACTCTGTGTATTCCACAAAAACTATCAGCAACTTCAGTGCAGTCTTCACAACCAGCCGAGACTGAGAGAGAAAGAGAGGAAGAAAAGTTACACTTACCATCCCCAAACAGAAGATGGCAGTGTCAAACCTCACTATAACTGTGTATCCTTAGTTTATTTAAGAATAGTGTAAACATAGAACTTTACTTATTTTCTAGACAAAACAGCAGTTATGTACAACTGTAATAATGTAAAAAAAAACAAAAAGTTCTACACAAGAAAATATTCACAACTCAGCATAGATAGAAAACTATCAGCAGTTATGTACAACTGTCCATAATAATGTTTAAAAAAAAACAAAAAGTTCTACACAAGATAATATTCACAACTCAGCATTTTGAATTGAAATAAATTTGCTATAAAATAAATAAAAAGTATATTTATTTTAAATGCATGTTTCTTTTAATTTTATTCAATGTAATCATCTTAAGGTCCCCTTTGAAGTTTTTAGAATCCTCTAAAACAAAGACTGGTAAAAAGTAAGTAAAAATGGAAAACAATAACAGTAACAGAATAAGAATATTACCCAAACTATAGTTAGGGATGAATGACACTTCCGTAGTAAAAACTTAAACAAATCTAGATTCACAACAAACAGATTCCTATTTTTCACTCCCTAGTCACAGTGTGTGATTTAAAAACTACAAACTGTATATGTATTTTTTGACTCAAGATGATAAAAGCTTAATGCTATAGTGCTTTGCAAACCTCAAAAAGGAAATAGTTGCACAAGCAATTTAAGTTTTTCTGCACTCTGGTCCGCTATAAAGTGACTTATAACAATTTCTGGGTTGGATTTCGGCAATCAACCTTCGTTTTATTCAATTGTTAAAATTGCCTCTCGGATTATAAAGCTCATTTTACATTTCACTTGTGTGTTTGTGTTTGTAATTGTAAAATGATCTGTGAAGTTTCAAATCCCAAAGTTCATGATAAAGTGAGTTATCATCTTTAACAGAAATCAGATGTCTAGTCCTACAGAAAACACCAGGATTGTAGGCATCCAGCTACTTTTGTGACGTGTCAACAGAGACCGGTTACAGAAGTAACTGGATTTATATCATGTCGCTTCATCACTGGTGGTGATGCAGAAAAAGACAACTGAGTAGACCAATAGCAGGTGACTAGATTGTATGATCAGAGTACCCTGGGATGCGATTTTCAGACGAGCAAAGACTTGAAGATTATTTTAATAAAAATAATGAAGTGCTCTTTGAACATTTAATGGCATTTATGTATAATTGAGGACTCAAGAAAACCCCACACATTATAAAGATTCATAAGAAAAAATTCTACACACCAATAAATTAATAATAAATAATTTTGCACAAGTGCACATTTGGTATCATTGAAACAAACATCCTGAGTCATCTGTTACATGTAATCTTATGTCACTTTAGATTAGGGCACCTGCTAAATAAATGTATAAATAAATTCATCAAAAATAAATAAATAATCAAAAAAAATTAGTGTTTGTGTGTTTCCAGCACTCACCAGACTGCCACTCAGTGTGTACAGCCATTGTACAGTCTCGTTGTGGTTAATTACACCATTCATTCCATCTACAAACAGCATGATCTGACTGAGAGCTGTGGACAGAGCAATAGTTTAACATACAACATTAACACACCATTAAGAACCTAGAGTCCCTGTTTTCTGGTCTTTAGCCAGTATAAACATCCTGTTGCGTACGACATACTTATCCAAGTCCTTTGTACTATTTAAGGAATGCAGTCCATTAAGGAGGTACACAGGCAGGCTTCAATGTTTTGTTATTCTAAAAAACACACTTTTAAGAACCATTTCTATTCACTTCAAACTAAATAACACAAGCACAAGAAAATTTACCAAAGGAACGTTGTGGACACCATTTGTGGACAGTGAATGTGATAATTGACTTAGACATCTGCAGTTTATGAGTGATTTCGATATTTAATCCAATGCAATGTTGACATTGTGACCTGAGAATGCATAAACCTTCTGGGGCCATATGCCACATCTTCTTCCATAAAGTTTTAGCCAAGATAAAGTGTATGGTGGCAATGGGGTTGACTTGTGAGATTAAAATCAAAAAAGACTAAGCCACAAGTGGAAGGGAACAGCCCACTTGTTTCTATGACATTCTGATGCATGGATATAAGTCTCGCTAAACGGTTGCTAAGATAATTTGTTTGGTTGTTATGGGCGTAGCTTGTGACATTTAAATTGCTAATAAAACAAGTAAAAAGGGGAAATGATCCAACCCCTGTGTCTCTTTGTCTCACAAAATGGTTGCTGTGTTAATTTGGTTGTTATGGGCATGACATGTGAGATTTTAAGTAATAATAGAACAAGTAACAAGTGAAATGATCCAACCCCCTGTGTGTCTTTGATGTTCTGATGAAGATATATAACTGTATCTAAACGGTTGCTAAGCTAATGGGTTTGGTTGCTATCGGCATGTTATATAGCTTCATGATGATTCTGAGAGTCTGACTGGTTGCCTGAGTAAAATAAGCCTAAAACATTCTACAAAGATATTTATCTGGGCTTTTTACAATGTAAGTCTATGCTATCAGTTGCTAGGTTGCTATAAGTGGTTACTTCATTTTGATCTCAGCCTATTGGCCCATTATAAGTCTATAGGGTACTCTGGTGGGTCTAATGACCCAGGGGTACATCTTACACCACCTCATTGTGAGGTATCTCTTACAGACCCTGCAAGTCTCTTTAAACGTGGTGACCCACATGATTTTATAAAATCCTCCTTCTGAGCTTTGACTCGTCAAATTTTCCTACTATATGTTTATGGGATATTTCTAGTGGCTCGCACGCTCGAGAGGTACAACCTACACCATCTTTTGAGGTATCTTTTCACCGAGCCTGCCAGCCTTTCCTAAACATGGTAAACTACATGTTTCTATTCAATGGTAAGTCTATGAGATTTTTGGGGTAATTTAGCCCCCCTATCAAACACAGCACCCCGAAGATAAAAATAGTGCTTACAAAAGGACTCAAACATCAGTTAGCCAGCACGTAATGGTTTAAACAATGCAATTGTGGCAAAATTATATATTGCATATACTTGCTCTAACCTCTTAGGATGTAGTTCTGGTAGTTATGATCTGCCTCTGCACCAACTTTTATAAAACAGCTCAGGCCCTCCGAGATAACAAACTCTGGAACCAAGTCCTTATCATCCTGCACAATACAAAACACAACTTCAATGATAGAACTGCTATCTGTGTGCTAATATATTTGAAAATATTTCGCATAAGGATTAACAAAGGCAAAGCAATATTAAACAGCACGTCTACAAATAAGTTTATTACATAACCTGTTATAAAACTTTTTTATGGGATATTTAAAAGGACTGTGCACCCAAAAATTTATTTATTACTCACTTTCTAGTTGTTCCAAATCTGTAACGATCTTTGTTAATCGTAATTAAACACTTCTCAGACCCCAATGACCAAAACAGTACTATCACGATAGGAAAAATGATGAGTTTCCCTGAAAATTTTGCTGACCCACCTTACAGATTTGTAACAACTCGAGTATGAGTTTATAAATCCTTATTTTTTGATTAATTATCCCTTTAAGTAAATAAACAAGGTTTAAGATGTGGTCTAAAATGAGTTAAAGTGCCTCTCAGATACTAAACCATTTCAAACTAATTTTACATTTCCTTTGTGTGTTCATGTATGTTTAAGTACAGATAGAAGACCTGTTTATGATAAAGCAAGTTATCGTCTTCCAACAGAAATTAGACATTTTGGACTACAACGAACGTCAGGATTGCAGTCATCCAATTACTTCCGTGACGTGTTGTTGGAGACCGTTATGGAAGTAACGGGATTCACATGATGATGAGGGAGACAACAAGGAAGCAACAAGCTAAATAATAACACTAGCATGCGCTCTTTGAAGATTTATTGTCATTTATATATATATGAGGACTATATATAAAAAGGGTATGCAATCATTAGTATGTTTATCACTTTATGAGAGGTCCTGATCCACCAATGATGCATTATAAAAAGCATTTTCTTATTTTACTTGCTTATATATATACGTATACATATACATATATACATATACATACATACATATATACATACATACATATATACATATACATATACATATATATATATATATATATATATATATATATATATATTTATTTATTTATTAGAGGTGGGTCGTAATCGGTGTTAATGTGCTGCCTTAACGTGAGATTCTTATCGGGCGATGAAAAAATATCGCCGTTAATCTCTTCTCAAAGTTGGGTTGGGAGCTGCGTCTATACTACGCAAGATATGATAACTTTCTCATTTGATCTTTTGGCGCGGATGTATATGTAGACGAATTACAAAGGTGGGGGCGAGAGCGAGTCCTCTAACCTGTGTGCATACCTATTGTAAAATGACGTCATCACACGTGACGTGCTTTCATGGATGCACCTGTGAAGCCGCCGGGTTTGCTTCAGAGAACATTTATTTCTAAGAAGCTTCCCAATGGAAACCTCGACAAGACTAATGCTGCGTTCACACCAGACGCGAAAAGAGCATCAGGTGCAAGTGATTTACATGTTAAGTCAATGCAGAAATGCGAATAGACGCGAGTAGATTTCCTGGTTGTTTGCACCTTGTGCAATGACATAGTTTTGGTCATTATTTGGGTAGCACACATATTTTGAATGTCTTCGACAGAAATCAATTAATCTAGATTAATTCCAAGTTTTTTATCTAGATTAATCTAGATAAAAAAATTATCTATGCCCACCACTTATATATAAATAATGGGTGAGATGTTACATGCTCATTCCATAGACTAAATCTGGCATACTCGTTTTTTGTTCTATTCAGGCTTTCACTTTCTGTGACATCTCACCAGCTTCATCCACACCTCATACCCCACACATGTTGCATGCTTCATGTCAACAAACCTGGAACAGCTGCTTCAAAGAAAACAAAGATCTCCGAAGCTCAGGGCCATGAGAGTTGTACAATTTCTCTGGAAGACACAAAAAAGAGAAAGAAAAAAGGTAAGACATTTGAATATTGTCCCTCTGTCCTCAGTTAGATAAGGTGTCATGACAAATCACTGGAAACCATATATACTGAGATATATAATATGAACATCAGTCTTTAGCTTTCCCCATTAAGAAAATAAAGCAATGAATAATTTAAGCGACTAAATTAGAGATCATTTCAAAGCGTGTCTAAACAGTCATTCAAAACATATCTACCAAAAATCTTTTACATATCTATCACAGGACTAACAGGTTAGTCAACATTGAAATGACATAAAAGGAAACCATTTTACACGTCACTATGGGCCAATACATATCTCAATGATCAACCCGCAGCAGATAATTTTACTTTCCCTGTCACAAAAAAATCCTAATACATAAACACGGTTATGCTCTTACAGATCCTTAACGCAACAAATTAGTGTGGACAAAATCCACAGCGTAAATAAATGAAGATAGAACCTATATAAATCCCCATAGAAAGTCAAAGATAATGTAAACACAGACTTGACAACACGCAAAAAGTCAGAGCGCGGTTGATTTGCATGCATCTACTTTGTGTTTCTGTAATGACAGACAAATACTACGAGAAGGTACAACACAGAGTATGATCATTCTCAAAAAATAAATTCAAGCTACACACTTACACAACCAAATACCCCTTTATACAGATATTTACAAGCTGGTCCACCATCTACAGTCATTTATTTGGAAAACTGTAGACATGGTTAATAAAGAGCCATTCTTCAGTCCACGTGAGTAGCTTAAATTGTAAACAAATAAGTAGAATCATTGTACACAGTACCCTGAGTCACAACAAGGCAGCAAACACATTCATTTAAGATAATGTTTATTGTTAAATAAGTCAGGTACTTTCACAAAATGCTAAAGACCATATTCTGGCATTTTTAAAACAAATATAGCATGTTTGGCATGTTAAAGCTTTCAAATTAGCTATAGTATTTGCACATTGTGAAATAACCTTAACAACTAAATACTGACCTGAGATGCATGTACCCCATAAGTAAAATCTTTAAAAACAAATCTGTTTTACAATTTGTGATATCTTCATAAAGAAAATGGTTATAATTTCCACAAGTCATCATACGTTTGTATTGACTTTTATTTTTATTTTAATGGACAACATTGAGCTAGAAGTAATAGTCTAGCCAAAAATTTTAATTCTGTCATTAAAAATACTAACTTGTTCCCAACCTGTCAGAGGTGGGTAGAGTAGCCAAAATTGTACTCAAGTAAAAGTACTGTTACTTCAGAATAATATGACTCAAGTAAAAGTAAAAAAGTACTCGGTGAAAAAACTACTCAAGTACTGAGTAACTGAGTAATGTCTGATTTATTTTTTCAACAAGCATCCAATCAGACAGACAATACAAAATATTCATGTTTAAGCAAATTATAGTTCCTCAAATCAATAAAATGAATAAAAATTAATTAATTAATTACAAAATAGCTTAAATTAAAAAATACAGATAAATTCAAGTACTTAAAAAATAAAATAAATAAAATAATAAAAAATAAATAAGCACAAGTAACACAAATTTCCAAACCTTTATACTTTTTTACGGTTCAATCCATATCTCGATTTCTGTTTGGTCCCTGAATGAATTGAATATTAAAATTAATTTGAAAATTTGCTACATTTCAGATTAATATATTTGTTTTCCTTAAAATTTCCATTAACAGTAACTTAAAAACTTTGTAGTTTGAATGATGTCCTGCATAAACAAAATGACGGAGTATGTTTTTATGTTTCCACTGTGCGCCACACACACACACACACACACACACACACACACACACACACACGCAGACACACACACACGCACGCACGCACGCACGCACACACACACGCACGCAGACACAGACGCACGCACGCAGACGCACGCACGCAGACACACACACGCACGCACACACACAGACACACACGCACGCACGCAGACACACGCACGCACGCACACACACACACGCACGCAGACACACACACACACGCACGCACGCACGCACGCAGACACACACACACACACACACACGTAAGCACGCACACACACACACAGGCACGCAGGCAGACACACACAAGCGCACGCAGACACACACACACACACACACACACACGCAGGCAGACACACACAAGCGCACGCAGACACACACACACAAGCGCACGCAGACACACACACACACAGGCACGCAGGCAGACACACACAAGCGCACGCAGACACACACACACACGCACGCACGCACGCACGCCCGCCCGCCCATACCATTTGGATTCAATACAAATACATGCACCGTTCCACCCCTAATATATATATTGGAAATGTTTAAAATATATGTAACCTAAGAGACAAACATTCGCCTCTCCACAAAAAAAAACGAATTTAGAAAACTTTTTTAACTGTAGTTGCTGTTTGGCACTTTTATTAAGGTAAACACGCTTTCAGTATGAGGCCGGCGGTGTTCCTCCTCCTCACTGTGTCTGTATCGCCGATGTTTGATTGCGACATTTGTGTTTTTTATAAATGTTAAGCTAACCCGTCCCGCCGCTGAGATTGAGTGTGGTCACGTGACGAGACTGCACAACTATCTCTGATTGGTGGAACTCACGGTCACGTGGTAGAGCCTTTAGCGGAAGTCTCACTCTGTGAAAATGACGCGTAAAATATGAAAGTAACGAGCTCATTGTTTCCTAATGTAGCGGAGTAAGAGTACAGCTTCTTCTTCACAAATCTACTCAAGTAAAAAGTACAGTGATTTAAAACTACTCCTAGAAGTATTATTTTTTCAAAAACTTACTCAAGTACATGTAACGGAGTAAATGTAACTCGTTACTACCCACCTTTGCAACCTGTACACACTTCTTTGTTTTGATAAACATAGAGAAAGATATCTAAACTAACCAAACAGTTATTGGAACCCATTGACTACCATAGTAGGAAAAATAAAAATGGTATTCAAAATATCTCAGATAATTCTTCAAAATACCAAATTTTGAGCTAGACAGAACAAAATAATATGATAAATCTTTTCTACTATGTAATCTATGCGGTTCAAGAATTGTCTGGTTATAAGCATTTTTCCTATAGAGTACGTACAGAGATTTGAAACAACTCAAATGTGAGCAATTATGATATATTTTTGGGTGAAGTATCCCTTTAAAAAGCAGTTAGATGCACACAAAAAAAGGGGAATCAAATGCTCAGTTTATGTATATTCCGTTCCCAAGTTTCTGTCCCTTAAGAATATATTATATTTGTTTGTATTAGATTGCTTCATGCACAATTATATCAACAAAAGTGTCAACAGATCTTGCTTTTAGCAAAAGTCTGGTCCTCAGCTTCTGTTGCTGATTTGTTTTGGAGACCAGAAGACCATCTCTATGATGTGATCTGTTGTAGTAACTGTGTGGATTTGTGAGTTCAAACAATGACACATAAGAGAAAGTGAAGTAGAGAAATGACCGAATAAATCAGTTACTTGTGTGTGTTTTCAGACAGTTATCTCAGCTCAGTGGTAAAGACCTTGACAACATTAAGAATGATGTGGTCCACCACAGATGCCTGCTTGCTACTGATAACATTCCCCACAAATTATTGAGTATCAAAAGAAAAAACATAACAGATGGTCAGACTCAGCACATAGCAGATACAAATCAATCAAGCACACGCAGGCACGCACACACACACACACACACACACACACACACACACACACACACACACACACACACACACACACACACACACACACACACACACACACACACACACACACACACACACACACACACACACACACACACACACACACACAGTAACATACACGTACGGACAACCCCATAAGCGTACACACACATGCACTCTTTCTACATGTACATATGGCAGAAAATTAATGAAAGTTTTGTTACATTTGGATGGATATCACAAGAAGCAACTAGGATATCAAATGTCAAACACACAAGGAGGAATAGGTGCACAGGTATCAAGCTGATACATTTAGTGTGTACCTATTGTTCAACTTTTTACTATATGTCTGCCAAGAATTTGAATCTTGGCGAATGGGATTCAATAAAACAATCTTTCTGGTTCAAGGCTGAGTATATGAGAGGCTAAACTTCCCACAATAATTCCTTCTTAAACCAACTTTACCAACAAAACATTCATTGTTCTTGTGTGTGAGCAGTTTTAAATTAGAGATGTTAATACACATGTGCAAAAAGCATTAGAGAAAACAATTAAAAAACAAAATTATTATTCTAAAAGTATAACCCAGTGAAAGCATACAAACAAACAAAACCTGTCATCCTTTAAAGAAAGCATAGCCACTGTTAAGCGAGTCAGATCATGTCTTGTATCACATTACTATGGGAAGCCCCAGACGCATTAACATTTTGGGGACTTCATAAATATTTCATGTAAACATGGGAAAATGCTGAAACAACAATGGTTCCACTTTATAAGAATTGTTAGTAATTCAAACAGTATTTTAAAGGAATTGGTGCTTTTAATTATTTTAATTATGATCAACGACATGACCAAATATGACAGAGAGATCAGTGAGAATCTTGAGTAACAGTGATTTAGCACATTCTTCACAACACTCTCAATGAGATTATATACACTCAGAATCTCTTCCTTTACCTCAGCTTTCACTCAAAAACAACAAAAGGTATTTGTTTGGTCCCTACCGAGTCTAATAGAGGACAGAAGAATTAAAGAGGGATCCACTGAGGTCTGGTGGACTTGTAAGCGGAAGATTGTGGGTACAGATCCCAGGACCAGCAGAGAATGAGTGAAGTCTTAAGCAAGACAAGATGAAATGATGAGATCATCATCACATTTATTTTGTGTTCTTTTCACACCTTTTGCTCGCGGCACTTAGCACACTTTTGACTTTTCCTCTGTGACGTTAGATTTAGGTTCAGGGTTAGGGTAACCATGTATTGTTGTTTTGCAAAATCACTCAAATTACGCCAAATTAGCCTTTAAAGTCATGATTTTAAGGTTTTGGGTGAGGTAAATTGTTGGTTAGTAAACTACTAACAACTTTATGTACATACACACAGGGTCTGTGAATTGAAAGTATTTCTGGTGACAAAAAAAATTCTTATGTGCTTTTATGTGTTCTTGGACACACGTTATTAGCTTTCAAATTCTGCGACACTGTCACAAGAAGGGCTTGCAGTTGACATTTGTACTTGGTAGCATTGGTGTTCCCAACTTCAATGAGGTAAGAAAGAGTTCAGCATTTGGAGAAGTGTTCTTCTGGAACACTTGCTTCAGTCAGACAGTGACTAAGGATCTGTCAGGAACAAGTTCATTGTCTCTGGACTCCAGCACAGGAAGCCACAATGGGCAGGGAAACGGAAATGAGGGAAGAGTGATAGACAGAACACAAGTCTGAAAACACATTTTAGCTCATTGGACTCATATTTGAATACAATAGCCATAACTGCGGCTTGTTTACAGTGGAATCTCCAAAAGATAGAAGGCAATGTACACATGTGCTCTCTTAGCAACAGAGATAGGAAAAGTTTTTTTCAAATCAAATAGCATATAAAATAGACTAAAATGTATTACAGTTCTGAAATAGTTACTATAATTGGCTGTGTGTACGACTTTTAGCCATGTTGTGACTTGCCTGCTAATTATAGAGGTTTTAAATTTCGTTTTGTGTCGTTGTAAACCCATAGAAACAGCTCAGCAGACTACCGTGAACTCTATCTTTAGACGAAAAACTCCACCAATCTTAATGAAACCTTTAACTTACAATGACCTTAAAACAAGTGTGCTAGTGTTACAGCTTTAGACAGCCATATCTTACAATCAGACAGGAAGTGCGCTATGTAACTACATCATTCAGACCACCAATGCCTCCATTGAATGCCTTTGTTAGGCATTCAAGTTTCGTAAATGGCAGCATCAATTTTCTCTTAAAATAGGCTTGGCACTTATTCTGTCAGGCCAGAAACATGTCCTACACTAAAGCTTTTGAGGTTTCCCTGTAACAAAGGTTTCCTACAGGTTACTACAGGCTGGTCACTTTGAATGAGGCTAACCACAACAACATTGCTTGCCAAACACATCAGTGTTATTCTCAATGGAAGACCAGCGAGGCTGTGGAATAAACATCCACCTCAGTTAACCTCTGTTACTGTTTTCTCGGGACTTGTTCCACTAAAAGCCAATAGTCTGTAAAACGTGTGAGTGTTGCTTCCATCTACTGCTCTGGATTCAAGAATAGAAAGTGATGTGATGATTCAAACAGGATTTAGCCCTTTAAAGAGACACATAAATAAGCTACGCTACTAACACCATCGTTTGCATGATGTTTGACATGCGGTCTGACAGTAAACACAACCTAAACACCTGACAAATCATCCATCCTAGGGCGGGTCAGAAGCTAACACTGCATATCAAAGGCTCACAAATATCATTTTACTTCTCCTTTTGGCATTAAACCAAACAAACTCATGCTGAACAAATGATCAAAACACATTCACAGAGACTGGACAGGGGCTCAGTTTTCCTGCTAAGACTTGTGAAACACATATAATCCCTACCAGACCAGGTCATATTTTCAACAGTGCCACAACAAAAGGCTGTGGGTTGGACATTTTAGCAGATCAGATTCACCTTGTGGTTACCTGATGGTAGGGTATTTTTAAAAACACACTCTGTGGCCCCTTATAAGGGCAAAAGAGAAAAACAGGGATCTGCATCGATAGAAAGCATGCATGAAGCAAGCTGCCAAGAAGGAGAAATCTAAATTATTCCCAGAATCTAGACAACCTCAACCATGTACGGCCAGTCAAAGACATCATTAGCTGCGAATCCAGGACCATGACCACCAACAAGAGACCATAATAGCAAATTCAGACCAGTTCCATATGACGCATTTACCTTAGCAACTTCAATTCAAGATAAGGACTGAGTAATAGAATGATAAAATATATATTGCAATATACCATTATCAATACAATCAGAAAAAAAGCCATACCCCACAAAAGTTATTGTAGACATGAAGTATGGCTGCAAAGATATTTTCATTAATACCGGAATAATTTTTTTTACAACTATTCCACATCCATGTTTTATTAAATTTAAACAGTGAATGATACGCCTTAGCTCTTAAAGTGACAGTAGCCTAATAAACATTTTGCTGTAGGTGTTATTATACGGTTATTCATTACCAAAACATTTGACAATAATACTTAACTGAGATAAAGTAAATAATACAGTGATGAATAAATTAAAATTACATTTTCTGCTGATCTTTAAAAAAATCTTTAAATCAATATGTATTGATATTGAATGAAAAAAAAATATTACATACAGCAGATGATCCATATTTAGCTGTATCCACCTAGCCCTAATTACATAATATTAAATCACAAAGCACTGACAAAAGAACTTTGCAGATATACTGATAAAATATTCCTAAAGTACTACATCTTAAGCTGCACTCCTAAACTTGGTTTGGTTAAAATAGCTCTTTCCACCCACTAATTATAATGTACATTTTGGAATATCATATAAAAACAAAATCACAAAGATGTAAAAAACTGAAAATACTCATAAAATAAAAAATAAAAATGTATTTATAAAAATAAAATGTTCATGTCTGCGTTGATAGCCGAGTGGTTGGCCACTATCTTCACCTCAACTGAACTGAATACATTTTTTATTCAGTAGGAAGAAATGAGCATACATCACGGTGGAAAGACATTTACTAAATAAAATTATAGACATACATCGAAATATTTCACATTTTGGCCTGTAATCACGGGATCTGCAAACAGCGAGAGGTATTGTAGCTTCCCCTACTTCTACAACTTCCATCTTCCTCAGAGTTATTGTCATCAAAGTTGCTTCTGACACAAACTAATGACAAGTTTGACTTGCTCACTAATGTTTTATTGCAGTTTTGCATGTAATTTTGCGTGTAAAAAAACTGTAAACAAGTAAAATAGTAAAACTGTTTTAATTTACAGTACAACAGTAAAATAGTTGGATGTAAATATTGTCCCATCTGAGCGTAATGTGTAAATCTTTGTCCACAGGGCAAAAGAGAGCTGTCTCCACTTAACTCCATTCTGGTACACATAAACAGATCTTCATCAAGCTTCAAGCATGGCCTCTTCTTCACAGTTACAACATACATGATAGAATAACACAGTGTGATCTTCAAACTGACAAACACAAAAAAAAAGTTTCAGATGTGAGGGGGTCAAGAGTGTAACTACAACAGAGAGGTATATTAATAGTTAGTGTAATAAGCCCATAATGTTCTCATCTTTTCAAAATAACATAACACATATTCTGATAATGAAAAAATCTATTTACAGAACGTTTTTGGTCAAAAGCAGCTGCTTATGTGCCAAAAGCACCACAGCATGACAGTATTTTGTGACTGTTGCCAAATCATTTATTTGATGATAAAGGTTGACCTTATTGTTTAGGGAATGACAGCAGCCAAGTGTGTCTGACACCAAACACAAGGTTGAAACACACAAAAAAGTCATATTCTTGCTAAACTTTTACTTCAGTGAGTATTAGCTAATAAACATTTCTAAATTATGAGCAGTTTTTTGTCTTAAAATCATTAACAATTTAACAAAAAAAAAAAATATATATTTTATAAATTCACCTTGCTGTTTAAACCTTTTTTATTTCTTGTGAAGAACCCAAAATTAAATATTTTTAGCAGTTCGTTGCCAATGTTGCTTGGCTACTTACATTTTTTTTTAAATATTTTCTTTTGTGCGCTGCTCAAGAAAGAATGTCACACAGGTTTGAATGACACAAGGTTGGGCAAATGATAAATGACCTGTTGTGTTGGAGTGAATCTCTCTTTTCTCAACAGTGTGTCATTTAACATGTGTTAATGTTTCTCTTGTAAAATCACCCGTATTTTTCACATAATTCACTTCTCTGTCTAGTGCTTTTTCCCCTGTCATGAGAATGGCTAAAACTTCCCCGTTCTGATGAAAGTCCTGACTTCAGAATTATGTAACGAGTTCTGATTGGGCCAGTGAGTCGCTTTGTGATTCAACAGCAGAGTAAGCTCGTGTGACCGGGAAAGATGACACCATTTACCAAAACATGGAGATACCCTTAGTATCATCATAAACTGTTTCTGGAGCCTGAATCCAACCCAGAGAAAATAGATGAAAAGGATTGAGTACTACTTGTGCAAGCACGACTTTTGTATACCTTTAAACGTATAACATTCTGCATGATTCACATATCTGCAGCTAAACTTTACCTTGATCTAAACCAGCATGTGTTTAAACATTAAACAATAAATATAATTCACAAATTATTTAAACTGATCATTACAAACACCAACAATCGATGTTGTCAGGTTGAATTACTACACTTTTTGTTGTTTCCATAACCAAACAAACAAACAAAGCTAAACAGCGTTGTCCTTTGTGTAATAAGTACGGAAACTATTAAACACACAAAACATAAAATACACTTGCTGGTTGTGGTCCACATACAATCAAGGATTCAACTTTCAACAATAATCTTTCTGTAAGTCCAGCATTAAACTTATTGAAATGGAGTAAGCTGTCCTTAGTAAAATGTGCTGCACATAGTTTTAGATATGGATTATATTATATTATATAAATTATAATCATTGATCTCTAAGTACAGCGTCCATTGGAATGCCAAACAAAAGTTATTGGACTCTGGGATGAAAATAACAGTTTTGACAACACGGCGAACAAACAAACAAACAAACAAACACTCCACAAACGCAACTCTTCTTCTGCTCTATAGGAGCGCAAAAAGACCACACCCCTTTTTTTAATGTTTCTGGGATTGAGGGTCACCGCGGGTATGACGTCAGCTTTTCAGGAACTAAGGAGGTGTAGTCCAATCCAGCCGTTTTTTGTAGATGATTTTTTTTTAATAAAATATCTCTAATAAAAAAGTTCGAAACGTGGATTCGTGTCCACTATGACCTTTAAATGTCCCATTCTATGTAATTCCATGTTTCAAACTTTAATAATTTAATCAAGCAGTAGATAGATAAGTAAATAATGTGAAAAATACAGGGTTTTTTCCATGCGAAACATTAACACATGTTATATTGCACTATGTAAACATACTCAGAGCCTCCAAAACACATGAAGAACGACACCTTTAAGGATAACAAAGACACTGGGAAACAGGAAATACATTTCCAAACATATAAATGAACACCATCTTGATGTTCAGACAGTTTGGGTTCCCCCCTGCCTTCAAAACCACACAGGGACACAGGGACTGATGCGCCTTGGACATGTTCGGACATCGTCTGCACATGGACAGACTGAGACAGGGTTACACCATATAAAGGATATCCTGGGCTTCTGACTCACAGGATGTCCACCGGATTCTTTCCAGCCAATCCTGATCAAGACTCGACCCCACCATGTTCTTATAATAAAAGATGACAGTAGCAGCTAAGCATGATGGCAAACAGCTAGTCATAAAATGAGGGGTCACCAGAGAAAAGCCGACACAGAGATGTGAAATGCTTAAGTGGTGAGTTTGATGCTTTAGAAAGCGTGTCAGGTGAATAAAGATCACAAGACATGAAAAGAAGCCCAGGGTCAAAGACAGAAAGAGAGACAGACCAAATGTAGAGAACAGCTGTAACACTCATAAATGACTTGGGCACAGAAAGAAATGGAAAATGAGATAAAGAGCTGAAATAGAACTTCAGCATCATGGGAAAATATATAAACTTTCAGTAAATTTTGCAAACTGTACTGACATCAACTCAGAGACCATCTGGAGGAAAAAGAAAACGAATAAAAATTGTAGAAAATAGAGCACTCTCTGGCATACAACATTGTATTTATAGACAACAAACGTTAAATATAAATAAGCTTTGGATGCTTGGGCCCTGCTAAACCAGTTATGTCCCTGTGGATCAAACATTGGCAGCCATGCTCAAAAACCAGGTCAGCATGATGGACAAGTGAAGCACAACAAGTCTGGGGCAAAAAGGACAACTCAGTTTATCCAAGTCCCAAGAAAACAAAGAGCCATCTTGAAATAGAAATTTGTAAACAATCGATCACAGAGGCATCAATATCAATATATTCAGTACCACCAGCATAGACAGCACCTGTTAACATCCCACATACTAAGGTTTACATTAAGCAACTTCCCAAGGTATAGTTCGTAGGACACATGTAGAAAAGGTATACCTGTAGTTAGGCTGTACCTTTTGACACCACTCAGCACTGGTTCTGTTCTGGTACAACAGTACGTTTGACTGTTTTAACACAGCTCAAAGCCATTATGTAAAGATATCATTTGATTATACATAGAAAAGGGTTTTAGACATTTAGGAGAAAGAGCATGTGATTTTCTGCTTGGGTTTTAACAGTGTGTAGTAAAACAGAACAGAAGTCAGAGAGATGTCCTATCTACAGCATGGCATTTCCTGTGGATAAGGTTAAATGATACTGTTCCTTTTTACAGGGAGTTTGAGAAATGCTTAGGAAAGGCTTGAGAAATGCTTAGGAACACCACTTCACTTTTGTTGACTAGTGTGTGGTAGAAAAAAAAAGGTTGGATGTCACAATAATATAATATTGCTCAATGTTACAAGTTTAATTAGGAAAGATAAGTGATTCAGTATACGTTATAACACAAGATATAATGACGATACATTTTGATTTTTTAACTAACTATGGATTATTTTCTAAATGTATTAATCAGAATCAGAACCAGGTTTATTGCCAGATGTGCTTACACACACAAAAAATTTGTCTTGGTCTAGTACAGTGTAAAGTGACAAGACAAGTACCAAGTAACTTAACAAAACAAATGCAATTAACACAAAATAGTGGAAATGCACTTACAGAAGAGCTCCGGATTGAATAGAATATGTAAAAATGTTTTGTAAATATACAAGTAATAATGTGCCAGATATGAAATGTCTGGGGGAAAGCTGTATAAAGTATAAATATAAACATTTTAATAATCAATCATGTAGATACCAAGTACTCGTAAAGCACTGGTTTTGTTTTACTTCCTGAGCATTAGGTTTTAGATACATTAAAAACTATAAGTAGATAAGGATGCACATTTAATATATACACCTGACACACAGCAGATTCATCAGGAAGTCTGCATGAGAGAGCACTAGAGGACAAACTTGACAGTTCGCAGGAGTGGAACACATAATCTGATAGAAACACTGTGAAGATTATAACAAACACAATGACAAACTTCATAGAAAATTTAGTCAATCAAAGTAAATCTACATGTAAAATGTTTTTCCAAGTGAAAAAGTGCATGAAAACACAGAAAGTCTATGTTGTTATACATGTTACATTATACACATTATGCCAATGACAATTACCAAAGAACATTTTAATTTCATCCTTAGAAAATGTGTTGCTAAGTCTTATCTTGTCCTATTAGCTTTCCTTAAAAACATGCTAACAAAATATTGATTACTACTAAGAATAATAATAATTAAATAATAATAATTACAATATTAATTAAAAAATCATACAAACCACTGTTCAATAAGTCATATTTTACATTAAAAAAGAACAAAAAGACAAAAAAGTTCTGAATGTACACGCGCAGATGGCTCAGCATGTGTCTACAGCATGCAATAAATATGTGGACAGTGAATGCAGGTTTTTGACAGTAAGTGACAAACTCGATACTGCGATTCCGTACATTGTTAAAACTATGTTTAGTGAAAGTGAAGGGATAGGAGGAATTTGTGCTCTGCCTTTAACCCATCCAAGTACACACACTTAGTAAGTGAAAACACACCGTGAACACACGGCCGAAGCAGAATCAGCCGTGCTGCTGGCACCCTGGAACAGTTTAGGGAAACAGTGCCATGCTCAAGGGACTCACCTCAGACATAGTATTGAAAGTGGAGGAGTGTTGGTTAATCACTTCCTCCTTACAATTCCTGCCCGTACAGAGTATTGAACCAGCGTACTTTGGATCACAAACCCAACACTTTAACTGAGAGGCCACAACTGACCCTATATTATAGCACACAATATATCCTGCACATCCATAAATGAAATCACCTATTCTCTTCAGACATTTGTAAGCCATGTGACAAGCCCTTTCTGCTTTTAAGTGATATAAATATAAACACCCATGACTAATAATAATGCTTTCTTAAGTATGTGAGATTTTTTATATCTGATTGGCCGGGCTAGCTGGCACTGACAGCATCAACAGAGAGCTGGCAGCCCACGTTCGATAACCAGAGTCATGTGATTGTGCAGTCACAGTGAGGACTGGAACGGTGCCTTGACACTTATTTGTCACATATGAGTGAAAATGTGAGAACAGTTCTACTCAATTAACACACTCCACAGATGCCAGCAGCTACAATAGCTCTATGGGGGTTTAAATGGATGGACTGCTGTGTTCTTTTGTTAAAATGTGATTACAGCATGTCACATTTATTAAGATGTAAAACACTGACAAGAATTTCATAATGTTTTACTTGTTTAGGCTGTCAGTACAACATGGGATGAAGGAGAAAATGTCAGGCCTGAACTTCTTTTACACAAAAATAAAAAACAAACGAGTAAATCACTATTTCGCAACACATTCACGACAACACAAACACAGGTTGAAGGTTTGCTGATTTCGTGTTCTTTGTAAATCAGTATGGAGCAGCAACCCAAAACCCTAAGAGATGGACTGGTCCGTCCAGTCCTAAGGTATGTGCATTAACTTTGTGTCTCACAAACCAGATCCAAATGTTTCCCATCATAAGATGAATAAGCATAACATGATACAAGAGAAGACAGCAGAGGACCGAAATGTGTTTCTACAGGACCTACGCACACCAAGGAATACACATGAATTTATGAGAACATCAGAAAAGTAATTATATCATTTCAGCATTTTATGGAATGTAGGCTACTTTTCCTTGTCCAAGACAAACACGACAAAAAGTAAGGCGGCAAAGCCAAAGATGACGCCACTGCCACCTCAGCACTAAAGACACTAACACTTAGGAAATAAGCATGAAAATTATGGGATCTGTTCTTTAATCCACCACAGCAGAAACATTAGAGTTTGGATTAATCTTTTATAATGCAGTGCTATTATCTTACCCAGGATGGAATGAACCCTCACAGTGAGCTGCGTGCGGAGAATCAGGATGGGCTTTTTTCCTTTCCTGCAAGAAGAAATAGTGTCAAGACATCATGATATATTTTTATTAAACCTCATTCAAACACACACATGTGCCTTGAGTCAGCATTCCACATATACCCACTGCAGATGAATGCAGTTGTTAGACAAATAGTAGATAAATACTCATTCTTAATTAATCTAAAAAAAATAATCAGTATCACAGACAACTGCTTAAAATGATAGTTCACCCAAAAAATCTAATTCATTTATCATATAATAATCCACCTGTCATTTCAAAGCTATATGTTTTTCTTTCTTCAGCAGAACAGATATTTTGAAGGAAGGTGGTTACCAAACAGCAGGGGCACCAATTGTCTTCAATTCACATGACGCGCAAAATTCAGATCGAGGGCAGGAAGTTAATAAACAGAATGGAATCTTAGAGGAAAGCATGTATTATTGCAGATAAGAAGGATATTATTTTAATCAGATAAACATAAAAGCAGCACATATGTTAGAGGGGAACCTTTATAATTTCAAAAGGAGCAAAGTTTCCACTTAATTTAAATATTTGCCGGCCATCAAGGCAGTATACATCAGCAACTATCTTGTCCTACAGACAGTTTATACACTCAAAAACTGTATGGATGCATATTATATCATAGTTAGTGGTTGAAGGTACACAATTAGAGGTCTTAATTTTTTTTCTTGGGATGGCCAATTTGACCAATATACAGCACAAAACATAGGCATTTTTGGCATTCTGCTAGTGATTCCAAAGGATAAAAATCACCCTCCAGCTGTATTCGAGCCAGAAGCACTTACGTCATGTGCAAACAACCTAGTGTATGAACACAAAACCAATGCAAGGGAAAGAGGTGCTAGTTACCAACATTCTTTAAAATATATTTTTTGTGTTCTTCAGAAGAAAAATAGTCAGACAGGTTTTCCATTAGTAACACACTTTCAAATTTCTTTGTTTAAATGAACTTAAAGAAATATATTTTCATGAATGCTTGTAACCAAATTATTGGACCCCACTGACTACCATAGGAAAACTAAAATGGTAGCCAAATTTACCTTAGAACTTTTTTTATCCTACATGTTCAAAAATATAAAACCATAGTCATTTGTTCAAGTAAGGTAGTAAATAGAATCCAAGAACTGTTTGAATAAAACTGTATGTGGTAAACAGACTTAACAAAATAATTACCTTCGTAAAACTCATGATATTAAAACCAAACCGCTGTTAAATTGTTTAAATGCGTATGTGAGATGTGTGTAAGCAATAGCAGAAATGAAAACATATTACTCGACACATTTGCAAACTTGGACACTGATAGGTCGCTTTCCCCTGTTTGTCCTCAAAACCTTGTGATCAAGGGAGAATACATTAGTTCTAGTGTATACTTTAGAGGAACTGCCTATAAATGCAAACTTGCGTATCTTTTGTTAAGCTTTTAATGAGTAAATAGTAATAGCTAAAATTGTTAGGGGGATTTATTCTAGCATTGCATCGTGTAAGTGGCCTTTAAAATATAGTGAAATTTGTTATCAATTTTGTAGACATATAGACGCAAGACAGACAGGAATGTGGATAACTAAAGGGAATGTTGAGTGTTCAGGATTAAGGTATGGAAAGAAAAAGCAAACTGCCATGGAAACTATATATAAGGAGTGTTGGTCTGCTAAAAAGAGATCTCTGCAAGGCTTATGTTGTCTTCTAGATCTTCTATGCGGTTGATACACCCAGTCAACAAGAAACTTCAAACCTGCACACACACCAATTTTATGTCCAATTTTTCCTAGTGCCGTTTGAAATGACGTGTTTCCTGTTGGCAGTGTGGAACCTCAGTGAGATCCAGCTGTGGCCACAATTCTGCTGGCTAACCAATACATTTTCACACAAACACACCAGGCGCACACACACTAACATAGTGCCCTTAGAAACAACTGTGCCCTTAGAAAAATATATGATATACTACACAACGTTGCTAGAATAGGTTCATAATGAGTAAGGACTCTGTTTTCACTAGGATGGAAAAAGTGAGCCAAATTACAGACGTCTTTTTCTAGTAACTATTGGAAGGTCAGATCTATCCTACTTTTGGTATTCGTTTATTATTGTACCACAATGACCTGATTTCCTTTTGGGTTTGTGTGAATGACATACAGTACTCTCTCTCTGCCTTTTTGTATTGGGGGTGTGGAAGAGGTAAAACACGCTTTTGGTAGAACAGTAGAACATGTTTTGACATCATAGTGCCTTGAAGCACAACGATGTCAGCAAACTACCAGACCTGATTTCTTGTTAATCTTAGTCCATTGCCCTTTTCACAAGCAATTGGGGTGCACTTGCTGAAATAATGCACCTCTTTATTAAAACAAACCCTAAACGGTTTTATGATCTCAATACAGCACCTCAATACTCAGAATTCTAGAAGTGCGGTTGAGTCTCTTTTAATGGAGACTTAGACTGTCTGTATAACGTGTGGTCAACACAGACGCTGAAACGCTGGCTTTGCCTGTGGGAAGTTAGTCATGTCTTTTGGTGTGTTCAATGACCGTTACCAAGCAACGCTAGTAAATGATTCAGTGAAACTGATACTTGTCATACGCTTAAGATCAACAGCTCACATTCTATATTAAAGCTTAGTTCAGATACAGTATCTAAATGCAAACCTTTCATAGAGTTTAAAGAAACAATAACACATTTACTTTTTATTAGTAAATGTGTGGGGATTACTCAACTATGACCATGGCACTGTTAACAGATCGGTTTAACTATATGACCATAATTTCCAGCATTGGTATTTCGCTGTTTGCAGGTTTGCGCATGTTTATTCATTTAAGTAAGAGGATTATAATGGATATATTTATGCAAAATCAAATATCTCCAAAATTTGTGTGCTTCAATCAACAATAATATGAATAATTCCTGAGTTTTTCACATTTTCTCCATTTAAACATCAATGCAATAGTTATTTTAACCATATGGACATTTCATAATTAATGGTGTTCGGAAAAAGTTTTCAACGCTTCAGGCATGACATGCATTATTATTTTATATAATAATTTAATAATTAGACATTTATCTGCTCTTAAAATACTCAAAAACTAGTGAACCATCAAACATTGTTAAAAGACTAAACACAAATACAGAAATGAAGTTATCTGTTTATTTCCTTGCAATAAACACAAAGCCACAAGTGCTGTTTGCCTTCTGCTCTCATCCGGTCAGATGTGGGATGTGTGTCAGATGTTTTCATCCGGAATTTTGTTGGACAAGCTTGACAATAATTTATAGCATGAGTAATGTATAAGAATTTGAAATAAGGTCAGATAAAAAATACATATACCGTACATTTATTGAGTTTTTATTGAGTCCTATTGTTTTGTCACATCAACATACACACACAGTTCATCAATTACATAACCTCTTGAACCCCCCTGCAAATATAAAGTTGTTGGTTACTAAAAACTGATGGTCCCCATTGACTTCTATTGTATGTACAAAACAAACAATGCAAGTTAATGTGCAGACTGTTTACTGTTCCCAAAAATTCTTTGAATATTAAGAGCAGTTCAGAATCAGAATCACACATGGCCTTCTCTGTGAGTTAAAAAACAAAATAATCCAGCAGTGACTATGCAGATATATTTTTTAATCCTGAGGAACATTTTGAAGTAAGTGAGGGAAAAAAGTATATAATGTCAAGGACATTTACAATTTCACCGCCAGCCTACAAATGTTCTTAAAAGCAGAGACCTGATAATCAGAAGGAATAGATGAGTCAATGACTCAAATATAATCTGATGTCAACAAAACAAAAAAAGATTTCTAAATATAGTATATGAGCCCTTCATAGGACACTACCCTATGTACTGTATTTGTAAAGTTCATACTAAGCACGGATAAATATTTCCAAACCTCCCTTGGAAACAAACAGTTTGAAGCACAAACTTTGTGATCTTGACTGCCTTGCAAAAAGACAAAAAGAGATATTACTAATATCCACTCTTTCTTCAAAATCCTCTATAATTTAGTAATCATGTTCATAAATTCTGAGATTAATGTTGTCCACTCTTCCCCTCAGGCCACACCAAAAAATCTATGTGTGTATGCGCGTCTTCCTCAAACTGAGAAACATTCACTGTATCAACTATTCTCCCAAATTTGGTTGGGAATATGACTGAAAACTCAGAACTAAGAATGGAAATTATCCTTCATTTGTACATATTTGTCTGCTTTGTTTGTTAAAAGTGTGGGAAGGTTTGGGAGAAAGTAAAGGGAAAAACAAAGGGGGAAAAAAAAGGTATAATTGAAAATCATTCTTACGCCACATCATCATAGAACTGTTCCAGATCATCTCTCTGTTCCGCCAGTGATGATTCAAGATCCAGGTAGTTTCCATTAGGAGCCAGCTGCAATGCACACTCCTCTAACTAAGAGAGAAAAAGACATTACTGCATAGTGTGCAGAAAACAAACAACTACAGTTTCACGATGATGCCGTCATCTAAAACAGCTCCAATAAAACAAAGCCCCCTTATTTTTCTGAAAGTGCATTAAGGACTTCTAGGCACTATAATTTTTCCCATCTGAATCATGTTTTTATAGTGATTCATTTATTTTTTTAGAGTTCTGTTTTCTAAGACTACTAGTGAGTCAATTTCCTATATAGGGCATTAATAGAAATATATTGAGCTTTGGCCCAGTCATCATTACAAGTGAAACCAGTGTGAAAAATAGCGTTATTGTTAGATACAAATATGTCAGTGTCAGTAATAAGAGGCTGATTGAGAAGCTTATCTTTTGTTTACAGATCCCACCCTTTCCGCTAGCATCAACTTGTTCTCTAGCTGCAGGCAATTCAGAGGCCAAGACAATGTTAACTTACTTAGTAAAAATAATAGATTCCGAGGGAATCTAAACAGAAAAAGTTTATATGTACCTGGAAATCTGCATTGAAGAAAAATGACTCTGTGCCTTAGTAGGTTTTATGAGATATATCTCTAAATGTGGTATGTTATATGGTAAAATAACGTAAAAATATTGAAGAAAAATCTGGTAATTTGTTTTTTAAAATGTATATACATGCAAAAGGACTAAAATAAAATCAATGAATCTAACTCTGCTTATTGCATTCAGTCTTAAACTTAAAAATATAGTTATTTTTTATATTATTTTATAATATTTTTTGACATTATAATTAACTTAACCAAGTTAAACAGTACTTTGCAGCATTCTTTGAAACTGACTGTGAGTGGATTAATTTTCCAAATTAACTGTTATTTAAGTGTTTTCATTAAATGGGATGACCTTTTCGTGAATTTTGGTGATTTATCTGTTAGGTTTAGGAGAGTTTTGGTATTTTCAAGTTTTTTCATTTTTTAAATGTATCCCAGAGTTCAGATGAGTGGTGATTGTGCTTAGGGAGGCACAATATTAGTCATAAAGTGTATTACTTAGCCTCTTGAGCAGTAAGTGTTCTAGGAATGGATGGATAAATGTATGGATTGGTGAATGGATAAATGGATGGCCGGATAAATGGATGGATGGCTGATGGATGGATACATGGATGGTTGATGGATGGATGGATGAATAAATGGAAGGATAAATGGACGGATGGTTGATGGATTGGTAGATAAATGGATGGATGGTTGATGGATGGATTGGTGGATAAATGGATGGATGGAATGATGGATGGTGGGATGGATGGATAAATGGGAAGGATGGATGGATGGATAGAGGGATGGATGGAGGGATAAATGGAAGGATGTATGGATGGAGGGATAAATGGAAGGATGGATGGATAGAGGGTTGGATGGAGGGATAAATGGATTGATGGATGGTTAGAGGGATGGATGGAGGGATAAATGGAAGGATGGATAGAGGGATGGATGGAGGGATAAATGGATCGATGGTTAAATGGGAAGTATGGATAGATAAATGGATGGATGGATGGGTAGAGGGATGGATGGATAAATGGATGGATGGATGGATGGATGGATAAATGGATAAATGGATAGATGGGTAGAGGGATGGATGGATGAATGGGTAGAGGGATGGATGGATGGTTGGATGGATAAATGGATGGATGGATGGATGGATAAATGGATGGATAGATGGGTAGAGGGATGGATAGATGGTTGGATGGATGGATAAATGGATGGATGGATGGATGGATAAATGGATGGATGGATGGATAAATGGATGGATGGGTAGAGGGATGGATAAATGGATGGATGGATGGATGGAGGGATGGATGGGTAGAGGGATGGATGAATAAATAGATGGATGGATGGGTAGAGGAATGGTTGTATGGATGAATGGATAGAGGGATGGATGGAGGAATAGATGGATGGATGGATAGAGGGATGAATGGATGGATGGATAAATGGGAAGGATGGATGGATGGATAGAGGGATGGATGGAGGGATAAATGGAAGGCTGTATGGATGGAGGGATAAATGGAAGGATGGATGGATAGAGGGTTGGATGGAGGGATAAATGGATTGATGGATGGTTAGAGGGATGGATGGAGGGATAAATGGAAGGATGGATAGAGGGATGGATGGAGGGATAAATGGAAGGATGGATAGAGGGATGGATGGAGGGATAAATGGATCGATGGTTAAATGGGAAGTATGGATAGATAAATGGATGGATGGATGGGTAGAGGGATGGATGGATAAATGGATGGATGGGTAGAGGGATGGATGGATAAATGGATGGATGGGTAGAGGGATGGATGGATAAATGGATAAATGGATAGATGGGTAGAGGGATGGATGGATGAATGGGTAGAGGGATGGATGGATGGTTGGATGGATGGATGGATGGATGGATGGATAAATGGATGGATGGGTAGAGGGATGGATAGATGGTTGGATGGATGGATAAATGGATGGATGGATGGATAAATGGATGGATGGATGGATAAATGGATGGATGGATGGGTAGAGGGATGGATAAATGGATGGATGGATGGATGGATGGAGGGATGGATGGAGGGATGGATGGGTAGAGGGATGGATGAATAAATAGATGGATGGATGGGTAGAGGAATGGTTGTATGGATGAATGGATAGAGGGATGGATGGAGGAATAGATGGATGGATAGAGGGATGAATAGATGGATGGATAAATGGGAAGGATGGATGGATGGATAGGTAAAGGGATGGATGGATGGATGGGAGTTTCTGTACATGCCTTCTTAAGTCAAACGAGGACTCAGCTGTATCATTTGATGTTTAAAGAGGACATGTGTCTCAGCATGACCCTTGGAGTTATTTAAACAGGTTTGTACATGCAATGCTTTGTAACCTTTGACCAGATAACCTTTACATTGTAAGATGTAAAGGTTATCAGGTCATAGGTTACAATAAACACAATTAACACAACTCTTGTTCACTCATGTTATACGTGTCCTCTCTTCTCTACAAATGTCCTTTCTTGAATCAGCAATTACAATGTAAAGCCTCACCTATATGTATCTCAGCTATATGTATCTCACCTATATGTATCTCACCTATATGTATCTCAGCTATATGTATCTCACCTATATGTATCTCACCTATATGTATCTCAGCTATATGTATCTCACCTATATGTATCTCAGCTATATGTATCTCAGCTATATGTATCTCACCTATATGTATCTCAGCTATATGTATCTCACCTATATGTATCTCCCCTATATGTATCTCACCTATATGTATCTCCCCTATATGTATCTCAGCTATATGTATCTCACCTATATGTATCTCAGCTATATGTATCTCAGCTATATGTATCTCAGATATATGTATCTCAGCTATATGTATCTCAGCTATATGTATCTCAGCTATATGTATCTCAGCTATATGTATCTCAGCTATATGTATCTCACCTATATGTATCTCCCCTATATGTATCTCCCCTATATGTATCTCAGCTATATGTATCTCACCTATATGTATCTCAGCTATATGTATCTCAGCTATATGTATCTCACCTATATGTATCTCAGCTATATGTATCTCAGCTATATGTATTTCACCTATATGTATTTCACCTATATGTATTTCACCTATATGTATTTCACCTATATGTATCTCAGCTATAGGTTGCTTTCAGTGATGTTTATATATGTGACACGGCTCAGGTGAGCGCACCTGTGTGAGATAATTGGGTCACGTGACTCACCTTCAGCGGCGCTTCCAGCAGTTTGTGGATCCCGGTCATCTGAACATTGAGCGGCAAGTGTTCACTCAAATCATACTGAGGAGGTCTGCGGGGCTCGGGGAAGTTGGAGCACACGAACGGGTCCGAATCCTCCAGGTATTGCACTCGACACGTCACCGTAGCCATGAGTTATTCGCGCTAGTTCTTAAAGTGAACCTCGTCTGTTTGTTACGTGTCATCCAAAACAAAAACGCGACCGCCACTAGCCGCTGTCAACACTGCACTGAACTGGTGCTGGAGTCAGATTAAAGGGCGGTGACGTGTGGAGGAAACACCACGCCAATCCGCGTGGAACATATGAGGTGTGTTCAACTTCATGCGACGATGCGCAGTCACGACGAAGTATGACATCAAGTATCGCGAGAACGACTTATTCTTCAGTTGGGAGAGGGCGGACATCTCGCGAGAACGACCAGTCTGCGCAGCTGGTATGAGGTCACACGCTGCTAATACTATGACGTCTGTCTGCGTTCACATGTAATGTCATTTTACACGAGTACGACAGACGATTAAACCGGGACACATTACATCACATTTTATTTAAGTCGACATTGCTGTTCTTTATGGGGATTAGAGAATGAATTGGTTGTATGGCTCCATCTGCTGTTCAGATTAACAGGGGCTTTAAAATAAGTGTAAGAGAAGTATGGTACTCTGCATGTCACCCTTCCAAGTGCACACACATAGTAAGTGAACACATTAAAGGTGGAGGAGAGTTCTGGTTATTCACTTCCTTTACCCACAATCCCCTTCTGTACAGACCAGAGACCTTGGGATCAAAAGTCCAACGCTTGACCCACCAGGCCCTCCTGAAATAAAGATGATGTCATTTTCTTAACCTTTTGTAATTACACACAGCAGAAGGTATTTCGAAGAAAGCTGGTGTTAGAACAGCGATGGTACCCATTCACAAGATCAACGCAATCGAAGGGTTCTGTAAATGTTCGGTTGCCGACATTTTTCCAAATATCTTTTTTGTGTTCAGTGGAGGATAGGCAGTCTCACAAGTTTTAAATAACAAGAGGTTGAGAAAATGACAATTTTCATCTTGAATTCGTTGCGTTCTAAACTGCTTGAAAATGATGCTTAAAACTTCTGATACGAGCCTGTTCGTTGTGCAAGGTTTTCATTTTTTATATTTGATAGAATAAGCCCACATTACAACCTCAAAATTATTCAATGAATAAACACTGATCAGTCTGCTATTTTAAATACAGATGGACCAGTTATGATGTACAAAAAGTTTATTGGTTTTTAAAACCACTTAAAAATGTCAACATCAGTAAGCACTTTGAATACAAAAAAGAAATTTTTGCTGAAATGTAATCAATTTATCAAACTACCATAAAGAGTATGTACAAAAACAATACTAACATAGGGGAACAATAAAGTTAGAAAAAAGACAAAGGTAAAGCTCAACTCTACCGGTTCAAGAAAAGCACAGTCTCAAATCAGGTCTGTCTCTTCATGAAAATCAACAGCATATTTGATAGCAAATCACTTATTTTTAAGAGAAATACATAAAGACATGTTATAATAAATAAAAAAGTAATGTAAGAGTTATTATACAACTGGTGATTTCTTAACAAATGCACATGGTATTGTAAAAAATGTATTTGTTAAATATTTTTTAAATTGAATTGCTTTCTTCAGTGCAGATCAGCATCTCACTGAAACCAATGGGCTCAAGAACATAAGAACATGAAAAATATTATACATAACAATATAGTTTCGTAATAGATTTTGAACCCCGTTTTTCTTTCCAAAGGTATACAGGGTTAACGTGTGTATACTGAAGCCTTAGATCATAAGTGAAATTAGTGCAATAAAACAAATCTCAATAGCTTGTAAATTGTTATTTTTCCAGTGTTAACTCTTAGATACATATCTATCACAAGAAGATATGCAATCTGGTAGTATAAAAGCACAACACATATTTTAAAACCCATGCTACATTCTCACACTTAAGTACACCGCAAAGGGCAAAAACCTGTATGCCAAAAAATTCCAAATATAAGCCAAATAATAATCAAAACTGAACAAAATGACTGAATGAAAATGAGACACACAAGCTACATCTATACAAGTTTCAACTATTAGCTCATTTTAAAAACAAAAAATGCCTGGTAGGGACCATTGATACATTTTATATCAATATGAATAAAGGTCAATCTGGTTATACAGAGTATTTTTTTCTTAAGCTTATATACAATTCAGCAAATTAAACTGAATTTCCTTGTTCTCTTAGATTTGCCCTGCTACAAAAATGTACCAAACTGTACCAGGAGTATGAAGCCTGACTAGTTCTGTAAATAAAATACAAGTGCTACAGTGGTTGTATGATGACACAGCTACTTACAAAAAAACACTTCTCCAGTCTTGGCCACATATAAACCTGGGTAATGTGTCCAATGATTTAATTTTTAAAGCATTTCAAATGCTGGGGTGAATTGTGAAAGCGATTTTATACCAGAAGGTAGCATTTCTCCTACATGCTCCTTCATCAATAATTGCAAAACTTGTCTTTGGTAAGGAAGTAAGGCTAAGACTGATTTCAATAACTATCACACTTAGCAACAAATTTGATCTAATGCTATTATGTATTCCCTGGTCAAGTACATTACACATAGCATGATACAGAAATGACCATTTAAAGTTTGGATGAAGGTGGCTTTCATTTACTCAATGCAATTTGGACAATTAGTTTAAAACATTTGATTGAGTGGATTAATGGCTATTTGTCAAAGTGCATGTAATAAAAAAAGTTCCTGAATTAAGAGCTTAAGTAGAAAAGAGTCATTAAAATGCTAAAATGATCCACACTCCATGTCTAATGTCAATTGGTGAAAAAAGCACATACTTCCATAAATCTAAAAAACTGGGGCTTTAGTAAATCAATAGTTAGTAAAATTACTAAGTAAAAATTTACTTAACATATACATATGTTGGGCTTATAAATGCATAGTTAACAATCAAAACAAACATTTGACAGAGCTTTTGTCAGATATATTTCACTCAATAGCTATAATCCACTTTGGCATTTTGGTTTTATTTCTCTTCCCTACTATTTGCTTCATAAACTTCCATTTAAATATGACCACTTGGTCAACTTTCTTCAGTTTAACTGGCTTGCCAATACAATTCAAAGGCTAGCAAAACACAGCCAGCTAGTGCAATATTTAGTGCTGCTGTTATTCAAAGATTTTATATAAATCAAACCCAACATTTTTGGGATAAAATCTGATCTATCTAAAGAATGGGAAATCCTGAGATGCAGCTTACATACTGCCACATAAAAGCTAGACTTGGGTCAATATTTGCATTTGTACAGCTTTCAGTTTCATAAAACAAGTAGTTAAAACAAGTGGTAAGCTGCTTGTTTTTATGAACCAGTAATAAGCATCACGTAAATTTTGAAGTGTGAAGTCCTCAACCAACGTGATTGTTCCTTGTTCCTAAGGGGTTATTCAATAGATTAGTTATTTGCTTAAGGATAATACGTAACAGTAATATGTTTGGTAAGTTATAGTCTCTTTTTATGGTACATGGAAGCACCGATTTGAAAAAGCTCATTTAATGAGGTACAAAACCTCAAGCTGGTGTCATCTCAAAATGAAAATTTCTTTAAAATAAATGGTTAAATTAATTTTCATTTAATTTTACACAATACCCCTTGCCTGCAAAATGTTTAAAGGTTTATATAAAAGCTAAATGCAAACCATCAAGATTAGGCATAAAAAAGTTTCCCAATGGCAGCTCTTCGTGAAAGAGATGGGAAATGTGACATCACTTTTGGTTAGACTGTTGCACCGTATGATTAAAAGAACCAGCATTTCTAAAAGAACACTATTTTCTATTCAATCTAGACCTTTGCATGATGTCCAAGGGCTTACTGTAGTAAGTGCCACAGAGTGAGGGGAATACAAACACGTGAATTAACTTCCAAAACACATATACATTAAAACACATCAAAATATTTAAAACAGTTGACAAGGACAAATTAACCCAACATTTCCACCGTTGCCTGGTCTTTGCTTTCCAACCACTCAAAGCCAGCAGAACTCACAGTCTCACTACAAATCTGTTGGAAAAGTGGGTCGTTCTTTAGTTCTTCCAGTGTTGAGTCTTCATATTGTCCTTGCTGTTGACTAGGGTCAAAAAGAAGGTTGGTATCTAAATTATTTAAGTCATTTATGCTACCGGAGAGCTCAGAGGTAAGTCGCATATCACTTGGGAACTCTGAACCCCCAGCACAGAGCTGTGACACTCGGCCCACAAGCCTTGAGCTAGCATTCAAGCTTTCCTCGTATAAAAGATCTTTAACAGTCCTGTCTATATCTAGAGATTGCTGGTGCTCATGTTGTTGAAGATTTTGCTGTTGAGGCAACAGATGATCGTGACCGAGGAGCTGCCGTCTAACTAAGTGCTTTTGCTGTGGCAGTTGGTGCTCCCCCGCAGCTGATTGTGCTTGGCTTTCTCCTGCAGAGAAGCTCATTGGCACCTCCCTGGCATTTTTCATGAGGTAACCAGGCTTCTGGGACTCAAAGGCTGATGAACAAGGTGAGTTCAGAGCTTGGTGGCTGGCACTGCCAGGGAAGCCGGGCACTGTAGTCGTCTCTAGAATCTGAGTGAGATTCATGCGGGCAGTGTAGTTGGAGGGCACATTATTGATTCCTAGGCCACGTACGGAGTCATCTCCATCACTGTCCATTTTGCTGATGAGGACATTGGTGATGTTTTTGGTATTACTCTGCTGGTTACCTACTTGCATGGGGAAAACCTCCGACTGCATCATTACGGTGACCGGAACAGACTGACTTCTCTGTGCCATGCTGCTGATGCTTGCGCCACCATCGCTGTTACTGAAGATGTTGAGCACTTCAGGTGTGACTGGTGAGTTGAAAGGAGAGACCACTGAACGTAGGATGTTGAGCGATTGGGTCCCACTTAAGTTGCGCTGCCTTACCGCAGGACTAACGCTGCGGCAACGGAAAGATCCAGACCCTGTAGCTGAAGTGCTGGTTTTAATATCAAGTGGAGCTGGGACCGCAAATCCCTCTTGTTTGTTAAGGTTGCCCATGCTTGCCACTTGCTGTTGGACAGGCGAGATGGGCGTCAAGCGGCTGATATGTGTTTCATGATGTCTAGGTTGTGACTGGCAAGACTGGCCAGGTATGGCGAAGGCGTGAGGCTTCCGAAAGTGGTCATCAACCAGATCTTGGTAGCTGGGCAGGATGCTAATGCCATTATTAGAGTTCCCACCAGTGTTAGAGTATCCACTGCTCATCCACTCCAGTTTGGTTTTATCTGGATGTGTGGCCATCGGTCTTTGCATGGGTTTGACTGGGCTGGAGGAGACGGTGCTTCCATCATGATATCCTGTGATGCTGGAGTTAATAGGAGTAAATGCAAAAGGATTCCTGCATTCCACGGGGCTGGGTGGGATGCTACTGCTGCAGTTCGAATGTGGTGTACCAATAGGAGTTTGTCGGCTACTTCCAAGAGCACTGTCAACTGGAGTGGTTGGTACTAGACGTGAACATGGACTTTCGTGCATTATCCCTTGACCACCTCCCATCATTTCAGAAGTTGGGGTGGGTGTTTGAATTGGAGTGTTACTGCTAAGAGCTGAGCTGTAATACAGAGTGTTCGTCTGGACCGTGGATGTCATTGTACTCTGCATGCTTTGTATTTGGCTTTGCAATGAAATATCCACACAGTTGCCAAAACTTTGCATTCTACTATTCATTTTCATCTGCTCTTCCATTTGAACAAGTTCCTCTACGATGCTATCCTGCGTAATATCATCATCATTAAAGGGGAAGTAGCCAACATTGGACTGTGCTCCATATTCATTCATCTGGGCTTGTCGGTTGGGAGGAGACCCCATTGCTGAAGTGGATATTTGCTTTTGATCAGGTAACATCTGTGGGCCGCAAACTTCTTGATGCTGTTGAGTAGAATCTTGCTGTTCGCTATCCCAAAAGACACTTTTTAGTTCAGAGACTGCAGTAGACTGGTCAGCAAGCAAATCTTGTGAGATTTTTGTTACTTGCTGTAGCAAAGCTTGACCTGGAGCACTGGCAGTACGAGTGACAACGGCTCGAACATCGCTACCCGAAGATTCTTCCCATCTGCCTTGGGATATGCTTCGTGGCCTGCCAACAGCCTGAAACATGGTATTCTCAATTGGTGTATGTTGACAAGACATTCTTGTTTCAGAGGTGACAGGTACTCTATAATTTATTAGTAAAGAGGATCCTTCCCCTCTGCCCTGTGTTCTGCGAACGGTCTGAAAACCAGTACTCCTTACCGGAGCCACAGGAGCTTTGCTTATGGGTGTGAGAGGTGCACTTTCAGGCCTCATGGATGTACATAATCTTGGGACCTGCTTCATTATCATGTCTGGATTGGGTCTATCGGGTCCACATGTCAGTAGTTGGGAGATGTGGGCTTTTTTAACAGGCGTTGGGCTTAAATCGGTGAATAAGCCAGGTCTCTTCTGAGAGCTCTTGGATGCCAACACCACATTCTTAGGTGACAACACAGCTGGCTTACCACTGACTGACAGAATGCTGCTAGTGCTCTGGTAAAAAGTGCTTTCAGTAGTGTCGGGGTTATAATTGCTTCCAGCAGACAGATTATTAACACTAGGAATTGTCCTTTCGTTGCATTTTGTCCCTGTTAGAACATTCAATCCCGGACAACCCCTTTCAAAAGAAGCGGATAGACTAGCTTCTTCTCTTTGTTTGGGCACTTCTGACTGCTGTACATCACTGCTGGCTTCCTGAGCATTTGCTAGGGTACTCCCAATTATGGCTTCACTATTAATCTTAGTGTCAACGATGGATGTTGTGGTAGATCTGCCTGGCCTTGCCAGAACAGATGGCATTGCAGCTATAGATCCACTACGAACACGGGGAACCGGTTGCGGATCATCTCTGATGCTGGCAACTCCAGCAGAAGCAGGCCTGACTTTGTTGCTTGTAGTAGCATCTACCGATGCGCTAGTCCCGCTGCCACTGGACCCTAGAGATATGGTTGTCATCTTGACTACATTGACCGAACTGACATGGGGAGTTGACATTACAGTCTTTAAGGGGCTGTTGGTAATGAGCAAGGTGGGTGAGCGCAATGTTATGCCGCTAGATGCAGATGGTTTGGGCAGGATTTGAGCGTACCGATGACGGGCTAACCGGTCACTAACCGGCACATTTTGAGGAGTCTTGGGGCACTGTTTCACAGGTTGCACTGCCTGGGTGACCACCTGAAAGTTTACAGGAAGAACTTTGCTGTCTGCAGATGCCATAGGAACAGGACTGGGAGACATCAGCTGCCTACTCCTCTGAACCTACAGTAAACACAATAAATATAACAGGTGGAAAGATGCATTAGTCAAAAACCAGGAATTTAACTACAGCTCTTGAAAAATTGGACAACTCCGACTTGAATCAGAGATTGCATTTAATCAGTCATCTGCTGTAAATAAAATTAAGTGTGAATTTGATTTTTAATGAGAGGGTTTTAAGTTTAAAAGAAAAGGTCCTATGAGAATCATCAATATCCTGGGAAACTAATTTGTTGCCTGATTTAATTAAACCCATGTCGCAAAGATAACCATGTGGGCCTTCTATAATAGCAGTCCATGGGATTAGCCGTTAGAGTGAAATAAAGCTGTAAAGGTCTGACTTGAATGCTTCATTATGACCCTAAAAACGGTCAAGGAATTTGGTAGAAATATAATGTTGAAGCTATCTCTTTTTCCAGGACTGCAGTTTTAATTTCATTGCACATCAACATGTACCATTTCCATGCATTTAAAGTTCACATTAAGGTGAGATTCTAATAGTTCAAAAAACTCTTACAGTGATGGGACTGGAAACGGCTGCCACCACAATCCCAATGGGCTGTGGGGACAGAAGAGCAGGACTTCCGCAAGCTATGCCTGTTCCTGGAGTTGTTCCTCCATCTGTCCTTCTGAACTGGGCTTCACCAGGATGTGGAGAATGCAGCTTTTGTTCTTGCTGCTTTTTCTGTATCTTCCTCTGTAGCTGTTGCTTGGCATCTACAGAAGGTGAAACCAGGGTTTTAACCTGAGGTGTGAATGAGTGTGAATCCGCTGTGGGAGCAAATGCAGATTGTGTAGACATCTTTGCTCCTGTAAACAACACACATAATATATCAACAAGATCAACAAATACCCATTTCCCCAAATCATGCATGCAAGCATTCTATGGTTTGTTTAATACCTGCCAGCCACAAGGTGGAGACATTACCAAGTGTGGGTGGGTATGTAAGTTGTGTGGTAGAGGATTTATTGTACCTGACGGGGAACAGGTCATTACAGTAAGTGCTGCAGCAGACTTTGTTCCAATGTAGTGGCTGTTCAAAAGAAACCGAGCCAGCTCCTCAACACTATCAAACTGGCGGCTTAGGACCTTCTGTGCCCACTCGCATACCAAGCCACATGCAGCCAGACGAACATCATCTTCATCAGTGGACATCTGACCAGCAGTCTCAAACACCTCACACTTACAATAGAAGAAAGTTCGTAAACATCACACTTTGATAACCAGCAAATAGGTGAGAAAGAAAAGTACAAACTTACCCCATCACCTGTTTTGTGAATCTCCAAGTTAGGTAAAGAAGGCATGTGTACAAAAGCCTTTTTCCTAAGTCCACTATAGCAATATGTAAAAAGGGGTTAAGGAAACACATTGCAATTTACCAATCAACATATCAGCATAAAGCTATTAATTCACTTCAGTGTAAAGAAAAAAAAAAGGGGTGATATGTAGGCTGTCGAACTTTTGTTTGTAAACAGTTTCAGAAATATTTAAATAAAACAGCCTTTTGAAAGTTCTCTCATGAATTACTCCCCCTCAAAATGGTCCTCTGACTAGCATTTAAAGGAGGGGTATCACAGGCATTTTCTTTCACTCTTATGTTAATCTTGGGTACCTATGGATTCACGTTGTTCATTTCTCTAAAAAGTCCTTTGCATACTCACAATAACAGAAGATAAATGGGCAATTCATAGTTAAGTGGTTTTTTTTCATAGTCAAGTGGTTTGATATATTCAGGATTGTCCGATTCATTATTTTAGGTTCTAGAAAGACCTAACTTATGGCCATTCTGGATATTTTTGATTCCGATTTATAAATTGTATTTCAAATAAATCTTAAGTAGTTTGTTGTCTCCCAAAATTTGTGTCTTTTTTTGTCACATCCATTACACAGGTATATTTAACTTTTTTTAAATTGAAAGATTAACCACTGTTTCTGAAAAAGTGGGGCTCCTGTGGGCGGGCAGTGAGCAGCACTCTTGACCAATCTCCTCACGAGGGCTTCTAATGTACACACTTTTGCTTGTACTCTTCTGCATTGGTGCCATGGACAGGTTTTACAGACAAATGGCCAAAAAATAACTTGTACAGAAAAACTACACCATGCGTCTTCCTTGGTTTTTAACAACTGGACCAGGATGACATCTCAACATGTTTAACAGTTAATAGCATTTATAATGCATGAAGCAGCATTATTAACATTAGATATGATTCTTCCCAATATCTCACTTTATACATAGCACAACAAATACATGTATACAGGTTGGGAACAGCTTGAAGGTGAGTAATTCATGACATTTTTATTTTTGGGTTACAGCTACTGGACCTTTAACCTCATTCCAGAGCATCTCTACTAGCTCAGAATGGAAGCTGATATATTCGCCACCTTATAAACCTTGATATACACTGCGACCATACTGTCATTATACTAAACATGACTTTAAAAAATCTGACAGGTATGACTACTGCCTTGTTGAGCGATTTTATCAATCACCGAAAAGCTCAGAATTCACTTCTCTTGCATTACAGACTTCTGCTGGCATGAAGGGTGTTGCTTTCTTGGGCATTAGAGCTGATGAGGATTGAATTTCTGTTGCAGTGACAACCGCCAACAAGCATGCTTTATTTTGGCAACGCACAACTCAAAAATTAAAAATATAATTCACATGCGCAGATTTACTTTTAACCCTACGGTTACTTAATACCAAAATAACCACAACCACAGTTACAAAACATCTTTTTTGGTAGCAGCATGAAAGCTAAGGAGTTAAGTTGCTCACTTTCAAACCCTCTACTACCGAAATATGACGATAAACTTTGTGACAGTTTTTTTATGAGTTGTCATGTGACTCTTTTTATTTAGATCATATAAACTTATAATTGAATCTTTTTCTCTGTGACATAATATAGCACTTAATGTGAACTGTTGGGAATGTCTTTTAAAAACCAAGCACAGAACTCTGTGCTTAAAGGACTCTGAGGTTTTATTCGATTTCTGATCTAAATTTAGCAGTGACATGAAGAACAGCAGCAGATGTTTTAGGACACAGAGTTCAGGGACATGAAGGTGTGAGTGTGTGTCCGTTTTGGGGGGCTGAAAAAGGGTTGAGGGATTTTTGCGAGAAGTTCCACCAAAGGATATTTGGATTTACCTCGCATGCCAAGGCGCCGTGCCTTCATTTTGGGAAAAACGTTCTTCATGATCTTTCCAAAGTCTGCAGCACTGAGAGCGTGATACCCAAGACTATCACAGTAACTCCTGAGAAACATATTCAAGAAATCCTTTAAAATTACCAAGTAAACAAGATAAACAAGTAGACAAGTTGGTTAAAAGTAATTGCACAAAAATAAATGTAGTGCTGTTTTGCATATGGTACTTTTGATATATTTTTTAAATTAAGGTAATCCTCATATATTTTGGGCAACACAACGTTCTGATTTCAGAAAATATATGTGTACAATCTCTAGAAAATGAATATGATTGGATTACAAGGGCTTGAAGTATTTAACTCAGGATAATGATTCAGAGCAAAAGCATGTTCACACTCTTGGTTGGGATAGGACCCCTGTAAGCTGTCCGGGCTTTACGTTACGTGGGAGGGAGAGATGGATTCCAATGCATTTTTAAACTCACTTGTACTCATCGTAGACTTCCTGTTTGGGCAGTGAGGTTTCAGGATGCTCCTCAAGATGGTTTCGAATCCAGCTAAATGCATGCATCTGCTGGGTTCGACTTGATGATGCAGAGCTCTGCTCACTGAGACATATGAAGTCAATAACAATGAAGTGAATGGATGACATTATAACAGAATACAGTAAAATACACACAGTAAAGATGACTCACTTCTTTTCACTGCTACTGTTGGGTCCAGAAGGCAGCTTGAGATAGAGGTAGAGTTTTTCAATGTCTGTAAGCTTCTCCACATCTTTCTGTAAGAGACAGAGAATGCGAGTGTTTAATATTCACCTGGAAAACTGCTGATCATTGAAGTGTTAGTTCACAGAATTAGTGATCCTGCTTATGGACATGTTTAACAGTTTAATCAGTTAACAAGAAAGTCAAACCCCAATATAACACAGAATGCCACTGATTTCTGGATGGCCAATAGCAGCATGTTTAAATGTCAGTTGTGGTATGGTGGTAAGAGAGTTGGTCAGAAGGTTCGAGCAGGCAATGACTGAAGTGTCATTGAGCAAGGCACCTTACCCCGTTTGCTCTGTACTGATAGCTGTCCAATGCACACTACTTGTGGTATGGTTAAAAGCGTCTGCCAAATGACTAAATGTAAATGACATAAGGCCTAGTTTCATATGACCCATTCGGTTAAAATTATCCGCCAACTATCCAGCAATAGAGTAGTAAACAAATGTAAATTCTGTCCCTTTTCCAAAACACTCTCATGCAGACAGACAGACAGACGTCGACATGAAATCAAGATCACATCTTCATTTCTGTTGAGTGTTTTAAGAGAGCGATGAGCAGCTCTTCAAAGAGAATCTGCAATATGTTTGGGTGGGGCAGACCTGATTTAAATTCTTCCAGAGTAGAGAGCAGCAGACACAAGTGTCTGCCTTCAGGCGCTGCCCTCCGTGTCTTCTCATTCCCACTCGCACACATCCACCCAAATAATCCTCGATCTAAAGCACTGAAAGTAGATTTGAATGCATTGATAGCTTAGGGTAGTGTGGTGCATTTTTACTAACACCTTTCTGCAGGGCTGAGGGCCACAAAGCTGAGAACAGCAAATTGAAATTTACAGACTTCAATGGGATAGCACAGCGTAACCCCACACAGGAAGTCAACCAAGGTAAGAATAATCCAGAGAATACCTAATCCCCAGCGATCAGACTAAAGAACTCTGCTAAACCGACATAAACAAGGCTTTGCTTTTTAGGTCTGACGGTGGCAGCACTTGAGTTCTTCAAAACTCCAAAAGCATCACACTTCAGAACAAACTATATATACTAGGAATGAACGACAAACCAGAGATTGCTATGGGCCAATAATCACATTTTATGACTAGATCCTTACACACTAAACTTGGCCGACCTTTTGGAACAAAATCTCAAAGTTTAAACAAATCTCATTGCGAAGGCCTATTAAAATGTTCACTGTATAAATAATACTTTTGTATAATTTAGAACTTGTGTTATTAAAACAATAGTTACACTACTTCTATTATATAATTATTGTAAAAATCAAACCATACTCATCAATAGTGGGTTTTGTTGTAGTCAAGACAAGAGAAGACGAAGACCAAAGGGTTTCGAGACCAAGACAAAACCAACACCAGAGGATGTCGAGACCAAGGCAGGGCAAGTTGAGACCAAGACCAGCACAAAATAATAAAAAGTCACTATAAAATAATAAATTAAAGAAATAACACTTTATTGTGTAGAAACTTATGTGTAGGAACTTTTTATGATCCATATTTTATTAATCACCTACTGTGACATATTAACATTTCAGAACTAGCCAATTGGATCTTAAACTTGAGTCACTTATTAACTCAAGGATAATTAAATAATTGTGTAAAAATAATATCAAGTCAGATAATATATTGTTTAAAAAACAAGATCTCATACAAGTAGCGTTTTCACATCTCAGATATTGTGGGACTTTCTAAGTTTTTATTTTGTTTCCAGATTTATTAAAGGAATTCTTCCAATATTCTCATACTGAAAGAACAGTTTTAAAGTATCAAAAGAATCAAATAGGAAACAAGCAAATTAATGCTTTTAAAGCCAGAAGTCTTACATCCAATCACATGAATAATCTTAAATAAATCAAACAATGCACCAGCAATTTAGTGTGATTCCCACATTGTGGTGTCGATTGGCCTTAAAGTAAAATTCTGAGACATATAAATCAAAGACCAAGACCAGACCGGGATCAAAGACAGTCGAGACCAAGACAAGTCCAAGACAATATTATGACCGCTCTTGAGACCTGTCTTTGGTACTTAAAAACTACTGATGAGTATACTTCATATGCTTTAATTCTTATGCATTATTCAAATCAACAAACCATTTTCACATAAACCTTAAAACACATCATCTTTCTAATTTGGAAAAGCTAAAAACTCTGCTTAAAAAACATTTTAATGCTTTTTGTGATTATAAAACAGAAAATCGAGATCGATGTTGTTAGCACCATGTTAATTTTTGGCAATAGGGATTAAATTGCAGCGCTTGGTGGGATATACCATGGTATTAAAGTTTCATGAGAGGAGTCTGATGCAAGACTCTGTTTGAGTTTGTAACATCCTGCAGAGGTCAAAGGAGGCATGCAGAGAGAGAGAGAGAGGGGGAGAAAGGGAGGGGTAAGGAGCGGACAGTGCTCACCGGCTCTTGAGAGGATTTGTGTTAGGGGCCATTAACAGACCGCTGTCACTTTCTCTTCTCTACACATCACCTCACATAACACAACACATTTAATAGCTGCAGCGCTACTTCACCTCATGTGACCCTCCTCTAAAATCCTCTGCTGTAGCCAACTTTTAAGTTCTAAAGATTGACAAAGTTTTTAAAGTTTTGGCACATTAATCAAACTAGACAGATATTAACTGTACATGTCATTGTTATATTATTCAATATTCACTTAGATCAGTATGGAGAATTCACAAATTTGGCGTATGGTACACCATACTTTGCACCACATTACTTTACTCACACACGCACGCACGCACGCACGCACGCACGCACGCACACACACACCCATATATATTTACATATGTCCATGCAAATGTATACATATATATGTGTGTGTATGTATGTTTATACATATATATTAGGTATATATTATAGAAGACCTATATATCTTTTTGGTGATTTTATTGGCCGATATGAGCCTGTGGCCGATATATCAGTATCAGATAAAATTCTGTCGATATGACCTTGAACATGATGGACATATAACGCAGCCTTCATTCAGTGTGTCTCCATTCAGGCAGAGTCATTAAAGCGGTGTCTTAACAACTCATTTGAGCAAAGTCTTGGTGGAAAGGTCATAACCAAATTGTTTCTGCAAAGTAAATAAACAATGACCACATAAGTTTCCCATACATAGACAATATTCACATTGACCGCCACAAATATCCCTCTGCCATCAGCTCCTGCATTTCACACACTCCAGCACGAATTTAGCACTGTATATGTACATACTAATAATCCAAATGACTTTATATGATGAACCTTAGCTGTCGTTCAACCGTAATATTTCATTAGGACTGCAACACAGCTATGCATGCATTTGCCTTTTTAGTGTAGATATATGTTAATTTTATTAGACAATGTAAAAATTATTAACCAGGATTTTAGTAGTAAAGTGAGAGTGACTTTTTCTTAGTCACCGTTTATACTTGTTTTATCCTGAGTTGTTAAACTGCGTATGCTTTATGATTCCAATTATGTCCAATCTAATCTTTAAAAGGAGCAATGCAAGTTATTTTTCAGGTAGTATTAATAAATAAAAAGATTAATATTAGTGGAGATTAAGCTACAATATTTAAAATATAATTATAACATAGAACATGCTGTTTGGTTCTATATATATATATATAATTATATAATTATTTAATATCTACATATATATTATTCTATTTGGGCTTTAAGTTTCAAGTTTCCTGCTTAGTGAAATTATTTCTGTTTCTTGTTAAATTTACTATGCAGTCTCCAATCCTTATCTTTGTTACAACATTATAGGTGTTTGACCACCACAATTAAGTAATTCTATAAAATCAGTGTCAGTGTCAGTGTCAGATGATGACCCATAACATTGAAAATAAACTTTGTGCAGTCTAAGTGAAAGACCATTTTCTGCTAATCATCATAAAATGTTTTATTGAGAAAGAAAACTCACCAGGATGCAGTCCACTTTTGATTGTACAGTTTTGCTGCAAAAAAAGAAACAAAAGAGAATATGTTTGTCAATATGAGACAAGAGTAACTTAAGGAACAGTCATAAAGCAGACTTTATTAATAAATCAATGGCATTCAAAACATCTTTCCAACCCGCAAACCCTGTGAAGCTAAGACCAATATATCCTAAGGAACGCATGTGGTCAAAAAAAAAGGTATCTTGCATTAATGTTCCATTACGCAGAGGATCTATAAATATTTCCACCAATCACAATGTTTTGACCATTGGAATTTTGGGGACCAGTATGAACCGGTATGGGGTCTATATAAAGTTATAGAACAGTAGAGAAGGTCGAATTTAAGCTCACAGAAATGTAACAATGCTTTCTTTTAATGACTGTATAATAATATGTACTTTTAAAAAAGACCGGCTTAATTCTACAATGAGTCATAGGTTATAGCTTATATATAAAAAAACTTGTTAACTGTCGAGATGATAAACTTTTTTTTCAAAACTACATGTGAAACCAAATTTTAAGATGGATCGAAGATGGATTATGTGAAATGTGTTTTTCAGCTGATAAAAACACCTGTTCTGAAAAAATGTAAGATCTTAAGAATAAAGAATGCAAGATCTAGTCCCAGGACAGCACAGCCAAATCCCTCTTGGACTGGCCCCAGGCCATCTGTACTGTCAAACCCTGATCTTCAATTTGCCTATCACCAATGGTACACCACATCCAATGGCTTTTGATTAAAGGGCGTCCAATCACACAGTGTTTGCTCTAAATCCAATATAAAATCTTTCAGGCTCATGGCTCATAGTCCGAGCAAAGCCAACAAGCATATGTGTTCTTATAGTGCAAGTGGTACGATTGTAAACAGACTGAGTTCAAGGACCTAATGAACTATTACTAGGCAGGTTTGCTCTCGTATGGCTTTAAGCCAGGTAAAGCTGTAATTAAGCTGTCTCTAAGTAGTGGGACAGGTAAAAAGCGCACCCCCATTGTCATGGCCAGCCAGTAAAGAAGGATTTCCTGCCTATCTCACTTCCCATAGAAACAACATGTCTTTATTACCATGCGTTCACGCTCAGGGCAGATTGACGTGCTACTGAGGCCTAGTTGTTTGCTTGAACATTTGAAATTTACTCGCTTCTTTCTTGCATACCAATTCATTAATTCACGCATCCAATTCAGACGCGTTTCCATGTCATGACGCTTGATGATAGCCACGTTAAGCAGTACTCTCTGAACAGGTCCCAGTTTAATAACCTGTTGTCCCGTTAGGAAAGTAGTTGTACAATACAGCAAATGAACTCTATTTACAAGCTTTAGTTAACTTGTGTTCTCTGGCATTGTTGTTTCGGATTTCTCCTGATTGGTTAACGTTGCGCAAGTTTCCCTTAAAGTTCAATTCTTCAACTTGAGCGAATCGCATCCAGGAGGTCTTTTCCAGTCTCTGCATTAACATGTAAATAACTCAAGCTCAATGCTTCTTTCGCAGCGGGTCTCTACAATACACATCATAAGGCTTTTTGGAGACAAGAACTGATTGGAACTAACTTAATGTTCTCAACAGGTTAGGCTTTGAATAAAAGGATCTGACAAATGTATTAATGTATATGTAAATATAGATTTGACAAGATGTCATCTTCCAGAAGATGTACCGTCTCAGTTTTGAATAATATAAGGGTAAATAAATGATAGGATTTTTATTTGTGGTTGAACTTTCTCTTTAGTTTTTTTTACTAAAATCTTAGTATTGTAAAACACATTGTGATGATGTACTGTAATACATAATGCTCTATACTTTATATTTGATCAAAAACAAAACTTATATTCAATAGTCAAATCTCCTAATAAATCTGACCCTTCACTAAATAGTAGGGAGCAATAGGAGGTGGAAAGCTTACATATACTGAGATGGATTAACACACTACTCCGTTGTCATATTCATGTGCACTTGATCATTTATAATATTTATATGACCAAAATATAAACAAAACAAAATGATCGACATATACAAGAAATCAACCATACAACAATAAAGAAAAAAAAATTCTTTAACACAGTAAATGTTCTTTTCTGTGAACATTGGCCTGATTTAAGCCAGGCTTTGACGCTTTTGGATGGTCACCGCCCCTCCCCCTTAGAACCCCTCCTCCAGCTGGCCGCATGTGCTCGGATCATAACAGGAACGTAAACAAGTGCCTGAGACAGACCAACAGAGAGAGAGGTCACTATGTCACAGTTAGGAAGGGATCATGGTGGACATCTTTGTCTCTTCGAGAGGGTCATTCTAGACAGAGGGAGATTGTCTCTGGGCTTAATAGAAAAACTCACTTGAGCAGTGCTGACGAAGTACAGCTAGACATCACAACAGAGACTGACACTACTGCTAGTCAGCATGACCTACATGTATGATATTTGTGATAGAAAGAACTGGGGATTAGAAAGCTGAGGTCGCTCTGTATGAACACCGACAGGCAGATAGATAACTCCACTGAACCTGCTGAACTTCTGTGTGCACATGCACACCCCCCCCACCCCCCCCCCCCCCCCCACACACACACACAATATATCGTAAACCATACATTTTTTATACATAGAATTACAAAATGATTAAATAATATGAGAACTATGTGGACATTACAATAAAATAATGTTATAATGAAAAAATAAAATATCTTATATTTGTGGTATACATGTTATAATATGTTCACCCTTTGACAAGAATTTGCAGAAATGTTTACGTGTCATTTTATCAAGCAGCTTCTTAAGATCTTATCCTGAGATGATTTTAAAGAATTTATAGGAGTCCCAGTCTAATCTGCGCTCTTATTGGCAATTTTTTCTTCAATATTCAGTCAATGTCATTCAATTCAAAAAGATTTTTTATTAAATAAAGATTTGTTGTGAAAAACATATGTTTGCTAAATTATATTTGTCTTGAAGGCTTTTTGGCATACGTGAGCGGTTTCCAGCAATTGCAGCTTGGTCAAAACAGCCGGGCATTATGCCAGGAGTGCCACGGCTCATTTTAAATTCGCTTTGAAGGTGATTAACACCATTGTGTTTGGATCTCCTTCCCTCCTCCCAATTTCATCCCATTTCCCTTCATATGTAGATAAACACTCACGCATCAACATGCATGTCCACACCAACATCAATGGAAGAAAAACAGTCCCCTAATAGGAATTCAATGTGGTACTAAAATCTGAAAGATTTGGTGTAAACTGTGAGACAACACATAAATTCCAAAAATAACTAAATAGAATGCTAAGATCATTTCAAAACGACCCCCTCTGCTGGACTTCTTGGAAAGTTGTCAAGAAATACATGTTGACAAATCACTGGTTCACAAATAGATGATAAAACACTAATAATATCTAATAATGCTTATAATAGATAAGAATCTCTACCATCAACATCTAAAGGATAAAACATAGCCATTATTGACAAACATTCTGGCCAAACACAATCTCTTTTCCACAAGGCTTGCCAGAATCAGTGACAAATACCCCTTTTCCACAACATGTGCCAACCAACACACCACACTCAGACTTAAGAGTATCACCTATCATACGAACAGGGCTAACCTTTACAGCTTTGCTATCAGTCGAGGCCAGAAAGCGCTAACCCTCCATTCAAATTCACTCAAAGGATAAATGCAAGGGTCCCAAAACCTAAAGAGAAAATAGGACAAACAAGGTGCATTTTTGCCAAACTGCATTCTGAACTAACTGGTAGACCAGCTTTTTAACCGCACGGGACACAATCTTCAAAACAACACTGATACTTACAACCCTTAAACCAGGTAGCACAGGTACACCTGTAAGATGTCTGCTAAAGATCTGGAAAACATATAAATCATCTGCTGAACATCTTAGAAACATCTGTTTTACATTCATTCTAAATCCTAAACATCTCACAGACATCTTCTAGAGGTCTATAGCACACTGATGAGCAAACAATGTATGTCAGATATCTTGCAGATGAAATTGCAGGTGTCTGACAGATGTATGTCTGACAGATGTATCAGGGTAAATTATACATTCATAATATAGGATTGACTAAATCAACCTAAAGACTCCATTTCATACAGTCAACAGTGCCATAACACAAGACACTTCTATTCAATCAAATGCTTTATTGTATGAACAATCTCTAGATTATTGATTGCAAAAATAAATTAATGGGCAGAAAACATTCAAGAGAAAAAAAAGAAATCAAACTGCACTTAAATAATTTTATATATACCCACCCAGACTGGTGGGTATATATACTAAAACAGACTGGACATACAGTTTTGCAGCCGCTGCAGACGCATGGCGTTGAGAGCATGTCTTAACATGCAAAACAAGGGTGGTGGTGAGGGGGATGGAGGCAGCAAAATCCTACTGTCAGCGTTTCCTCTCGACCACCACCAAGGAGAAAAGCATGCATCAAGAATGTCCCATTCTACATAAGATTCCTGCACAATCGTGTATGGATGTTCTAAATGACCTATACAGTCTGGCATGTTTATGCATGTGCAATGCTAATTCATAATAAACAGTTATGCTGTGTTTCAAGACCCATCTCTGCACATGTGCATTGCTTCTTCAGTTACACCACTGTTATACCACAGCATGGATACATCTCAATTCAGATAGAAGAATACGTTTGGGTAATGCCGTGGATGGGTGCATTTGTAAATTCCCTGGTCCTTTAAATGCACACGGCCGTGGGGAGCGCATGGTGTCCAGTCATATTGTGTCCATTTCAAAACAGAAGTGTCAACACCTTCACCGGAAACAAAACCACAACATACAGCCCATTTAAAAGGCCTGCAATGTCAACATCACATTTTTTTAGATTTAAGTATTTTAGTGCCTAAATAACAATGTGTAATATAAGACTTATGATTGAAATAGCCATCCTGATGAAAATAGAAATGATGATGTAAGTCAACTCAACTCATGCATAAATACAAAAATAGAAGCAATGCAAAATAAAGAAGAGCAAACAAAAACATTTTTCAATGTTCATAGATCTGCCTATAGTGTACATACATTATAATTCATCTATAGTATGTTTATAGCACACCTGTCTGTATATATCTAAAATCTGTCAATGATGTCCATACTTATCTATTCTGTATCATTATTGTACATATTGCACATCTATTCTGTACTTATTGCACTTCTGGTTAGATGTTAACCACATTGCCTTGTACCTTACATGTGCAGTGCCAATAAAGTTGAATCCAATCTAATCTAAAAACCCAAACACTGACAGATCTGACTGGCAAGGCTTTATTCCCCATTTACCCCCATACCCCCAATATCCCTTACCAGATGGAGTTCTTTATTTTCAGCTGTAATGCATTGGCTTCAGCACCCTGGAATCCTTGAATGAGGGATGGCAGTGATCCTCCTCCTCCAGTGCCAGTCTGTTGGTGCTGTAAAGACTGCTGCTGATCATCAGCCATCACGATGCCACTCACAAGACAGAAAGATGGGGATCTAACAAGAAGGCCTTAACCTGAACCTCGACAGTGCAGCCTTCCCCCGAATATAGCACATTACCATCATGTTCTGTTCACTTCTTCAGGGACTAATCCGAGTCGGTGCTGATGACGACGCTCAGACATGTTTTGGGGTCTGCAGTGGCGCTCGCTATGCCCGCATGTGCATCATCAGCACACACACACACGCGCGCGCGCACACACACATGGGCGTGTGTGAGGAACTGCAAGGCGAGACACACAACACACCACTCACTGCGACCGCTGGGGAAACCGCGCATGCGCACTCTGCCGTTTGCGGAACAAAAATAATTTGATGGTTTTTTTTTTAGATGAATGAATGTTTAAATAATTTTATGTTTTTTTAGATGAATGAATGTTTAAATAATTTTATGTTTTTTTCAAGATGAATGAATGTTTAAATAATTTTATGGTTTTTTTTAGATGAATGAATGTTTAAATAATTTTATGTTTTTTTCAAGATGAATGAATGTTTAAATAATTTTATGTTTTTTTTAATATGAATGAATGTTTAAATAATTTAATGTTTTTTTTTTAGATGAATGAATGTTTAAATAATTTTATGTTTTTTTAGATGAATGAATGTTTAAATAATTTTATGTTTTTTTAGATAAATGAATGTTTAAATAATTGTATGGTTTTATTTAGATGAATGAATGTTTAAATAATTTTATGTTTTTTTTAGATAAATGAATGTTTAAATAATTGTATGGTTTTATTTAGATGAATGAATGTTTAAATAATTTTATGTTTTATTTAGATGAATGAATGTTTAAATAATTTTATGTTTTTTTTCGAGATGAATGAATGTCAAAATAATTGTATGTTTTTTTCGAGATTAATGAATATTTAAATAATTTTATGTTTTTTTAGATGAATGAATGTTTAAATAATTTTATGTTTTTTTTCAAGATGAATGAATGTCAAAATAATTTTATGGTTTTTTTTAGATGAATGAATGTTAAAATAATTTTATGGTTTTTTTCCATTTTGTCATTCACATAGCCTGTTATACAGGTTTGTTTGCTATTAGTGTAGATTTTATTCGGTATGTATATTTTTTAAATCTTTGCTTCAGTAACTCGTGTACGTTTCAAAGTTTGAACAGAATCGAGACTAGCTGTTGCTGCTTTAAATATAAAATCAATCAGAATGGGTTTCTTTAAATGTATTATTCTGCTTACTTTCCAGTCGATATAAAAGCTTTTATCGTTCGCAATCTTTTCTTTTTATTACATTTAAGGACCAAGTAAATGTAAAACTGATAAATTAAAAAATAAGAAAAACAGATAAATAAAAGAAAAAGTAAAACAGATAAATAAAAGAAAAAGTAAAACAGATAAATAAAAGAAAAAGTAAAACAGATAAATAAAAGAAAAAGTAAAACAGACAAATAAAATAAAAAGTAAAACAGATAAATAAAATGAAAAGTAAAACAGATAAATAAAATGAAAAGTAAAACAGATAAATAAAATAAAAAGTAAAACAGATAAATAAAATGAAAAGGAAAACAGATAAATAAAATGAAAAGGAAAACAGATAAATAAAATGAAAAGTAAAACAAATAAAATAAATAAAATAAAAAGTAAAACAGATAAATAAAATGAAAAGGAAAACAGATAAATAAAATGAAAAGTAAAACAGATAAATAAAATGAAAAGGAAAACAGATAAATAAAATGAAAAGTAAAACAGATAAATAAAATGAAAAGGAAAACAGATAAATAAAATGCAAAGTAAAACAGATAAATAAAAGGAAAAGGAAAACAGATAAATAAAATGAAAAGGAAAACAGATAAATAAAATGAAAAGTAAAACAGATAAATAAAATGAAAAGGAAAACAGATAAATAAAATGAAAAGGAAAACAGATAAATAAAATGAAAAGGAAAACAGATAAATAAAATGAAAAGGAAAACAGATAAATAAAATGAAAAGGAAAACAGATAAATAAAATGAAAAGGAAAACAGATAAATAAAATGAAAAGTAAAACAGATAAATAAAAGGAAAAGGAAAACAGATAAATAAAATGAAAAGGAAAACAGATAAATAAAATGAAAAGTAAAACAGATAAATAAAATGAAAAGGAAAACAGATAAATAAAATGAAAAGGAAAACAGGTTGCAAAAGCTGGCTCGGAAGGCGGGTGGCGTAACTGTTGCTTAGCAACGGCGTCTCGTCTTAAAAACATGGCTGACACCACTCCGAGACCACCTAGAAATACTGTGAGTTTAACAGAACAATTTATTCATCATTTATTGTGTATTTATCATTTTTACAAAAGTACTGCTTATAGCAACTTTTTACATTAGTGGAGTCCAAGAATAGCAAATGATATCTCTTTCTTAGCTTAGCAGCTGATCAAGTCTAAATGAACAAATGAAGCATGAAATTTGATTGTAATGAGTAATAATTGAATAAACTGAATTGTACTTTTTATTTCTCTATAGCTTAAAGAACCTCGGACATCCTGCTTGCAAAGGCCTCCTAGAAATGGATCCCACAACCGAGCATCTTCTGCCCCTTCCAAGAAACCCCTACAGATGGACCTCTTAGCCAAAGAAGAGGAATACAAGTATGGCTTTATATCTTATATACACATTTGTCTCTGTATGCTTTGTAATTACTTTATCAGGTGACTGCAAAACTAATTGTATGGAGATCACAGAGCAGTATGTTTATTGAATTAATCCAATTTCTTGGAACTCTTCCTTCAGACGTCTCAATGCAGAGCTAGAGGCAAAAACAGCAGAAATTGTTCGACAAGCTGAGAAAGTTATGGTATGATGCATAGTATGCAATGTTTATGTTCTATATGTACTGTATATGTATATGTAGGATATTGACACTGCGTGTGTTTAACGTTTTTTCAGAGGGAACAAAATGAGGTGCTTTCAAAGCCGGTGCCCACCCATCTCTCTTTTGATATTGAAAGTGATTTTGAGAGTTCGGGGTAATGTTGCTCACAATCTAGCATATTAAATGACATGATATTTATTGGGAAAACATTGATATTAGGCAATATACTGCGGTGTGTGCCAACATAACATTTTGTCTGTCCTTATAGGAAGGCAAATCTAAAAACGGAACCCAGCCATAAGCAGCCAACTACAAAGGTAAAACTAGTTACACAAAAGTGGATTATTTGTGAGACTGCTTTTGTGACACAATGTTTAATACAGGCAATACGAAACAAGAACTCAGCAAAACCTGCAAAGGAAAAGTCAGACTCTGTTAACAAGAAGAATTTACAGTAAGTAACTCAAAGATATCTACAGCCTGTATTGTGCCTATATTTACAGCCTTTGATGAATATATAATACATTACAGTGTAGTCTTTTTAAAATGTCTGGGTAGTAACAGCAGTTTTGTTTTAATATAGAAGGGCACCGCAGACTGGGAGTGATGATGTTGCCATTCCTGAAGACATGGGGGATTTCTCACTGGCTAAGACAATCAGCATAATTGAGGGCAAAGTAAGTGATGATGTTACAGAGGAAGACTTCCAGGATGACATCATGCCAAGTGCTGGAGATGAGATGAGCGCAGGTGGGCAAATTTTGACAAAATATTTTGCTTTAATATACATTATGGAGTATACATAAAACGCCATTGTGCCAATGTAACATCAAATTATTTTTTTATGATATTTTAATGTTTCTAGAGGCCCAAATAAGATTTTTGAAGGCCAAACTTCGAGTAATGCAGGAAGAATTAAACAGACTGTCACATCAATGCAACAAGAAGGTAGTACATTTTAGTATAAAGTAATTTTAATTCTCTCATCTTTTAATCACTCTCGTTATTACAAACCAATGACTTTTTTCCCCAGAAAAAAAAGATATTTTAAAGTTAATTACTGACCAATGTTGGCAACTTTTCACCTCTGTTGTATGGAAACAAATCTAAGTGAATGGGTGCCATTCTTTAAGATATCTTCTTTTTATACCGTTAAGACGAAAAGCTTACGGGTGACACAATTATCTTTTCAATCAAATGTTAATTTGTTTACTGTTTGTTCCAAAGGATGACGAAAACAGTACTTTAAACAGCAAACTGAAGGATGTGGAAGATGAACGGACAAAACTACAGAGGACCACAAATGTCCAGCAGACTCATATTGAGAAACAAAAAGCTTTAGTCGAAGAATCCAATAGGAAGTGTGAGGGTTTGCAACAACAAGTGGCCGCACTACAGAAGGTAGTACAATAGTTGAGTTGTTTACTTTAATTATAAAGTTTACTAAATATTATTAAAAATTATTAGAAAAACACAAACACATTGTACCGAAATGAATCAAAACTCTTGTCCTATTCTATTATATCCAAAGCAGTGGAATGATTGGCATGGGTTTTAAACCTGATAAGTCTTCTGTGTGTAAAGTGAGACTACGCCACAGCTGCTCAGAGTGCACAGCATACTGAACTTAGGCTTCTGGGACAGATATCTTTGGAACTCAAAGACTGCCCTTTGCGTCATGACATAGTCATGACCACCGAATAAAGATAGAGACAACATTTAGTCAAATAAATATGTGTTTCATAATTTACTTTATCATGTTACAAGTACAGTCAGTCACCTCAGATTTCACTTTCAAAATGGTATATTAAAAAGATATGTAAAATATAACACAGAACAATGACCCTTAATAAAAACTAAATATCTGTAATCTACACCTATTTTTCAGGTATACTTACTAAGCATACTTTCCTGAAGACATTAATGCATGTGTCTATTTACTGTAGGAGTTGGAAAGCATGAAGAGGACCCAGAAGCAGTCAACCAGTGCCCAAAGTGCAACAGAAGTTCGGTTAAATAGAGCTTTGGAAGAAGTTGAGAAGACCAAAGCCCAACTTAGTAAACTCAAACAGAGCAGTAAGGTAATGTTAGCTTGAATAACCCTTATTTGAATGCAGCAGCTGAAGAATTTCAAATAATTTTTAAAGTATTTCATTTGTGCAATGTCTATGTTATGCTTCTCTTATGTTGTTTTTTTTTACCATATGGAAGGATTCAACCAGCCAGGAGCATCAAAAGATTGAGCATTTACAAGCAGAAAACCGAAAACTGGAAAGACAAAAGACAGAACTCATCACGGCATTTAAGAAGCAACTTAAGCTGATAGATATTTTGAAAAGACAAAAGGTGAGAAATTGTTATTTTAGATCGATTTAAAAAAAATTATACATCTATAAATGCACTCTAAAATGTTTTGTTTTTAATTATATTTTAACAGATGCATTTTGAAGCTGCCAAGATGTTGTCCTTTACTGAAGAGGAGTTCACGAAAGCTTTGGATTGGGGAGATAATGCAGTCTAGTGGGTTCTGTTTTGTAGTTTGTAATCATCACTCTGTACAACAAACATTTGTAAAGCACATTAAATAGATAACCAGCTTAAGGTTGGATGATTTCCATTTTAATTATTAAAATGTATAATGAATGAATAATTACTTAATAGTGTTATTCAATCCCTACATGCCATCTAGTGGGGACAATAAGATAAAAATATACTAAAACAGTTTCTAAACTATTTTATTTTAATATAAAATGTATACACAGAAGAAGAAAATATAATTTTATTTAGTGTCAAGGTTTAACCCACTCTTTTACAGATAATTTATCAGTAATCCACTGTAGGAAGTGTGACCATTCTGGTGAACTCTTCATAATAAATTCGCCCATCAGGTCCAACACTTGCCTCTGTAAAAAGTTGATCCACTGAAAAATATTTCATAGTAGAATTACAACACAGTTAAAAAACAATTTTTTTCAGAAGATTTGAATGGAGAAATCAGATAAACTAAATTAAAATGAAATTAAGTTTAAAAAATATAACCTTTATAATTGTAAACCTAGTAGTTTGAGGATATGTGTACCTTCTTTATCAGTGAGCTTTTCTCCCAAGCCGGTGAGTTTGGCACGCAGCTCTGAGGCCAAAATGTAGCCCTTCTTGTGTTTGTCTGTCATGCGCATTGCCTCCAAAATTTCATTCTTAGGATCTTCCTGCTGCATCTGCCTGTGCATCATGGTTAGAAATGTAGAAAAGTCCAATTCCCCTATTTTATCTGTGAAGAACAGAAAGCAGATGTGTTAAATTACCCCAGACAGTATGAGAGGCATTGCTATTTATCAGACTTTTCTTTCACAACAAGAGCAATAGTTCTATTAACAACAGGTGTAGGGTAGGAGCACAAACAGGAAGACATGTCATGACAAATATAAAATGTGTGTGAATGATTTTAAAATGTTACCTATTTTATGGACTTGTAGATGTCGGTCCACTTCACTGTAAGTGGGACTGGTACCGAGACAGCGCATGACTGTAATCAGGTCCCTTGCTTCAATCTTTCCCTTTCGCTTCTTGTCATAAAGGGAGAAACATTCTTTGAACTCTGCATGAGGATAAAAAACATGTTGTGTTTCGAGTTGTTTTTTCGTTATATAGTAAAATCAAGAAATTGTATAGATCCCAAAAGTATAAAATACACAATATAATGTAAAAAACCTCACCATCAATCTGAGTTTGAGATAGGAATTTTGCCTGTAAAGATTTAGAAACAATTCAGTTAAAAAACTGTGTCGTATGTTGATAAAAAATAAATGTGTAAATTAATAGCATGGGACTTACCATGTCTATGCACAGTTGGGTTTCAGTTGTTTTGTGACAGTCACTCCCTCTGGATTACCTGTAGAAACTAAAGTCCACTGCAGTGTTGACGTAATTGATAGCCTTGTTGTCATAGAAACATTGATATAGAATTCCATCTATCTCATTATACTGTCACTGCAGCAGGTGTAGATCATAAGAGTCACTTATTCATTCAAACACAGCTTTTTCAGAGGCAGGTTGACTTTATTCAAATACATCAAGCACATAAAAGCATCAATTTTTCAAGAAATCAGTGAATGACACTTTTTCATAAAAAATGTATGGGAATTTATTTTAGTTTTGTAAGGTTTTGTGAAAACAATTCACACTGTATTCATATCAACACTGGAGTTTTTTTGAGTTAAAGTTCCTAAAAGTGATCTGTCTGTAAGACTTTTAGCTGCCTTTGATATGTAAGGTGTAAAAGGACCAAGGTTCTGGAACATAGATAATACCAGGATATTTTTTGCGTAAAACTTTATCATTCCACAGATATCCCACCCATATCAGCACTAATCCCAGAGTTATGATGAAGTTATAGAAGAGAAAACGACCATTGCTGTCTAGGCTGAAACCCATCCGCCTCTGACGCATCATTGTGGCAACCATGGCAAAAAATGTGAAGATATAGAGGACAAAGATCTGCCCCTCAGTGATCAGATACCTGAAATAAAAATAATGTTTAAAACCTTTTATTTGAATCCCAATTACATGTAGATATGTGTTTACATGACTTATAACAATTTAAAAATATATTGGTCTTATACAATCATCATTACGTTCCTTATCACTTGAATATTCAATATGATTAATAAAAAAACAATATAGACTCTTAAACAGTTTACTTACCAGTAATAGACTGCACTGGGACCAAGTAGCAGCCAACCTGAGAGAGGCATCTTTACATCTTTACCTTGTGTAAAGCAACCAGTAAAATACAGGAAGAGGATGAGAAAGAATGGGATATACCTGAATGGAGAAATAGGGGGTGTTGGTAAGTTTCTACGTTATAGTTCAACAATGTTAAATAATTTTTAGATATTTTTATTTGTAATTATGAAATAAAGTTAAAACTACTTACCACATACAATGTCCTAAGTGCTCGTCATAGTAATACAGAAGCTCAAAGGAATCAATCTGAAATCCACATAATATAATTTAAACATTTATCATTAAAACCCACTGAACAGTTTAAAATATAAATTCGGATATCTAAACATTGAAGTACCAATGATGCCGGCTTTAGATCCTTGATAATAGGGTTCTCTCTGACCGAAAGGTGAAGCTGGTATCCACTGAGGATGAGCCGATGGTTGATAGAGTCTCCCACCAGGTGAATGCTGGCACCCATGACGAAAGTGATGATGCTGAGATAAACGGCTGAGCGAGGAAGGGCTGTGGGGCTTCGCTCAATCAGCTAAAGCAGGTTTATAAAAACAAAAATAGATTTTTGTCATGCATGTGAGTCAAAATAAAGAACATTTACAAATGGATGCAACATCTGGAGGGAGTTGGACATCTTAAATGATTTTTCGTTAAAGGAATTTTGCACGAAAAAATGAAACATCTGTCATTTTTTAATCACCTTTGAGTTATTCCAAATCTATTAACATACAGTTTGATTAAAACCGAGAAGATATTTGAAAGAATGCTTGGAACCTATTGACTACCATAGTAGGAAAAAATTTTTTTTTTTTTTTTTTTAACACAAAATTAGATATTTCGTAGAATGTAGGGCAGCAGAAAAGTCTGGTAAGATTTTGACAAGGGGATCCAAGAACTGTTGGTCACCAGCATTCTTCCAAATATCTTTCCCTTTGTCCAACAACAAAGAAGTAACCACGAGAGAGTCGTTCTACTTTAAAGTAATACAGTTTCATTCGTGTGCATAGAGATGGAGATAATCTTTCATTTCATTTGTTATTTTTAAAGCGTGTACCTTCAGTAACAGGAATGGTGTAATAACATTGTAGGCCATGTGAAAATAATCCCCAACACTGGGTTTATTCAGAGGAAACCATTCCAGAGGCAGGACAATCTTAAAGAACAAATACATATTTATTAATAAAAGATAAAAACAAGCAGGATTTAATGTTAAACACTTTAACACATGCACCACACCATAGCAATTGGCCTTCCAAAGTCCAGTATCCAGTTCTGTAGGGTAAAACCCAGCCAGAGATCAGTGTGGAACTTCAAATGTGCACCTGCAGGAACAGGATTCTGTCTCCCAGTCCTGGATTTCAGTACATATTGCAACATCAATTCAATCTTAGATGTTTATTATTATATGACATTTACAATTACTAAAGGAAATAAAGGAGTTCTGACCTGAGATGCACCGGTGCTGAAGCTTCAGACTGAGGTCTTCTTCTCATGGTTGCTTGCAGGATAATTTATTATTTACTTAATTTATGAATATAAATTCTTTCTTTATCCCATCAGTCTTTTGTGTTTAAGCTTCTAATGCAATCCAATCAACTATATGTGCATTGTCTTCAGTATAATACATATATGAGCAATATATATCTGCTTAATGTTGAGATGTTTAAAGAATGTTTCAGGTTTGTTCTTTAAAATCTTGTTTTGTTTGACAGTCCTGTCACGTGCAGTTCTTCCTCATTGTTGTGTTGCAGAACTCTCTTCAGGATTGTTGCTTCCCTCTGCTGGATTAAATGAACACACCCTTTAAAATAAAAGTACTTTAACTTTCTTGAGGCCTAACTTTGCATTCCTATTCGACCTTGTTTGTTGATCTGTTTATAAGTAGTTACAATAAAAAAAATGATTAAAAAAAACTTTGCTTTTCCAATGTCTTTATAATGTGTTACACAACAAAGGTTGTGTAAAAGGTTCTTCAGGTTTGAATAAAGGTGATTCACAATGCCATATTTTCTATAAGAACTTTCAATATTTTTACTAAACCTTTTAGTTTCTTAACAGGATATTTGTGATGAAAAATATTATTTTAGATTATAACGATGCAAAAAAGTCTCTGGGCAATACCATCTATATATACCTGACATAAAACACTTAGAATATAATTGTGACCGGTAGACTAAACCATGTTTATATTATACAAAACACTTGATGATGTTTCAAACATCAGAAATATCTATTTTAAAGTTTTCTTTATAAAAAGGAAAATAGCCCTGCGTTATGAACATGACAATAAAGGACAGAGATTAATGTGAATTAAAATGTACAAACTAAAATAAAATATCTTACAAGTTTTCAAGGGATTACTCTTTATATTAAATAATAATCATTACAATATTTAAATATTTATATGTCTGTTGTTTAGTAAAATGTAGTGTTATGGATGTGAAAATCCTGAAAGTATCCCTCACTGTCATATGAATAATAATTTACTAAAAAATTAAATTAAATAAAAATATTTTAAGAGAGACCTCATGTTGGTATTTAAACAAACAAATGTTGATATGTGTGCTTCAATATATTAAATACAGTGGGTATATTTCCATACCATTTTCACTCAAATTGATTTTCTGGGACCAAAAATGCTTCTTCTATGTTATTACTGTTTTTTATAACATTGTAACATCCAACCAGTTTGCATTAAAATATTTAGACATTTTTTTTCATGACTTTTATTTTGAAAGCAGAACACAAAAACGGTCTTGTGATAGTATGTGGCCATCTTAGAGTCTCTCTCTCTCTCTCTCTCTCTCTCTCTCTCTCTCTCTCTCTCTCTCTCACACACACACACACACACACACACACACACACACACACACACACACACACACACACACACACACACACACACACACACACACACTCTCTCTCTCTGTGTGTGCATGGCCTGTTAGCTGTGTGTTCTCTTGACTTCACCGCACAGGATTTAAACAGCTTGTCATCTTCAGGTATCTAAAGCGAGAAGGCTTTTATTATTTAATCATCATTTCCTGAATAGATCCACACAAGTAATGACGTCATGAACTGTGTATGTTGGTTTATGTTAGCTTATGTAGCTGTCATGATGGTAAACCTGCTCACAGATACGCCTGTCAGTATTAAGTGCTTATAAAGTTTTACAACTCATTTATATTCTCATATTTGACCAGTTTGCCTTGTTATAACAATTAAACGGAAAGAATTTTGTAATTTAATTTGAAATAACTATTCTTATTTAGATGAGCTTATGCTAACTGGATGAGTCGGCTAGCTGATGAGAGCTTCCTCTCACTGGAGCAGTGACGTCTGGTCATAAACTGGTTTGTTTGATGTCTTGTTAGTTATTAACATTTAATTAAAAAAATAAGTTTGAAGTTTGAACTCTGTGTGTGGCTAATTTAGTGACCTTCGCATGAGTGTGCTTATGGAGTTCCTTATGTAAACAAATATAGGGACAAGCATAAACATATATAGCATATCAGGACTTTTATTTTGTAGGAGTATTAGCCACATGTGTTTATATACTGATGGTTATGTCCCACTTGCCATCTTATAGGTCACATATGTGTGTTACATGTAAGGCATTATTGTTGATGTTCCATTCTTTCAGTATGGTTGTAGAGAACTAGAATTGATCAAAGACTTAGTTTTATAAAAGAATAATGACAGGTGATGTCAATAGATATTAGGTTGTGTTTTCCACTCAAATGTTTACTATAACACTGTCACAAGACTGCAGGTGGATTTGTTTACACCTCTTCATAGTTCAAATGAACCTCCTGTGTGACACTTCTCGTATTGTCCATGGAACATAAAGAGTAAAGATCTTCACTGAACAGGGCTCTGGATTCACTTTTTGCCCCGGTTGCCCTGGTGCCACTTTTTTCTTAGATGCACCAAAGTTAGGTGCACTCAAAAAGTTCACCACATCGCATTTAACAGCACACTCGTATAGGTTGACTTGTGATGATTAACTAACAATCTGGTCAATATAAAGTTCTTAATCTGAAGCACATTTCTACAAGAAACAACACTTAATAAAAGGGTGTTGGTGCTTGAAGTGCATCATGAGCTGATATTTCATTTATTGCATGTGGGCAGTTCAAGCGTTTTGCATTATGGATGTAACAAAAAAGGACACGGTTTTTGGGAGACAACACACTTCTTAAGATTTATGTTTACAAACCAGAAGATATAATCTCCAACAATTGGATCACAGATGGCTCTTCATAGAACATAAAAGAATATCTACAATTCTGAAAATAGCCCTTACTTGACTATGAAAAAACATGGACTCACATGAGTATCTCCAAATGTTGACGTGTGTGCTGTTATTAAAACCTTTGGTAAAAAGTTATATTTTCATGGGAAGTTTGACATTTCCACGGAATCGCCCATATGGTTAATGCAGTAACGATGACAGTAGGCATATTATTGATATAGACTGCATATTTCAGTGAGCTGAACCAGGAATCAAAATCATCACGTAATTTTTAATTAATGCGCATCTTGGCATTTCCATACAGTTTTTTCTGTACGAAAATGCGTACAATACTAGGTGGATGAAAACATAGCTAATTCCTTTGTGCCACCTCAATCAGGAATGTTATATACCCACTGTTCACAATATGCACAGAGGTCTTTGTCAATGCATCAGCAGTGAGTCCTATAGATTAGGTGTACAAAACATCATTGCTGTACTACGGGTAAACTTGTGGGCACAGTCGTGGCCTGGTGGTTGTTTTGGTCTTCGCCGGGTGGGATTGTAGGTGTAGGAGGTGAATAACAAGGACTCTACTCCAACTTCAAAACCACGACTGAGGTTAATCCTTTGTGCAAGGAACCATTTCCCCAAACTGCTCCCTGAGCTGACCACCGTTTACCCAAACGGCATGGCTGACCACTGCTCCGGGTGTGTGTGCACGCATGCGTGCTTGCTTTGATGGGTTAAATGCAAAGCACAAATTCCAATTATGGGACACTTAACCTGGCCACACGTCACTTCTCTTGAAGTTATTTCGTTATATTAAAAGCCAATTAAAATTTTATCATCTTAGACTCGTCTGAGGATCTGTTCGCTGTTGCCTGACGCTTAAGGGAAGAAAAAATAACACTGAAGCACTGCATTTATCGCTGCATGCCATGTGTTTTAAAGATACATTGTGCTTTAAGCATTTCAATTTGAAATGTACTTAACATTCTCTACAAAAAAGTTGTTAAGCATTCTTTTTGTATTCTCTCATCATTTGTGGCTACTTCCAATTGTTGTGTGGTGGGGTCCGCACTTTATTATCTTAGATAAGTTCAGACCCTGAGATGGGTTGAATCTGATGTAGAATCAAAGGGACTTTGAGAATTACATTGCGCTGGAGACTTTATCTTCAAACGCTGGTTGCAGCGGTGTGACCTCAGGTTTTCCTTTCGCCGGCCACTGAGAATTTGGAAGCACTCACATGCACCGCTAAGTTATACTGTCAAGTTGTGTTTTTGCATGTTATTATAGTGAATTCTGTTCGTATTGCAAAATCAAAATGTATTCTGTCATGAATTGCTCACTCTCTTTAGAATGCTGAAGCTACAGGTTGTTCCAAACTCGTATAGATTTCTTGGAAAGATATTTATACAAATGCTTTCAACCAAACGTTCCTGGACCCAATTGACTACTATAGTAGGAAAAAATACGTTATTTTTCTTTTCTATTGTTCTATCATTGTAGTTTTTTTCTACTGTGGTAGTTAATGGACTGTTTGGTTACAAGCATTCTTCCAAACAAGTTTCTCTTTGTTTATGAGAACGAATAGATGAACAAAGACTTAAAACCATTCAAAGGTGAGTAAATGATGGCAGAATTTTTATTTTTGGTTGTAGTTTCCCGTCTTTTCCTTTAATCAACATCATATGATAAACTTAAATGTATTCATTATACATGTACAGACAAACTTTACTTTTCACTTTTATCTTTCATTATGAAGTTTCCCTCTGTATATAGTACAAATTTCTTCATCTTAATTCATATGACGAATGTACAGGAAGGTTATCAAAAAAAGAAAACACCACTTCCTTCAACACAATTTTAACTTTAACCTGTTTCTGAATCTTTGAAACGTTCACACAAAATCTTTATTAGACACTGTGTGCAGTTTTAGATGTTATACAGACACAAAGATATTGAATATTGATTTAGGCATAAAAGTCTAAATGATGGTGGATTATTCTCTTTTCCCTATCGAGATGTCATATATGATAACACAGGACTTGAGTCTTGATCTGGCAGATGTAAAATATACTGGTTTACAGAACAAAGGTAACATCCCACTGATAAGTTGTGCAGAACATTGGACATTGGAAGAAGCCTTGCATTGGTTTACTTCAGTTCATGTTTAATGGGATTTTATTGAGGATTTGTAATTTAAATATATAAAGAACCATACCATTCATTAAAGAAAGTAAGACACAGTGGAAGAAACAGCAGACATTCATTCCTTCACTTTTACAACTAGTCCATTGTTTTTTTTTTCTTACAGCAGACATGATGAGTTTAGGATTAATGACTAATCTATCAGAATCTTTTAAGCCAGAATCCACTTTCCAGCCAGTATGTAAGAAATAGATGTTTTAAAATTACTATATAAATACTCTTGGGTCTTTGCCGTTACTATCTTTGTGTTTACAGAAGTCGTTCTATTTATTCATATGTGTATTTTCTATAATGGCACAGTGTCCTAACTTTTGTACGGTTGGTGACATAACCTAGACTTTGGTCTGTTCCTGGCGTAGCTGTTGTGTTGGTCTGATGCAATGTCAGGAACAGTTATTGTCGGAATTATCATTCCCTATGTAGAGATTGTATGGCAACGTATCCCATGTATAGGAATATCAGGATCAGCTTAGCTGTTTTTTTTCAGAATCAATTAATAAAAAAAAAAAACTACGAAGGCTTCGCGTTATGTCTGGTTTGATCACTGTGATTCTTTCTTTAAGTGTTTCTGCTGTGTGTGAATTACTCAGTATCACTCTGTGCTTTAGGAGGTGCGTTTACGAGAAGAAGAGAAAGCTTCAGTGCACTCCTCTGTGGGGATTTCACAGCCATGTGAACGACCGATAATAACCTCACATGTGTCCTCTTGCTCCCTTTTCCACCCTTCTTTTTCCTTGCCTCGCTCTCTCACTCACTTGCCCATCATCTCGTCTCTGTTTCTGCTCCTAAGCTGGATTTATCTCCTGCTTTTGAGTTTTACCAAACCTCACTTCTAACATAAAAATTAAGTTAAGACTTTCTTTGTTTCCAGAAAGCTGTGACACAAAAGAGGCTTTAAAAAGGTTCCTCTGATGGCATCCAAACTACTGGAGAAAACACACATGATGTGCTGCTAGCAACACATTCTGCAAGATGGACAGAAAATAGCAAAGTGTAACACCTGGGGTAAGTGACCATCTCACTCATCAAGTACACACAGACTCACTTTTGCATTGAAGTCCATATGAAATGTTTTAAGATTTTTATAATGTTCAATGCAACTTCCTCTTTCATGGTTATTTCATTTATGGCTCAGATATTACAGTGTGCAAACCTGTTCTGTAACACAGCCTGGTGCGACTGATTTTATAAATGTCAAATTAAGCATAATTTAAATAACCTCAAAATAGTATTAATGTGTTCCTTAGAGAAACTGAAACAGAGCAAATTGGCGAACCAAATTATATAAATCATTGATTTTTTTCTGGCAAAACTTCTATGCTGATACACAAGCATATCTATTTATCCCAATATAAAAAAAAAAGAATTTAGGTTTTTAAATGAATATTTAACTCAAGTCAGAGGTAGCGATTCCCCGATCCAAGATTTGAAATTTTATAATTGGTATCAAAAATCCTGATAGGCCATTCAAAAGTTTATGTTTATGTATGTATTATGTATTCTAAATTCCTATTTGCAAATTAGAAATACTTTACTGAAATTTCTTAAAATCTGGATATATTGAACTGTGGCACTTTATTTCATAATTTAGCGAGTGATACCCAGTCCTGGTCACATGTGAAATGTTTTTTTTTTTAGCTGACAAGACTGTTTTCTAGGAGTGAATCAGCAGAATTGTCTGAGTTCCTACCCAAAATATCCTTCCCCAAATCAGATGTACCTCTCTGCATTCACTTTTTTTTATTGCTAAAGCAAAACCCATAAGTGATCAGTTCTGACCATCAGAGGTTTTTTCGTTCTTTCACTTCCTATTCTGCAGTCAGTTGTTCACACATCATGCTTAGTAGGCAGGAAACTTGAACTTTCTTTAATGTACATTTCTCTTTTTTGCTTAGCCCATTTTTGGTTAACCAAATTTTCCCAGGACCCAAAAGGGTGACTTTGTAATTTTTACTTTTAAGTTTTACTTCTGTTTATTGTGCTCTTGTCATGACTGACAGTGATCAGTGAACATCATCGTTGCTTGTGTTTAGTCTCAGGTAGTAAGAGTTTCAGATCACTAAGTTTTTAAATTACGCATGTTTAGGACTTATTTAGAATGCTGAAATATCAGGTGCGTTATTTTTTGTCAGAGAGGTGCAATAGAATAGTAGTTTTAATATTTTTTGTCTGAATTCATATGGACGTCCTGAGTAACATGCTAGTACTTTACGCTCTTCTGAAACTCTGAATTTAATTTAAATGGTCCTAATTTAAATTAGTGAAGCAGTGAATCTAGTGAACCCAACACAGGTGCTTTGCTGCAGGCAGATTTTGGTAAGTTTTGACTTTTTGTCTTTTCTACAGGTGCAGCGTTGGTCCGTTATGAATAGTGGCTGTTTGAAAGATGTCCTCCCTTTCTACGACTGATATCACTGATGTTGGTCATGGTACTACTCCTCTAGTTTTTTTATTACATTTGTATATTATTGTAAAATATGTATGAATAGCAGATGATATTGTGTGTTATTATATGAGTTGTTTTGTGATTGTGACATTTGTCATTTATTAGTTTAGTGTGTGTGTTTAGGGGGATCTTTCTGCCGTGTCAGTGAAGACGGCCGTTCAGCAGGGCTGGCAGAAGTAAAACAGGAGAGCCAGTCTTTTCTCAGTCAGACAGCCTTACACACTTCAGACAATGACCTGAATAAAACGCTGCTCATGGAGCCCAGCGACATTAAGCTGTTCCCCTCAGAGGAAACACCTGCACCAGGTGAGGGTTTGTGTGTCAGTGTACAAGATTTCAGTCTTTATAATTACACAACTGCATGTTTGTGTCTGGAATACTACTTATTTTATCAATAAAGTTTCACTTCGCTTACAGTATTGAATATAAGTTGTTGATATTAAATAAGTTGGGATTTGTGACTTACAGTACTCTACTGGAGCATGTATCAGCATGCATGTCAATATGTGATTAGGAATATGTGTGTTTTTCTCAACTGTTGTGGTTGATCCGGCACAACTGGTTCAAGGAAATGAAGATTCAGTTTAGCTGTGGGCTGTAGAGTTCATGTTTGTGTACATTTGGATTTGAGTTATTTAATTTAAATATTGATTTATATTAAATGCTTGAATTGTCCACTGGGTATCACACATTTTGGCCCTTGGATTTTAACTTAAAGGACAAAATGCATACTAGAAAACTCCAAGTATGACACATGCATGTCAGAAACCCTTGTAAAGCATTACATTTAACTGTGTACAGTGGAAACCCATAACATAACATCAACAAAGATTTAGCTCATAGTAAGTGGGAGAGGTTTATAGTACCAATATTGTATGTTCATATGCATTTTGTACTACCTCTGAATGTGGTTTGATCAGATCAAGAACCATTTTGAACCAATTTTACTTATATAGTTATTTATTTAGTAGATCTATCCAGAGTGTCTTACTATCTAAGGTACAGTTAATCTCTCTAAACTTTTGATAATTTAAAATGGATTGTAAAGGAAAGTGTTCAGGGGGTCTCAAATGTACAGACACAAAGGCAAGCGTTAAAAGGGATACTCAAAAAACTGCGATTTCTGGGCCACCATATACTACCATAGTAGAAGTTTTAATCTAAAGTGCTCCAAAACTGTTTGTTTCTTCTTTTGTGTTCAACATATCATTACTATGGTAATAGTGATCCAGAAATCTTAGTTGCTTACGTTCTTCCAAACATCTTTCTTTGTGTGTAACCGAAAAAAATAAGAAACTTATACAGGTTTGGAACAATGAAATGTTGAGTTATTCATGGCACAGTTAAAATTTTTAAGTGGACTATCCCTTTAACCCTTTGTGTCTTTATATTGCTGTTCTGTCTGTGTTTTTACAGGGGGTCAGCCAGCGAAGAGAAAGAAGGGCCCTGCTCCTAAGATGCTGGGGAACGAGGTGTGTAGTGTGTGCGGAGACAAAGCATCTGGCTTTCATTACAATGTTCTGAGCTGTGAGGGCTGTAAAGGTTTCTTCAGACGCAGTGTAATCAAAGGAGCTCAGTACACCTGCAAGAACTCGGGCCGCTGCGAGATGGACATGTACATGCGCCGCAAGTGTCAGCAGTGCCGTCTGCGGAAATGCAGAGAGGCAGGAATGCTGGAACAATGTAAGTAATTATTATTATTATAATTAGATTATTTACTGTTTTCAAAGTTAATTCAGGACTGAATGGATTCTTTATTTGGCCCAAATCAAACTGCAAATAGGACCACACCCTTAGACGCCCTCAGACACATTCTTCTGACATCTTATCTCTTATCTCAAATAATATGTATGACACATCTTGATTGTTGTGACTATTGTTGTTATCTGGTTATCCGATAACTTATACATCACTCAATAAGGTGTGCTATCAGAGGAGCAGATCCGATTAAAGAAAATGAAAAAACAGGAGGAAGAGACTGCACGGACATCTACGGTGGCAACGCCCAGCCCCGCCCCCGAGATGCCTCCTCTGGCTCCTGAACAGCAAGAAATGATAGAAAAGCTAGTGGCCATGCAGAAACAGTGCAACAAACGCTCATTTCTGGACCGGCCAAAAGTTACTGTGAGTGCATAGATCAAGTATATGACTTTAGTGTAATGTCAAGTATCTAAGTCAAGTTTCTATAAAACAAAATTTGTGTGTCACTTTGATATTTAGAAAAATAGATGGATAATTTATGTCTATAGCGGGTTTGATCCTCCTGAGGGTTTGATTTGAAGACTTTTTAGAAATATCTAATGGAACATCTTCGAAAGGAAAAAGACAGAGTTTAGGGGTTTTGATGAATGCTTTTAACTGAAAAGCTTGTGTTGGTTTTATGTCCATGCATAACAATTGAATGAGTGTCGCTGCCAACACTCTTGAAAATATCTTCTTCCATATTTCAGTTTGTGTATGCGTATGAGGTATTTTATTGTTTTCAGCACATTAGTTTTGAGTATTTTTGTGTCTTATTATTCACTTTTAAACAATTTTGGCTTATCTCTCTTTTGATTTTTTCCAGCCGTGGCCACAGAGTCAGGACCCACTTAACCGTGAGGTTCGACAGCAGCGTTTTGCTCATTTTACTGAGCTGGCCATCATGTCTGTGCAGGAAATTGTAGACTTTGCTAAACAGCTGCCTGGCTTCCTGGAGCTCACCCGAGAGGACCAGATCGCCCTGCTGAAGACCTCAACAATAGAGGTTGGTCTGAATGACCTCTAACACATTTTCTTTCTGGGATTTGTTGTTTTGTGTGTGCAGATGGAGAACTTTTATTTGGCAGGCCTGTTATACGAATGAATGGTGTTCAAGATATATTTTGAATAAATGTTAAACATTTAGAACATGTAAATGTGTTTACTTGGACATGAAGGATGTGATGTTTAGCACACTACATTCTAAAAAAGAGAAGTGTTTAAAAAGAACTACTATGGGGTTTCACGTTTTCTCAGTGGTTATTTTTATTACCAAGTCTAAGGTGTCAATATTGATTGTTATTGTTATGTAGATCATGCTGCTAGAGACTTCCAGACGTTACGATCCAGCGCTAGAGAGCATCACCTTCCTCAAAGACTTCAGTTACAATAAGGAGGATTTTGCTAAAGCTGGTATGGCATGCTGATAAAATATCAAAAATATTTTGTAACTGTTTTGAGCCTAATGATGATCTTTTATTTGATTTTATCATGTTTATCAAGCTAATTTTTCTTGTCCCTTTCCCCTCGTGCTTTTCTGCAGGACTGCAGTTCGAGTTCATCAACCCCATCTTTGAATTCTCTAAGGGTATGAATGACCTACACCTGGATGAGGCAGAGTATGCTTTGCTTATCGCTATCAACATTTTCTCAGCAGGTGTGTTTGACCCTCAATTATTAATCTTATTATTATTCTGTTTCTTTTTTAAAAGTATGTGTGATTTTGCAGATGGACAATTTATTGATCCTTAAGAGATTTTTTGTTTTAGTCTTGCATTGGTTGTGATGTTGGTTTATTTCCAAGAGATCTTAAAATAAAAATTTCTCTCAACACACATTTTCTTTATGAAATATCATCTGGAAAATATAAACATTAGTAATTTTTCTTGTATTTTGTCTGTCTGTGTCTATGTCCGTGTGTGAATCAGACCGACCCAACGTGCAGGATCACGATTTAGTGGAAAGACTACAGCAGCCTTATGTTGATGCCCTCCATTCGTACATCAGAATAAAACGACCCAATGTGAGTATAATAAACTGCCATCGTTAAAACACAATATTGTGAAACTATATGACTCTCTCTTCCCTGCAAAACACAAAAGAAGATATTTTAAAACATATTGTTAACTGTACAGAGCGGGCAGCCATTCACTCATTCACTTGCATTGGTTTTATGTTTATACATTGCAAGTGAATGGATGTCGCTGCCCTTATTTTTTAAATATCTTCTTTTGTGTTGTGAAGATGAAAGAGAGTTAGAAGAGGGACATTGAAAAGACAAGAGTGTGAGTAAATTAATATAACGTTTTATGTTGTACACACACACACACACACACACACACACACACACACACACACACACACACACACACACACACACACACACACACACACACACACACACACACACACACACAAATATGGATTTGTTGCTTTTTTTGTAAAAAATAAATAGACTTAGATAGAATTTATTATTTCTAATAATGTTGTCTTTTTTACAATTATGTTTAACATGTTCAGCCTGATCCAACAGACAAATTTAAAGGATAATTTGAATATTTACTAAATGTATGGATACAGGTAAAATAAAACGTCATGTATACACAAACACATACTTTGTCGCCATGTGGTGGCACTCTTGAATCCACCATTCCACTGATAATCTACAGCTAAATGGATGTTAATTGTTATGATATCATTGATATGTAACTTGCTTCTGTTTTATGTCCACAAAAGGATCATCTGATGTTTCCCCGAATGCTGATGAAGCTGGTCAGCCTCCGCACACTGAGCAGTGTCCACTCGGAGCAAGTCTTTGCTCTACGCCTTCAAGACAAGAAACTCCCACCTCTGCTCTCTGAAATCTGGGATGTTCAGGAGTGAACCAGAGCTCCAAACCAGAACAAAGTTAACGAAACCTAGGGCCTCATTAGACCAAGCACGGGTGTGGTGACTGACCTCATATTGTCCCCAAGGGCCTAAAATGTCTCCCACTTTGGCATGGAGCCAGTCATAGGAAGTCTGGTTTATCAACATATTTTGAACGCGGTAGTCAGTGGCCTGCTTCCGTTGAATGTGCTATTGACAAAACTGTTTGGCCAGAAGTGGCTCAGGGACCGTTCGGAATCAGAAATGGTTGTTTGACCATCATTTGAGCTTGGGGATCTGGATGCGTGTTCATTCAGAGACTTACTTGCTGGTGGAAGTGGCCACAAATAATGTGGCTGTGATTTGTGTGTGTGTGTGTGTAGTTTATCCATAATGTTTCCAGTTCCAAGAGCTTTTTGCAGGTTTTGGCAGTGATTTCTACTCTCTGATTTACAAAAATGGATGAGTTAAAAGCCCCTTATTACAGAAATGTTTTATTTACTGTGTTTTCAGATTCAGCTCTGCTTGATTTGTTGAATATGGCTGTCAGCCATTTGATTTTTATTTTATGAGTATGCATAAATCACACACAGCGTTAGGTGCAGTCTTTTTTCATACTTCAATTATTATCCACTCAATCAATTATGATTTATATAACATTATGTTTGACTCACATTTAATCTTGTAGTTAACATTTAAAAGCAGTCTCCTGCTAATGCACCAAACTTTAAGTTTTGTGTGAAAAGAAATAGTCAGTACTTTACAAATTGTAGCAATTTCAAAACACAATACTCTGACCCAGCACATCCCAAATAACACAAGCAGTTTTGTTGTTTGTTGGTTGTTTTGGATAATCTGGAATGTTATAAATGGGCTCGTTATGTTGGGGTATTTAGCACAACAAGCCAATTTTTTGGATTAGTCTATTATTTGAAGATCTGAGTCAGTATAGTGTGTTGTGGCCAGGGTTCAGTTAGAGTCATTGGAGATGTTAACCCAAATCTGTGTGCTGCTTAACTCATAGCTACTACTGAGAGGGTGAGAGATAGAGATGTATGGGACCTTGACATGACGTAATGCTGATCTTTCTCACTTGGAAATAAAAATCTTCAGCCTAACATTTTTTGCAGAAACTGATCAGCTTTATGTCTTAATTCTATGAAACTGCCTAATGTCAGAATGTCTTGATAAATAACAACATAATATTTTTTTGTTTATGTATATTCAGGCCCCTCCCAAACTCAGTTTAAGAATATTCTTAACATCACTATACATAAAAAATAATTTTTTTATTTTTTATGCATTTTTCTGAAATGTTAAATCCAAATTTAGTTGTACCTCACACATGTGACCCCGTCTGTGAAATCCAGGCCGAACTTTCAAAATCAAGTTGAGATGACAAGTGTCAAAGTTTGATTTATTCATTTCACTATGATTAAAATTTTCAATATTTCAATAAAGTCAATATTTCATATATCAAAGTTATATTTTTACAAAATATTCTTTAAAAAATTGTTTTAGGGTTTTACGTGGAACATCACAAATAATTGTGTTTCCGTGACAGTGACACATATCGCAACATTGTCCTTTAACCAATGAAATGTTGACAATGTTTTTAAACTAAAACCATCAAATCATTTTGGTTCTGAAAAACAAACGGTTCAAGAGACAAGAGAGCTTTGTAAAGTTTAGATACAGATTCTTACCTCACATTTAGCAATGCAAGCAACTGACTATTGTGACCACCATTCCGGGTTTACTGGTCTTAATAAACCTTTGTGAGGGGTTTTGAGTAAATACTAATTGAAAAACTAACATGGCTAAAATTAAAATAATTATTTAGCTAACTCAGTTGGTTTGCTGTGGTATTTTCTGCTTTGACTGTGGATGTTATTTTGAGTTTGATTTAAGCCTGGAGAAATAGGTTCTGTGAAGACATGCCCACGTGATGGTTGCATTGTTTTGGCTTATGTAAGACGTAGGGTCATGTGCATTTTCGTCTGCCGACAACCTCTCTGTCAGTTAATGAAGTTGCTTATTGGTTGCTGTTTATTAATGGTATCCTCATGTTTTTGCTGGTTTCTATCAACCCTTTTAGATTTTAACCCTACCATAACAGACATTTCAAAACATCTGCAAAGGCTTTAAGATGCAAGGATGGGATGGCGGTGACTACAACTCAAGTCTATGAGACATGCAACTTGTCCACATAAAACTTTTGTGATCATCTTGTTGATCTCTCATTGCTAAGTAAAAAAGTGTATATGTGCAAACAGAACATGATGAGAAAATGTTTGAATTCCAGAAGTGATGAATCTAATGAATTATTAATACCTCTGCTCAATACTTTCTCTCCAAACCGAAATCATGAAATTGTCTTCTAACAGGTTACCACATCAAGGAAGTGTTTAATGCAAATATGACTGTGCTCTCAGCTCAATGGACCTTTTTGCTCTGATAAACTTAGTCTTCAATAGAGAGTTCTTGAATGCAACCTTGTAACGCCTTAAGTTCTTGGATATACTGCTTTATATGTGTAAATTAAAAGTAGACTCAATTTGTTTGTTCTGTGAGAGTATATATTTATCTGATGAAAGAAACCTAGATGACTAAAAGCCTCAACTATTCTTTATACAAAAAGACATTTACTTAAAACTGGGAACCTCCATATTGTTTCTGTCTTTTTTTATTCTGCTGTTTTTTAATAGATAAGGGTTGACCCTGTAAATAAATAATGAATCTAAGCTCACAATGTCGGTGTCATTATTCTGTCTGTTTGCATTTATTTATGTATCATTGGCCATCCTAAAGGCGAATTGTATCAATTTTGTTAAACCATGACATGAATGCATTTGACACATACTTTCATAAAAAGGCATAAACATTGCTTTATACAATCCATTTTTATCGGAATATCTGCATAGAACCCTTTAGATAAAAAATTGGATATCAGTTTGGGAAAAATTACGTTTTCTTTTCTATTATGCATTATTTCTATTCGGTTTAGGCGACTAAAATCAATCATAAGTAAATGATGTGACATACAGCAAAGTATGGTGACCCATACTCAGAATTCGTGTTCTACATTTAACCCATCCAAAGTGAACACACACACCAACCGTGAACACACACCCACCGCAGTGGGCAGCCATTTATTCTGCAGTGCCCGGCGAGCAGTTGGGGGTTCGGTACTTTCTCAAGGGCACCTAAATTATGACATTGCCAACCGAGACTTGAACCCACAACCCTAGGGTTAGGGATCAAACTCTCCAACCACTAGGCCATGACTTCCCCCGTAAAGGTAATAAAGAAGTTAATTATAATAAATAAACACATTTCTATGATATTAATACACAAGATATCAATGTCCAACAATATACTTTACAAATTATTAACATCCCATTTGTAGTTCATATAAAAAAGAGTTTTTTTGTTTACTTGATTCATGAATTGTCAAAACTTAGACAAATGCATGTGAATTAAAAACAAGATGCATTAAAATAATTGTTAATTCTGATATCAAGTAACAAATATGGTTCAGTACATGATTTGGTGAACACAAGGGGATTTAACTCTGCATGCAGGAACACTTGATTCATACTGGGGGGGGCACAAATCTAAATAATCTGTGCCTTAAAACATACCCTCTAAATACTTTCTCTGACACCCCAGTTAACCGATAAACACCCCAAAAAACAACAATCCCCCATATAGTGTGTTCCAATGTCTGACGGGATTGTAAACGTGTGAGTATGAGCGTGTGTGGCCCCCTCTGTGAGGTCGAATGGTACAGTCCGGCCGTCAGTCTGTAATGCGGAACTCGCACGCTGGGCTCGACCATAGAGAGAGAGAGAGAGAGAGAGAGAGAGAGAGAGAGAGAGAGAGAGAGCACGAGCATCTTTTATCTCCAAACACGATCTTCGCTCAACCGCAATGGATGTGTCACGTCCTAACACCGTCGAATAACACTCAGTGGTGTGTTTCAGAGACGACTGGGTGTTAAAAAGGTGTTCAGCAGTGCCACTAAAGCCGAGAACCGTTAGCTTTGGGGATAAGCTTAGCTCCTGGAGGTCAGTATGTCTAATGTTGTCTTATAACGGATGGGATGCTGATGCTGTGGATGAGAGAGGCTGTGATTGGATGGATGGTCTTTCTCTTTAAAGGGATGTGGATGTGAGCAGCTGGTTGTGGAAGCAGATTTGACAGCTAGCTGGGAGCAGCTATGTGATGCTGTAAGCTGATGCTACAGTAACCTTCACTGTGTTTCTGTTGCCAGATATTGTCATCCCCCCTTGCAGACAAACATCTCATGTGATCTTCAATTGATACATTTGAAGCAGATGTCAAATCCCTGGCCTGTTCATGGTCTGTTGTTCTCCAGAGGTCACAGGGACAGTGCTTTGTTATCCAGAGGGGGTCAGGATGTGCTCATGATGCTGTGATGCAGGAAGCCCTTGTCTCTTAAGAAACAGCCCCTCTGGAGTGATGCTCTATGGCTTCATTCTGGTGAAACTGTGCCTGTTGTTTGTCTTTGGCTGAAATGTGAGACAGTGCCGTTTCCTGTCACTGTTTGCAAATTATTCTCTTTATTCAATTATTCATGGACGAATCATTAGGTTGTGCATCATACATAAATCACGAGCAGCTACTTCAGGTGTAGAAGGGAAATTCGGAAGGTTCGTGGAGATGATAGAAAGTCTATCGCCAGGTTGGTTGTCACAAACCTGTATGTGACAGTATTGGTATGAAGAGGTTTGGATTTCGTGCTGTTACAATAAAGGCAATGTGGGCGGTGGTGACATTCTTCAAAGTATCTTAAATTGTGTCGTGCCGAAGTCTATCGTAAGGGAAGATAGAATATAATGAGAGTTTTCTTTTTGCCTCTGTAAAAAGGGTGGGAATACACTAGGACTAAACGGAAGGCTTAATTCTATTCATTGCATAATAATGAGGTATTGTCACCCACATATTAAGAGGTCAGCTGAGAGCCAAGTAACGCGAGTGCCTGTAGAAATTGAAATTTATCAATTGTGTGCGGGATTATATAAACGTGACCCTTCAAGTTCCATCATTTTGATGTAATTGGCAATATGAAATCGGTTCATGCGAACGAGAGTCTCGGTTCCTGCTCTGAATTGAGATTTCATGTTGCATTATGAATGAGTTTAATATAGCCCACACCTTGATGCAGAGAAGTGATCTAAATATTGTTCTGTTTCTCATAAGAACAGAGTTAACCTTGACTTTATTTGATATTGGCTGCCATCCTGTTTGTAACATTTACATGTAATCTTTAGATATGAGCACATTTGTCTAGTGCCTCTAGACTTCAGACTACGAAATTGAGCTCATTGTGTTTTATTTTCAAAATGTATAGATGCTGATACGTTATTTTTAATTTTGTGTGTGGTTAGCCTCTTATCATTAAAAGCTATGTTAAAATGGAACCGGCCAGCTCATCCTCTACTTCTTTATGTGTTCCCAGTGATGTCGTCTGAATGACGTTTTGACTCCATATGTGCGTAAGACAGTGTGGAGTGGGCAGACGGAAGCGTCTGTTTGATCTGATTTAGCCACTGGGGAATTCTGGTTGTGAAGATGATTGGATCACGATTTGATCGAAAAGTGAACATGTGTTGCTTTTGTACCTCTTCACACCTAATGCTTTTTAAATTCATGTCCTACATACACCTTTATAGAGAGAAAAGATTCTTATGATGTTGCGCAGCTTTATAAGGATATTTCAATAGTTCAATAGTCCAAGTGAGGAATACAAGTGAGGCCTGTTGTCACAAGTCTAAGTGTGTTTTTTGTTGGGATGGATTTAAGAAAAAAACCCAGTGCATTTTATAATTAGTTTAACTTTTATTGATTGTCTGGTCTGATAGCACTGGCAGAAAGGCTTATTTTATTTTCAGCACAGCAGTAGCTTGAGGGGTGTGCTGTGAGCATGTGTGCTGTCAAAGGGTGGGATGGCGTTTGGCGATCATGCTCTCTTACTACATGAATAACACTGTGTAATGCGTCACCTCTGGCTGTACAGTCTACACTGGATTTCACCACAACTGAAGGAAAATTACAATCAGATAGGACATATGTTGTTGAAGTTGGCACCTTATCAAAACATGAAGACTGCACTTTGTGTTATGCCGTGTTAACATAAGAGTTGCCTAAGAGAGCCGTGAATGTTGGTTGGGTTGTTTCTGTGTGATATTTTATGAAGCTGGGAACAGCTTTTGTAGCAATTTTATCACAAAGAAGATATCTGGCAGAATGTTGACGGCTGAAAATTCTGGAGCACCGTAGACCACAGTAGAAAAGTTTAAAATGATTGTCAAAGCAAAGTTGCCACCGAACTTTCCTACATTTTCAGAAATATCCTCTTTTGTGCTGAACAGAAAAAAAAACGCTACAATACTATAGTAGTCTATGATGCCCCAGAATTGTTAGTTGCTAAGATTCTTTCAAATATATGTTTAACCCAAAGAAAATATGTATACAGGTTTGGACCAGCTTAAGGGTGAGCAATTTATGACAGTTTTTTTTGTGACATTTATTTGATTTATATAAGTTGTCTTTGTTTTATAATTGGTCAAATTCCTTTACTGAGGAAGTACAATCTTAATTTCCTTTTTATTTGTTTTAAAAAAAGCGGTGAAATTATTTGATAGTAAATTATTTAGAAAAGATCATAACTTTCCTGTTCCTCTAGAAATCGCACAGGACCAACCCTTCTTGATTGTACCCTTCTTTATACCTGTGCACGTGAACGACAATGCCAAGAAGAAAACTATTTGTCTTCTAGGAGGAGGTGAAGTCCTATGTTTGCCTTTTGGGTTTCAAGCACATGTTTGCAAACAGTGCATTTAATATCGGCTGCTATAAAAGTGGTGGAGCAGAAATGTTGTGAAACAGAGTCATAGCTTTTATACTTCCTAAGACTTTTTCATCTTTGAAGCAGACATAAAACAAGATTTCTTATTCCTGGAAAGTGTGTGGGTGATTTTACTTTTGTGTTAATAACTTAGCTTGACATTCGTGTTGCGTACTTACAATAATGTGCTGTCATATAAGTGTCAATAACCTAATGTGTGAGAATATAATTGAAATGAAATCCCAGGTGGCAGTAATAATGCTAATTCAGTTACTCCCCAAAAGCCAACTCGATTGCAATACTAGATAAAAGCAGGCATCTCAGAATCTCTTTAAAACATGTTTTATAGAAAAAAGCTGCATGCATCCTCAGGCCTCTGCAGAGAAAGCTTTTAAGGGACACATTCACTTTTAGCGCTGAGGGTCAGACTGAAAAAAACTAATTTTTAGGTTGTATAGGTATGGTTCTCTAATGGATAGTAGCTCTTTACTTGCTTCTCTCTCTGTCTGAACACTATTGCGTTCTGAGAATACTGATTATTTTAGACTATTCTGTGCCACATCCTCCTGGAACACAAAAAAAGATGTGAACTTTGTTTGGCTCAGGCCATTGTTGAGATAGATTAAAGGTTTCTTTTGTGATTTAGGACTAACCAAGACATCCGTTTGTTCATTTGGAACGAAGCAATTAGCCTCGCTCATTTTTTTGCATTTTTATTGGCCAAAGGCTGTTCATTGTCTAAATGTCTGTATGATGTTAGGGACAGTGTATTGTCTGTTTAAAATAGCCGTCACAGCTGTGCACATGAAAAGAGGCTGTGCTGGTTTCCACGGCGACAGTGTTGAATCTCATTACGGGAGGCTGGTTGTAGAGCCATAATGCTTTTGCACTATGATTGACAGTCTGGGAGATTTCGTCACGTTTCTTACATGCACATTGTACACAAGGTGATGATGTCTGGGTTGTGTGTAATGGATGGGGAAAAGAATCAGAAAATGATCTGTAATTGCTTTGTTTTTTAATTATTAAATTATTAAGTCATGTTAATAAAAAGCTTTTTTAGTTGTACAAGACCAAGTTTCATTTACTTAAACTGAAAAAATAGTTTATAAAATCATTTGCTAAGATCACAATAAAACAACACTTTTGTTTTCTTCATTCACAGAAATGGACACACATTGTTTTGCACACGTCTAAAATAGAATTGTTTGTTCAAAGATTTAAAGGGATAGTCCACCAAAAAAATGTTTAAAAGTTGTTGGAAATCATTATTCATTTCTTTATTCTGATGAACACAAAGAAAGATAATTAGAAAAATGCGTGTAACCAAATAGTTTTTGAAACATTTTGACTACCTAAGTAAGAAAATGACTTTCTTATTCATTATTCGAATGAGATATTTTGAAGAGTGTAGGACAGAAACAGTTTTGAGGCACGCTTTACTACAACTATCATTTCCTACTATAGTGGTCAATCGGGTTCAGGGAATGTTACTGTTACGATTATTTGTCCAAATATCTTTCTAAAATCATTCAAACAAAGATATTTATACAGATTTGGAACAAGTGGAGAGTGAATAATTTTCATATTTGGGTGAACTATCGCTTTAATACGAAGAGAAAACATGTTTTTTCCACTAACAGTGCATTTTAGTTTGACACATCTGATACAGATGTGTTTCCTTAGAATTATTCATAATCTTCAGAAAGGCACGGAGGTCCAGGTGTCGAATGAGTCAGAACATTCTTTGAGGAAAGAAGTAGGCATTTTTGATGTGTTAGTCACAATCTATGTTTCTCTTCTCCCTTCCATCACCTTTCCCCCTCTGAACTGATGTGGACGACAGAAGGGGAGAAAGTGCCACTCCAGCAGAAAGAAAAAGCTACTAATCAATGTATGATACCTCAGGGACATCTCATACATTTCTTTCTAGTACATTCTGTCAGCAAAGCTAGGCATTACAATTAAAGATGCAAGGAAAGACATTTCTTTCAAACCGAAATGTGGCAGAACTAAAAGAGTTGCATAATGCAACTTTTTAAACAAGTTAAGGTACTTTATACTCACCAATTAGTTTGCGCTAGAAAGTAAAACCAGTGTTTAATATTGATTTCAAGTTGTTTACAAACACACATTGAAAATGAAAAGCCTTCAATCCTTCAATCCCTGTTCAAACTCTAGAAGACATTATATAACGAAATCATATGCTCAAATGATACAGTCAAGAATCTGAAACTGGGACCGAACCCCCCATTTAAATACGTCACAATAGGAGGATTTGTTGTTCTATTTATTTTTTTGTCAAAACTAATATATATATATATATATATATTACAATATATGTCATGCTTTCCCCCAAGCTGACTTTCGTGGATGTTTTTTAGTCTCAGAGACGTTCATAATTTAGTTAAGTATAGTTTCATTGCTTTAAAATCTACAATATATTCTTTTCTTAAAACTGACATTCAGAACTTTTTAGGGAGTAAAAGACAGAACAGACAACATGGAGGAAAGGACATTTTGTCGCGGAACTGAGGCTAAGTCTAATCAGCTCATATGTTAAACCCTTATATTATAAAGAGGTGCACATTTTTGCTGAACTTTAATATTTACCTTCCATCCAGGCAGTAGACATAAGCAACTATCTTGTCCTCCAGACATCTTCTTTCACACAAAAACAGATAAAAACATACAAAAGTATGGATGCATGTATTTGTTTACCCTCAAGCGGCATTCGCGCCACAGTCGTCACGTCGTGTGCCAACAATCTATTGTAGTTTGAAGTCAGCAGTATAAACTTTAAAACAAATATCATGTAATGTCATGTGATGGTAAACTATAAATTAATTGTGGCAGGATTTCCCCCCACCCCAAAACAGAGTGCTAAGCGAAAGAGAGAGAAATACGTTGCAACACTGATTGTGGAATTCAATTCTGGAATGAAAATGTTACTTTTTGGTGTAAAGATTTAATTTTACTTGCCTCCGAAGCATATCATTATTTTGTCCATGATGAAGCAAATTCACCTACTCTATTAAAGCTAGACTTTTGGAAATGGTTACAATATTGCATAATCCCACGCTGAAATTCAAGCCCTGACATAGTCGACCAAACCAAAGTCTAAAAAACATTAAGAGATTTCTGTTAAGACTGTCACTTGCAGTTAACCTTTGTTAGTTTAGGGGTTCTTAACCGTTTTACTCCAAGGCCCACCATTGTTTTAACCAATATTCAATGGCCTCACCCAAAAACAAGTCAGCTGGGGTGCAAAGAACAACTGTTTTAGTGCTTAAACCCAAAAGAATTAAAACCCAAATTAAAGAAACATTTACCTCTGTTTAACTCGAAATTATGTTTGTTTCTTGGCACACCTGCATTAAAGCTTTTTCAATCCTCTCTCTTTTAAAATATGTACATGTTGTTCTGTTGTAAGGATTACATAATATTGCGAAACACCAAAAACCTCTAACGCTAGGGAAACATTGAAATGATTTCTCAAGCATGCAGTTGTTTGTCACGTTACAGTGTGTATTAGTGATGAAGAATTCAGCTCCAGATTAACAGTAAAGGCCTGGTTCGAAATTTTAGAAAAACACAAACAGTACAATGACTTACATTCAGCTTACATCTACATGGCAAAGTTATTACAAGGGTGATTTAACTTTTGCTGTGGTTATCATTCATCATTCAACGTTCATTTATTGTGTTCATGTTCAATAATGGATGGTGTCAGAATGCAAACTCCAAAAAATCTGTACATTTGTTATTATTGATTTAGTGTTCAACCATAGGCTGTTCCTCCGGGAATGTAAACGAATATGGGTGAATTGTTGTTCTCTCTACATTTAGGCATATTTTGGAATAGCGTTATATTAAACTTTTACCTTCTACAGCTTTGTAATAACTCCTGAAAAAATGATGGAAATGAACATAATCCCAAATGAAGCCATTCTGTTGTAAGATTTGGATTTGTGGAGGTTAACTTTTCCTTTCTGAAATCAGATCCTCACTTTTTTATTTACATTGTGGCATGTGTGCATGCATATGGACACTGGCACACAAGCAAAACAAATGGCACATTCATGCGGTGAGGACACAGCTGGGCTACAATCCCTTTAGCTGTTCAGAATGAGTGTGTTTATATTTGCTGCTTTGCCCTCTGTCAAGATTTGTTAGAAAAGATTGCCGCTTGCCTTGCATCATGTGCTCTGTTTAATGATATAGTTGATCAGAAATGTACAATATCAGCAATATTGTAGCTCTGTGTGACTTAACACTTTGAATTTGTACAGTACACATTTTTAGATGTTTTGGCAGATCACGCATAAACAGGTTACATAACCCATTCATCATGTATACATTTAATATCATCTAAAAGCGATAACTCACCCAAAATAATTATTTTATTGTTTATTCACCTTTTTCATTTAAAATCTTTTTTCTTTTGTGGAACACAAAAAACGTGATTTCGTATCTGTGTTGTGGGAGTCAATGAGAGTTTATTCTTCAAAAAAATTTGTGTTTTGTTGGAAAGAGATTTTAAGTGACATGAGGGGAATTTTTATTTTGGGTTAACTATCCCTTTAAGACCTGTTAAATGAAGTAGGACACGTAATGTTTTTCGTCATTTACTGCAGAGAACCTGGTATGTGATGGATTACTCCTATAACATTTGCTGTTGTTTTTGCTCCAGAAGGACCCATTCTTGCACACCACAGACCGCAATGTTTGGACACAGCCTGTCTCGATCATCCAACTCCTAGATCTTCTGCGTTTTATTGGACGACTACCTGCTTGAAAGCTGATTGTTGCCTTGGTTACCATGACTTAAAGACACGCCTGAAACAAAGATGGAGAAAAAGAAACCATGTCCCCGCCTCTTGGACTACCTGGTAGTAGTTGGCGCAAGGTAAAATAGATTGTTAAAAGAAGTGTGTGTGGGTGTGTTTTGGTGTGTATACCTGCTTGACTGAATTGAATGGCAGGTGACTTGATTGTGTGTTGTGTTAGTATTTGGTCCATGCAGGTGTGTTCCAGTATAATTGTCAGATAATGTTCAAAGTGGTGGTGCATTACCACATTTGATATAGTTCTGACACTTGGTAGAAAGGAGAAAATAACTGCGTCTGTAACTCCTTTTACACTGTATTTAAATATGATTTTAAAGTTATTCAAAGAAAATGTATTATTAGCAAAAAAAAGCAAATTCAAATACCTGATTCTGAGCAGTGCCATATGTCTGCCACTCACATTGATCTTTGTATCTTTCATCATCAGACAACCCTGCAGTGACAGTGTGGCACAAACACCTCAGCTGCTTAGGCGCTATCCGCTTGAGGACCATAATGACTTTCCTCTGCCGCCTGATGTTGTTTTCTTCTGCCAGCCTGAAGGCTGCCTGAGCATCCGTCAGCGCCGGGTCAGCCTACGCGATGACACTTCATTCGTATTCACCCTCACTGACAAAGACTCAGGCATCACGCGCTTTGGAATCTGTCTCAACTTTTATCGCTCGTTCCAGAAGGGACATCACCGCCCAAGGCTCGAGGGAAAAGGTCAGTGGTCATTTTAATGGAAGATTAGCAGCTTGTGGGGCAGAACTATGACATCATAGTTAATTGTGCCTTTGCCTGGAGCTTGGGGGAATATTTGTGACATTGTCAGTGAAATACAGCATACTGTAATTACTGTCGCATACAATGACATATATTATCAAATTTTCATAATTTTCATATAAATGTAACTACTATGCTATCGGTATCTGCATCAACATGTTCTTTAAGTATGTATGATGATTTTAGGTAAAATGTAATGAAAATATTTACTGAAAATATGTGCTTATTAAAAAGGAAAAGGATATGTGCTTATAAAGACTATCATTTAATTTGTAAAATTGAAGAAAAAAAAACATGCACAATAACAAAAATTAAACAGCAAAGACTTCAAGTCAGAATTTAAAAAGTTATTTTTACTGTCCTCTAAAATTTTGAATGTTAAGCGTTTTAAGTCAGGGTTAAGAGATGGTTCTGTTCTGGAATTGAAGTAATTACAACTTAAGGTTATCATCATATATTACTGCTAAGAAAAGCTATGCCCTGATATCTGTCTTTACAATTTCTACAGGAGACAAAACCCTTCAGGCAGACCCTGCAGTGGAAGCTACAGAAAAATCGGATCCCAACACATTAAGTTTCCTTGGGGAATCTACAGGAGATGGGACTTTGCCACCGGGCGAGATCGGCAATGGCGGAAAGTCACCTCGATCCAAACGTAGCGGTCGAGTGGCTCCACAGAATCGGAACAGCACGTTAACATCTCTGTGTATATTGAGCCACTACCCTTTCTTCTCTACATTCAGGGAGTGTCTGTACATCCTCAAACGTATGGTGGACTGCTGCAGCCAGCGACTTAACCAGAGATCTGGAGCTGGCAAAGCAACACAACGGTGAGAACAGATCCATTTTTTTACTATTATGTAGGAACCTGTGTTACTGTCTCCTACAAGTATATTTAGTGCACAGATGAAACGCATGTAACCTAAATGATTTGCAACATCTTTTTGCAACATAATTGCAGATGTCTAGTCCACATGCAGTGGGCTCAAGCTCTGCGTTTTTGTTCATGTGAGCTACTTTGGCAATGATTCAAATCATGAATAACAGGGTGCTGATGTTTTTGCAAAAGGAAATCACAAGTATAGGGATATGTGACAGCATGTGAGAGAAGGATGTGTAAAATGGGAAAGGTGTGAAGATATGTGTTATAGGGTCAGTAGAGTTTGGGAGGGTGCTTTTTTTTTCCTTAAGGGTTTTATAAGTGGCTCACTGGATGGTGCTTTACATGGGAGAGAGAAAGTGGTTTTTAACAGTATCTCATTCACATATCTCAGAGATAATGGTAACTAAACCCTCGAGTGTCTATTGGTAAACAATACTAGCGATAGCACTCTGGCGCAGATCAATACGCATTCAGCAGAAGGGTTTTTATCTCTGTGATTTTCCTCGTCTGAGTCTATTCTGGTGTAGCCTAGCAACCACATCCTCCATGAGCCACTGTCGTGTTTGCAGGCCTCAATTTGTTTGCTATTAAATTGCCCGGCCAAGCCTTTTTGATTTGCTCCAAGTGTGGAGAATAATTTAACCTGTAAAGCAGTCGCTGTTCTGAACCGGGGATTGCAAATAAGATCTGTCGTGAATGTAGTATTATTGATTTATTTATCTGTTTATTTGACATATTTCACTCACATAAGGTGCCCGTATGATTCTAAGCATCATTTTGCATTTCCTTTGTGTGCTTGTGTGCGTTGTTACCTGTAAACCATTTCTGAAATTACAAATCCTTAAGTTCATAAAAAAGGTAGTTATCGATTTCTTGGACTTCAGCGTACACAAGAATTAGTATTCATCCAGTTACTTCCATTGTATGTTCTCTCAGTACTGCAGTGACCTTGGTTTTACCCATTTGGTGGCTTTGCAGTAGACACAACTCGAGTGCTTTTTAATGATGAAACGGGCCATACTGTTCTCATCTGGTTTGCTCTGTGAGAGAATAATAATCTGCTAATCTAGAACTGTGTTTGTATTGAGAGTAATGAATATCAGCATCTGTGTTCCTTAACAGGCCTTCCGTAAAATGAAATGTGTAACTGTGTAGAAGCTTAAGCAGGTTAATAATGACATCTCAGTAGTTTTGAGAACTCTGATTGACAGTAATAGGAAAAGATAAGACGTGATGAGTGCAACGCAGGGAGAGAGGACAAAACTGGGAGGATGGATAGCAGAAGTGCATGGAGCTGTTGGAGACAGGTTGTATGACAGATTGAGGCCACTGAGTGTTCTCAGAAATGCTGTAGAGGTGGGAGTTTTCAGATGATGCCATTATGACTTAATGCTGTACCTCTGTTCTTCCTACACAACCACAGTCGGCTCTGTCTGGATCCTCCGGGAAAGAGACTGTGCTTGTGTACTTGAACCATGATTAACTAAGCTGTGTTTTAAATAGAAACTTTGTTACTGATTTTGCTTGAGGACCCATATTTTACATTACTCATCATTTGATGACAACCAGATATACAACAATTGTTTTTTGTGCTATTTTTGGTTTTGTTTACATGTAGTATTGTACATGGGATGTATGTTATGAATAAATCAAGTGTTTATACCTAAAAAACCTACATGTGGATGAGGACAAACCATTTTTATTCTTGACAGGGCTGATGCAATGTATCTGCGTTGGCATTGATACAATATTGTTTGAACCAAATACTGATGGATGGAATTCACACCAAACTAAACTGAAACTTTTTGTACTTGGTTATAGCATCTGAATATTCTGCTTTGACTTGCCACATGATTGTCAACTAGATACCAATTTGCATTACCAATACAAATATACAGTGTAAATTTTAAAGGGCGTTTGTAAAAATTATTTTATGAGAATGTAATGTTATTTTATGCACTAACATTGTTTGCCTTTAACTTATATTTTAACTTTGTGCACGTGAATAAGGTTTTATGCATGTGAAACTGATTACACACATGAACATCTGTTTTGCACAAAAATTATCAATGAGAATAAAATCACTCCATACTCTTGAGGACATGCCAAAGCATCTCAATGGGGTTGAAGACAGAGTACCAATGCCCTTACATATAATTTTTTTTCTGTGTGTCCCCTAGTGTTCACTAAGCAATAAAACTAATAATACAATAGCATTTTTATTACAAACAACTCTGCCTCGAACACATTAAAAAAAAATTTAATTTGATGTTCTTGTCACAAACTTTAAAATCACAAATTTGGATCTTTACAACTTTGAGTCCATAACCTTGGTATTGGGCCCGATACCAATGCAAACTTAGTGCTTGTTGTGCTTTTAAACTGTGTGTTCCTGTTCACTGTCATTGTACTTAAAGTGATTAGTAGTTTAATCCTCAACAGTCCATGCCAGCTGCCATTGTTTTTGTGCTATTTTGGTCTCCTCTATTAAGAGAATAAACATCTTATGATACAACAAGAGATCCTAAATAAATTTATCAAAATCAATTTAATAGAAAAGGTCTAATAACAGAAAGAATCAGAATCAATATTTATTGACAGGTGTGTCTACACACATGAGGATTTTATCTTGGTTACAGAAGCTTCGAGAACACAATGTAAGGGGACAAGACAAGTGACAAGTAACATAGGAAACGAAAAGTAAAAAATTAACACACAATGGTGGAAATTCTGTTGATAGATTTTAAAAAATCAAAAATGTATAAAGAGTGACCTTAAGCTACATAATGAACCATTGTAATTGTATGACTTTTTCTTAATCTGTTATCTTAAGTTAAAAAGTGAAATGTGACAAATTTTTATCCATTGACCGCCTGTGTTTTGCTTTCGAGAGGGAGGGGTGGAGTGAGCCACTAGATTTTGCTGGTTTTCAATGACTGGTCCTTTAATACAAATAAAGATTGTAAATTCCAAGCATATTTCATTATATCAGGTCTTTGCATTTTGAATAAATAGTAATTCAATGGTAAAGCTTAAGACTGATTAATAAAAAACTATTTTTATGCTGTCTAATTTAATATTATTCTCAACTAGAAATGGGGAGAACAACAAATTTACTTAACTGTACGCGCATCTCCAAACCCTGATGTTAACATTTTCAAATGTGTATTTCATTCTCTCCCAGGGACACAATGTGGCGTGTGTTTACAGGCGCTCTGTCTGTTGAGGAAAAGGAGAAAGGAAGTCTGGTTTTACAGGACCTGAAGGAGATCGAGTCATGGGTATACAGGCTCCTGCACTCCCCGGTCCCTGTTGCCGGTCAGCGTCGTGTTGATGTCGAAGTTCTCCCCCACGACCTTCAGCCTGCGCTGACGTTTGCCCTTCCCGACCCTTCCCGATTCAGCATGGTAGACTTCCCTCTCCACCTGCCTCTCGAACTGTTAGGAGTTGATGCTTGTCTGCAAGTTCTGGCCTGCATTCTCCTGGAACACAAGGTAGAGATGTCCAGAGGAACAGAACCTTGTATCAATTTGCATATATGTATATAATTATACATAATAGTACTAAAACTGTTCAAGCATTTACAGTATCGACATTGTATTATCAGTAAATTTAAATTCAACCTTTCTGCATGTACGCTGTAAATGTTTATGTTAACAGGAATTTAACTTGAAATAAAAGGTTCCAAAGTATATAAATAATACTATAACTTTGGAATCGTTATTGCTGTATTTACTGAGCTTGATACACTTGAGTTATAATGCTTTACAGCAACTATGTCCTATTTTAGTTAAATGGTTGTTTTTAGATCATCCTAGTGGGATTCAAGAGATTCACTTTCACCCTCCTCTGTCTTTAGGTGGTACTGCAGTCCAGAGATTACAACGCTCTTTCTATGAGTGTCATGGCATTTGTGTCAATGATTTATCCCCTTGAGTATATGTTTCCTGTCATTCCGCTGTTGCCCACCTGCATGGCTTCTGCAGAACAGGTAACACAGTCCATCAGATAGAAAATAAGCAAACCTTTCTATGTTTTGTTAATACTCCCCTTCCTTTTTTTGATTCTAGCTTTTGTTAGCGCCCACTCCTTATGTCATTGGCGTGCCAGCCAGTTTCTTTCTCTACAAGGCTGACTTTAAAATGCCCGATGACGTTTGGTTAGTGGATCTAGACTGCAACAAGGTATTTGTCATGCATTTGTAATCTCCACGGAGAGATGAGCTACTACTCATTAATGTTTTACCAGGAGTGATCCTATGTTAATGATATATTAATGTCCCTTTAGGTCATCGCTCCTACCAATGCAGAAATTCTCCCTCCACTGCCTGAACCCGAGGGCTCTGAGCTGAAGAAGCACTTGAAACAGGTAAATTAGGCTGCTGTTGTTTAGATGTGAACTGTGAAGGGTGATTAGAGGAAGAGGTCCAGAGCTAATGCACAATAATGATGCTGTCATCTTCTTCCAGCTGCTGTAAACAGACTCATTATAATATAGCTTTTAAATAAGATGAACCAAACCAAGGAGTACTGAGCTGCAGCAAAGATATTTAATAATAATAGTCATTTAAATCCAGACAGACATTATCTCACAGCTTATGTCGATAGCAAAGATTTAAGATAATTAAATAATCATGTATTATAATAACTGTATATTTTTCCCTTTCTTTGTTCCAGCTCTTGGAGGTAATATGAGATTTGAGTTTCACCTCTTTTAGAGTCATAGTTCTAGTTCTCTCGCTTTACCCTATATACAACCCACTTAGACCCTAAACTAAAGCTTCTGACCTGAATTTCAGTCCCTCTGAGCTTAATCAAAACCCATTAACATCAAAATGTGCATTCAACTGTAACATTTCAATGTATTGTCATACTGACAAGCTCTGTTTGTTCGGAAATTTCATCTATTTTTTTTCATTTTTGCTCGTCTGCAGAGAATCTCCCATCCAAATTAATTTTCCATTTGTTTCATTGTGAATTATAAACATAATTATCATGCTGTCATTGTAATCACTCAAGCCAATATACAATGCATCATCATAAGTGACTTGATCGAAGTGATCTTCATTTGCTATTATGACTCACTATCAATCATAACAGAACTTCTGATGTTCTAAAAACCTGTTTTGAATCGAATTATTGGCGTAGAGACATTTTGATTTCATATTTTTTAAATACTGAACAGCTCAGTGGTTTAGAATCTCATTCTAAATCTGTGTGTATTTCTTAGTAATTTATTAATCAGATTCGAGCTTCTCTGGAGAATTTTTGTTTAACTTTACTTTAAAACATGAAGACCAGAATTGGATTGTGAAAATCCAGTATGTTTGTGGATAAAATGCCACCTATTTAGAGAGAGAGCGAGAGAGAGCGAGAGAGAGCGAGAGAGAGCGAGAGAGAGCGAGAGAGAGCGAGAGAGCGAGAGAGCGAGAGAGAGCGAGAGAGAGCGAGAGAGAGCGAGAGAGAGCGAGAGAGCGAGAGAGAGAGAGAGAGAGCGAGAGAGAGCGATAAAGAGCGAGAGAGAAAGAGAGACCCCTTTTCACTTTAATTTCATAAGCCACTGGTTTTAATAATGATCTTTCATCTCAGATAGGTGTGTCTGTGCATACTCATGCTGTATGATGCATATAACCTCTTTGCCTTTATGGTTGCTCTCCTCCCTTTTATAATGTTCACTCCCTTCTGGTCACATGATTTCCTTCTCAGTGACAGGTGGTCATGTGACATTACCTCCGTGTTTTCTTGTGCTCTTCAGTGTCTGGTAAGGTTGACTGTGATCACCCAAAAGCAGATCTTCGCATCCGATACCAAGGTTTACCCATCTTTGCTCTCTGAATGTGCCATGTTCCGTCTGCACGGAAAATATTTCCTGGCTCCTTCCCCTTCATCAAACATACGCCACACTCGTAGCACTAGAGATACTTTAACTGTGCTATATCCTTAACATATATTTTAAATTTCAAAAAGATATGATTACTCCGTATCTTCTTAATAAACATACTCATAAACATCCCAACGTAAAGTGAAAGAGTGTTTTTCCGCCTAATGTCTCTGTATTTCTGTGTGATGAAGATTGTACAAAAGCACTTCAGTATGTTTGGCTTCAGCATGTTTGAATGCAACTTCTCACTTACATTATGCTTATTAACCCAGAGGACTTATGAAGTAGATGGAGCAGATGATGTTATTGGTTCGGTTAGTGTGCTGGCCAAGCGCAGGTTCAGAGAGAATGCCAGCTGAGAGGCATTTGTGCAAGCAATGGCAGAACTCCCAGAGTGCTTTGTTAATGGCTCAATGTGATGACCGCACCCCTTCCCCTCTAACTCTCTCTGACTATTGACATTTTCAATGCAGAACTGTCGTTTTGGGCAAAAGTCTTTCACATTTAAAAATGTTCTTTACCTAACTTTAACAATTATTACAAATCCGGGGACAAGGCTTACTGTCGCTTTTTTGAATGTTATGTCACCTTTTTAACGTTTATAACATTTTATTTAGGATTATTAAGGATGTGTCCATCCCCAATGTTCAGATATTCAGTAGAATTTTCAACAAAAGTTGTTAAAGTCTTGGTCACATAAAGTACTCTATGAGAGACATTATTGCCTGAAGCGATGGTGTTCTTATTTGAGTTTTAATCTGTCAGAATTCACTGTTCGTTATCTCCCTCTCCCATCTCTCTTTCTTTCACTCTATCTGTCTCAAGGCTCTGGCTAGCATGAGTCTGAACACTCAGCCCATTCTGAACCTGGAGAAGTTTCAGGAGGGTCAGGAGCTGTCACTGTTGCCCCCGAGCCGTGACAAAGCTTCTCCCTCCTCCACTGAGTTTAACCCACTCATCTATGGCAACGACGTGGATTCTGTTGACGTTGCCACAAGGTAAAAAGAGTTATGTGTAACCGGTGGGAATATCTACATCAATTAAATTCACTTCAAGTACTTTAGTATTTATTTTCATTTGGCATTGCAGGGTTTGTTTCACTCTCATTTACAGTGAAAATTGTTTCATAATTTTTATTATATCTATCCTGGGTGAGATTTTTCTTTGCAGAGCACAAAAAACTATATTTTGAGGAATGCTGTAACCGTACAACAACAGTGTCCATTCACATCTATTATATGAGCAGAGAACCAACAAGTCAATGACAGCTGCTGTTGTTCGATTACCAGTATTCTCCAAAATATCTTTTGTTTTCTAAGAAAGTAGAACATCATACAGGTTTGAAATTACAAGTAAATGTAAATGATCTGAGTAAATGATGAAAGAACTTTCATTTTTAAGTGAATGATCACTTAAAGGTGTTATTTTTACACTGTAAAGCTTATAAAAAGTCCTTAACATGTCTTACATTTTTTGATGTAGAGTGGCAATGGTGAGGTTCTTCAATTCTCCAAATGTACTGCAAGGGTTCCAGATGCACACTCGCACTCTGCGTCTTTTTCCCCGGCCGGTGGTGGCATTCCAGACCACTTCTTTCCTAGCCTCACGTCCCCGTAGAAATGGTTTCATTGAGAAGCTCTCTCACACTCAGGCAGTTGAATACTATGGAGAATGGGCTCTCAACCCCACCAACCTGGCCTTCCAAAGGATTCATAACAGTGAGAGATAAGCATACACCTATTGTGGGACAAGCATGCCTTTCTCCTACAGACGCAGTTATTTTGTGTGTGGTAGTGATTATACTGTGTGTTTTTGTTTGTCAGATGTGTACGACCCATCTCTAATAGGCGATAAGCCTAAATGGTATGCCCATCAGTTGCAGCCGGTGTTCTACCGTGTGTATGATGGGAACTTTCATCTGGCAGAGGCACTGAGTGGACCAGTGCAGGATGATACCAATGATTCAGATCCTACAGATGACAGGTTAAAAACACCACTCACCTACACATGCAAGAACCAACAATTCAGACTATGAAAGTTACCTTTTTAAACTATAATCTATTCTTTACTCATAGTTTTGCTTGGCTGTTTGTTTCAGTGGCAGTGACAGTGAAGGATATGACGACTCCAGTTCTTCATATTCATCTCTTGGAGACTTTGTGAATGAAATGATCAAAGGCGACATTCAGGGAGACACGCCAAGTGAGTCTTTTCACTTTTAAGTCCCTTTCTCTAACCATGGACTCAAAACAACTGTTACTACCTATTTCATCACTCTATCAATTCACAAGAAAAATATATTAAACACTGAACTTCCTAGAATTTTCTCTAGATCTTCTCAATTATTTTCTTTGTCTCTCTTAAGATGTCGACCCTTTGACTCATGCTGCACTGGGAGATGCTAATGAGGTAGAGATCCATGACTTCCAAGAGTTTAAAGGAGATAGCGGAGAACAAGAGCCGGATACAGACGGCCCTCCTGAGGCCTCAAATGGCCAGCCACTGCGGTCCAGCTCCAGCACAACGGCCAGTTCCAGTCCCAGTACAGTCATACAGGGGGTCAACAATGTGAGTACAGTGTTAAATGTATCTGGGTGTCCATTGGAAGTTTAATTGTACCATCAAACAACTGAGCATGAACTTTGTGAACCTATAAATGTATTTTAATTTGGTGGTTTAAATATTAATGTGCCCTTTTTTTAAAAAGGTTTTAAGAGCATTTTTATTTATCTTAAAGGAGTGTTATATATAGTCCACACACTGTTACTTTTAGAATTATCCTGTAGATTCATCATAAATGTTAAAATAAAATAAATAAAATAAAAAATGTTTATTCTTTTTGCCTCTATTGTGTGCATTTAAATTCACAGTACTCATACAAGTACTTGTCCTATACTTTCTTTTTGCCCTATTCAAAACATATTATCCTTAAATAAAATCTTAAATAAAACACATTCAATCTATTTCTAATCAACACATCCTTTAAGATTTTGCTTAAGCTTTAATTGAGAATTGTCACTTCCATAAAAAGAGGCCAAAAACTTGTGCATTATGACATTTTAACTGTCCTCTTTAACCTGTTTTTTCCAGGAACAGAAGGAACCTGTTGAGATAGAAGCACCGACTAATGTTCCCCTCCAGAACTCTGCTCCAGGATTGGGCGTACCTTTTACAAGACCCACCCCTGAGCCTGTCGCTGCTGACCCAGCCTGTAAGAAGCGGGAGTATGATAACCCTTACTTTGAGCCTCAGTATGGCTTTCCTACAGAGGATGATGCTGACGCAGAAGAGCAGGAGGAAAGTTACACGCCGCGATTTAACCAGAATCTCAACGGCAACAAGTAAGTTCAGTTATTACTGTTGTTCTACTCAGACATCTATAGACAAAAGCTCCATACATCTCTGAACTAAATTTATGCGTTTAGACCATCCCGGCCATTAAGACCCAGCAGTCTGAAGCTTCCGGGTGAATCAGATGGAGAGGGAGATTCCAGAAATAGCTCCCCCAACTCCACCATTTCCAACAACAGCAATGATGGCTTCGGGGGACTCATGTCCTTCGCCAGTAAGTGACCTGCTTAACATAAACTTCATGTCGGCTTTTAAAACTATACCTCATGCTGGGTCTTGAGCAAGGCACCAACACCCCCACTGCTCCCTGGGCACCGAAGCATGGCTGCCCACTGCTCCAGGTGTGTGTTCACAGTGTTTGTGTGTTCACTTACTGTGTGTGTACACTGGGATGAGTTAAATGCAGAGCTCCATACTTGTCAACATCTCAATTCACTTTACTACAGTGTGTGCCATGACCTTCACATTTTTTTGTCTGCCGAAGTTGACTTAAAATATGGGAACATTAAATGTATTTCATTTGTATCTGTTATTTTACGTCTACAGGTAACTTGTATAAAAACCACGGCACAAGCTTCAGTCTGTCCAGTCTGGCTCTGCCTAATAAAGCGAGAGAGAAGAATACACCCTTCCCCAGTCTCAAAGGTAGACACAGCCCTTCCATCTCTCAACCCTCTCGCACACCCATCTGCTAGTGTTCTGTCTCCTCATTATTCATTTCTCAAGTTCTGCTATCTCCTCTAGTCTTGTCTGTCATCTTGTTATCCTTCTCCTTCAAAATCTTTTATCTTTTTCTCTCCCTACTTCTGTTATTCTCTGTATATAGAAAATGATCTCCCCGTTCAATTGTTGATAATTCTGGATTCATTACAATAAGAATTGTCTTACCAAATCAGTTCATTTTTGCAGTTTTCTCTTTTACATATTGTGTTTTAAAGAATATTTTAATTTAACAGAGGACACAGGTCCCCCCCACAAATGTTCTTTATCTTGTTTTAGTACCCCAGAAATAAAGAGACTATGCCCCTATTATTCTCTTAGAAGGTGTTTCTGTGGAAAATATGGGTTTAAATGTTCATCTTCTAGGGCAGCAACCATGTTTCATGCTTTTGTTGACTTGAATATCTGTTTGTTTATGATTTTGGTTGATGTTTGTATTGCTCAGACGATGGGGATGACAGTCCTGACAGTCCTGGTATGTTTTAAAAGTGTGATGAAAAAAACTGCTGTTTATTTCACTGCTAGACCCTTTGAGTCCTGAGAGAATGAGAATCTCCCTTATCAGTCTTTACCTGATGTTAAAATCAGCATTGGTTCCAAACTCCATGTCTCACCCTTTATTAAATCCGATCCAATTTAAACTCTAAACAGTATTTTTTACGAACTATTAATGTGGGTTATTTTCATGATTGAAATATAAAAATGTACAATCTTCCTGGACAACAGTTTGGAAATTTGAGGATATATGTGTTCTCATATATATCCACTATGCCTTTTCCCATCTTGTTCCTTCTTTTTTTACCTGCTTGGGAATTAATAACAATAGCTAGAACACCTAATAATACATTAGATTGTTTCATTTAAAAGTATTTTATTGTGTAAGTAAAAACTGTTTGCCGGAATGCAGTGTTGTGTGCCCTGTGTTTTCTCCCCATTTGTGTGTCATCTATAATAAAGACAGAGCTGGGGTCTGTTTCATATCTTTTGAATTTCAATTCCACCTACACTGCATGGGTGAATTGAAGAGTGCAAAACCACAGTTAAATTGCTTCTGATTAGCTTCCGCACTGAAATTCAATGGTGGATTTCCACTGAAGTCTCTAAAGAGGAGGCTTTGAACTCCTGTAGCTTTAATGTGGGTGTTAAAATTAGTCTGTAGTGAGTATTTTAATATAGAAACGCGCTCTCAGCTACAGGTGATCTACTTGTGTAGAGGTGGGTACAAGAGAAAACCAAGAGAATCCTGCAGGACTTTTAAGTGGCGAAACCATGCTGTGTTTCGGCTTGCAAGTCTACTGGGAATGTTTTCTTGGCTGTTTAGTGAACAAACTCTTTTAATGTCACTCAGTATGAAAACAGAGAGACAATAAATGAGCACATTTACTATTTGTGGCGCCAAGTGTTGTCTGGTAAACAATTCAGAGGTGTTTTTAGTCTTTTCATAAGCAGTAGACAAACATTACATGAAATGTAAAAGGTTGCGTTTGCCATTTCTAAATATATATGTTTATATGCGATGCTGTTTTGTTTAATTTCTAGTCAAAACACTGTTAAACTAGGCCAAGCATTTGCTGTAGGTGTAAAATGCTTTTCTAACCTAAAAGTGTCTCACTTTCTATCTTCTTTCATTCCCATGCTCTCTGCTGGTTTCTCTGTTGTACATGTACATGTGTCCATTGCTTGTGGTTGTGGGTTGATGTTTGGACTGGTTCCGTCTGGGCCTGTGTTGTTCTCTGTCCCCTCTTTAACCCCTTGCACTAATTCTGGCTTCTGTGTCCAGTATTTGGGCTAAATTCACTAATGGAGATTGTAACAGAGATCGGCCCGGGGAGCGGAGAAGGTGGGTTCCGCCCTTTGCTGCGTGAGCTGCATGCTTCTCCAAAGCCAGTCAGCTACAACTCCCAGCATCCCATTCATCCATGGCTTTCTCATCACTCACATTCCTCTCGGTCACTGTGTTTGTGCTGTTTTTGTTTTATCATAAATTGATGAATTAACTCACAGTTTGGTGAGCAATGGTGGCTTTGAATGTGGGTCTTAGTTTGTGTGTGTAGATGATTTCACAAGGCAACAATTTAACCGTAGAAGGTAATAAAAGGCGCTTTTAATTGTATAGTTATCATTTACCCACTCTCTTGTCATTTAAAGTTTGTACCACTTTATTTCTTCCACAGAAGATATTTTGAAGAATGTTGGTTCTCGGAACCCATGCCCTCGCAAGTCAATGGGTGCAACTGCTGTTTGATTACCAGCTTTCTTAAAAATATCTTCCTCCATGTTTTACTGTGAAAAGAATGTCATACAGGTTGAAATGAAAAGAGGATTAGTCAATCGTGACATTATTTTAAACTTTGGATCAATATCCTGTCACATTAATACAGAACAGCACTCTTGCGTCACTGTTCTGTTAATTTTTTAAACATTGAGTACTACTTTCCAGATTTTTTCTAACACGTGATCTACCACATAGCGTGAGTGTGTAAACACAGCCATCTGTTTGTTCACTTGTTGTATAAAGCAAACACGTCTTGTAAAGGTTGTGCCAAACGCATGTAAGTGTGGCTGAGAAGACACACTTAAGTGCTGTCTACATATATGTCTATGCCCTAATATCAATCAGCCCCATTATGGTATGATCATCTGAATACATTTATTTTTTTAGTTTTCTGTGTTGGTCTTGTTGCCATGCAGTCTGTTTCTAACTCAGCCATTCTTTCACTTGTTTCTCACTCTGTTCTTTGCTGAAGTGTGTTTGAATCTAGCAGAATCATTGCTACTGTTGCTGTCCTTACTCCAGTCCTTCAGTTGTGACCTCTAACTTTCCTTATCATTAAACATGTAATACCCTCTTACATTTAATGCCCACCAGTGTCCAAAATACTGACTATAAAGTTGCGATGTGTGAAAACCTGTTTGGACAGAAAGTGTCTTTATATACGTATGTCAGACTCTATGTGAGCGGTGTTGTGTGGTTTTTTTTGAGTGGGTGAAGTTTTTTTACTATTTTATTGTATCAGTAACAGGGATAAAATAAAAACAACTGTGTAGACAATTTAGACTACACATTGTGTTTTATTTCTCTCTTTTTGTTTCTGATAGATCTGATAAGATATGTGTTCCAAATGGTGATGTGGTGTGTTCTTTTTATATGTGGGGTTTACAATGGACACACACACACACACACACACACACACACGCACACACACACACACACACACACACACGTTTTGAAACGTATTTGGTCTCTTCCAGGTGCCCGAGCTCCCAGAGCACTGGTAGATCAGAAGTCATCGGTTATAAAGCACAGTCCCACTGTCAAGAGAGAGTCTCCATCTCCTCAGGGCAGAGCCAACAACACTAGGTACTGAAACTGGTGAATTTCAAAATAAAAATCGTATTAACATTAGCATAAATGAGAATAATATAGCAAAAATAGATGTCTCCAGAGGAAAAAGACTCTGATCTAATAATACTATGGCAATGAAAGGGATACCAACCCCAAAATAAAAATCTACTATGAATTACAAAGAAAGATTTTTGAAAAATGCCAGATACCTGGATTTCTGGGGAACCACTGTAGAGAAAACATTGTATATTTATTTCATCTGTTAAACACAAACAAATATATTTTAAAGAATTTGGGAAACCAAACAGTTCTGGGGGACCTTTGACTACCATTTTATTTCTTTCTATGGTCAGTGGTGTTCCAGAAGAAGCTAACATTACAAATTATTGCTAAAAGTCTTTCTTTGTTTTCAACTGAACTGTGTCATAACTTGATGTTGGATAATGCATTTTCATTTTTGGGAGCAGTATCCCTTTAAGTCTGTGAGTTCTTTATAGCTTGTTTATTAATCCAGTCCTCTGTCTTGGAAATTAAAAATGAATGTATATTTACAGTGAAAACCAGCAGTTTTTGAAAGAGGTGGTCCAGAGCGTACTGGATGGGCAAGGTGTGGGCTGGTTAAACATGAAGAAGGTACGTCGTCTCCTCGAGAACGAACAGCTGCGTGTGTTTGTGCTCAGCAAACTCAACCGTGCCATCCAATCAGAGGAGGACGCTCAGCAAGAAGTTATAAGAGATGTGGTAAGTCAGAGACATCACAACTAAACAATCTTATATCTTACCAGTTTTGTTCATTATATTTTGTGTTCTTCTGCTCATAGGAGATCAACAGAAAGGTTTATAAAGGCATGCTGGACATTTTAAAGTGTACAGTATCTAGTTTGGAGCACTCCTACACTAATGCTGGGCTGGGAGGCATGGCCAGTGTGTTCAGCCTGATGGAAATAGCACGGACCCATTACCAAACCAAAGGTAACCTTCAACTAGCATGTGACAGTAATATTTAATCGGCATACTAAAGTCAAGGACACATTTCATCTTTAAGGAGTACTGTTTTTTCTTACAGCATTATGCAACTACTGACTGTATAAATCATCTGATGTCTTTTTACTTTGGATTTACTTTGGGATTTTGGATTTAGGTTTTTTCTTGGGTTTCACCTCTATACCTATGTAGAAAAACAATCTATACCTCTAAATTAACGTTCTGTCCTGTTTCCTTGCTATTTTCTGTTTCTCTCTGTCCCGCGCTCTATTTCCTCGGCACCCATTTGTGGCCTTTAGATCCAGAGAAGCGGAAACGGAGCCCCACGGAGGGGTTGAGTAGCCCGGGCAGTAAGGAGAGCCCATCGGGCCGAATGGAGGGCGCCAGGGCGGCCGGCGTGCTTCTGGTCCCTCGTATCCAGTTGCCACCCCCCTCCTCCGGAAAAACATCAAGGCAGTTTGATTCACGGAGTCTGAATGAGGAGAATTTTATTGCCTCCATTGGTGTGTAAATCGAAGTGCCCACTGCATGCCCCCTCGCTGCCTGTTACGTACCCTCAGGGGCCACGTGTCCTTTTAAATCCCCATCCCCTATTTCACAGACTGTCTACACCAGCTTTGTACTGCACTGTGGCTTAAAATTTGGATAAATTGTGTAGCTGCTTCCGATCTTTAGATATATGTGGTCAGTGAGTGACACTGTTTCAAAGGAATGCATTGCCTGGTGTAGACACATTACTGGAATACTGGGATGGAAATGAGTTTATTCCCTCTTTCTGGAATGTTCAAGTGTTTTTATTCCGATCCTGTTTGCCAGTCCTGGTTCCCCTTAAATCCATCGGATGCATGCTAGTTTCAGCACCCCGACCTGCAGCTCTGTAGCCAAGAGTTAAATGGTGGGACGGTAAAGGTTTTGGAATGCTCCACTACTAACTGTAAAAGGGTCCTAAGCTGTAATCTCCCCTGTTGACAGTCCCACACTGAGCATAGCTCCCAAAAACTGACCACAGAATTGTGCTTATATTTATAACCATTAATTTTCAATCTTCTCATTGATGGTCATATCTGGGTCTGTGTACAGGGGACAAACCACCCCACCCTATCCAAATACCAACCCCTCATAACGTTGCCTTGTGTGTCCTTTGGTAATAATGCACCTCCAATTCTACGGAATGTCTCTGCACCCCTGCTTCTGCAACACCTCATTTCATTTACCAGCTGTGAGGCTGATTTGTCGTCTTCATCTCACGCCAAGGCCACCCGCCCTCGCCTTGGAGAGCCATTGCCCATTATGGATGACTAGGATGGGAAATGTGAACTAAGGCATGAGGCTGATTTGTATGAGATCCATCGTTCTGGCTCTTCAGGAACAGGGTTGCTTTGGATGTTTTGTAATGGAATCTCACTTGCTTTGATTATGTATGATTTGACGACCCTTCGTTTATTTGCGTACTGCGACGTGTAAACATTACAAAACATCCTTGTTCTGAAAAATGAGACTTGCATTGTTAAGTTTTGTTTATTGTTTTTTTTTTTTAAACAAAAAAGAAAAGCTCATCCTCCATACCTGACGATTCAACCGGCTCTCTGATTCTCTCTCTGTCTTTCTCTCCTTGCTTGCAATGCATCTTGGGTAGAATTGTGGAGCAAGCACCAGGATAACAGAAAGCAAAAAGCTTTGGAAAAAGAACAGAGTAAGATCATTTCCCTAAGCACAAAATTAGACTGTCCTTAACAAGGAATCTGTCCTTCTTCCTGCACTATTCCTCTCCCCTTAATTCAGCTAAACATGCCCAAAATGACTACAGTGCTTGTCCCGCGGCCTTTTAGATATGCCGCCCAAACCCTGAATTCTATCATGACTATTCCTGCAGTAATTAAAAAGATGCAGGGGATTAAATAACACAAAGTAAATGATATTAAAGGGTCAATATAATACACTGCACACACCTGTAAAAATTCTTATCTTTATTGAAATGGCATTATTTGGGCCAGTAGATTAAAATTTTTCACTTGTCTAGGGATGTGCAGTTTAGTCATTTTGACTGCCTGAGCAGCTGTCCGTGTAGTTATTAAAGAATTAGAATCTGTTCCATTTGCATTTTCAGTTCTCCAACTGTTGCTATTGCAAATGGATATTTTGTAACATGAAATTGTTCAAACATTTTTTCAAGTTAGAAATAATCAACTATCAACTTTTAAAAACATATTCAATTTCACATCCCCTCTGTATAGTTGTGCCAAGTACTCACAGCAATCACTACACTTATCTGGTTGGCTCCTTTTTTACTCTGGTTTACTACTTTTCAATATGATGGTTTTACTAGATTTATCTCACATGTTTCTAGATTCATTTGGTTTTGAAGAACAATTTCCTTATTTTTCATTGCTTTCACTTGGTGTAAATACAAGACCTTATTGTATATAATCTTTAATCTGCTTTCATTTTTTCATTTTTCATTGACAGGACAGTTCATGTTAAAGTAAAAGTTCTGTAATCATTTATTCACTCACTCATCCACAAGATATTTTGAAGAATAATAGTTACCAAACAAATAGTTACCAGGCCTCATTTTCATTGTATGGACATAACATTCTAAAAAAAGGTGATACACAGGTTTTTAACAAAGTGGGAAGAATAAATGATGACAGTATTTTAATTTTTAGGTGAACGCTCCCTTTACCTGAGCACTTTTTCTATCATTTGAATGTAAGTGTTAGATGTGAGATAAACTACAATGTGCAACACTTCAGTTATTTATTTCAGTGTAGCATTAAAAAGATTTTTAAGAATGTTGCTATGAAAACTGCTTTTAAAAACTTAGGTGTGATGGTGGACTAACGTTATGCACATTACTAACTTTTCTATAAGATTTGGGGTACAGCTTGTGTATATTTTGCTCATGTCAAAGCCTCATTCAATATTTTGGTTCAAAACAAGTTAAGATCTGCAATTACAGTATGAGTTTGTTTATTCGAGTAGCAGCTGAAGCTTCCTTGTGTGTGATTGGTTGACTGTTTTCTTGCATGTGTGACTGCTTCTGTCTGTGTGTAATATCTAGCGCTACTGTGAACTAATCTGGCCCACTGTCAGCTCATCTGCTTCTGTGAGTTTTCCCAATATGACTGCAGACGTCTTGTATTTTTCTCTCTGCCTGCTTTGTAATGATGAATGGCAGCTGGCTGAAACAGGCTTTATCCCCCTTGATGAATAAAAATGAGCGCTCCATAGAACACAGAAAGCTTCAGCCTGCTGTTAGTCATGTGACGTCCCGAAATGCAGTACAAAGAGTTTGTGGATGGAGCACCTGACTTTGTTTTTTCTGCAGGGGCTGATGGATCAAAACACCGTGTCGAAGTTAGTGACACTGACGAGAAGAAATCTCAAATGAGTGCTGACAGTGGCCTCAGTGTGACCTCTGGCTCACAAGTGGGTTTTAGTTCAGTTCCACGAATTTAATGTATAATGCAAAGAAATTAATTCACACTTCTCGTTTGCTTTGTCATTTGTTCTGTTTTTCATCATCTACAGAAGAGTGACACTGACTCCCTGGCGAGCTCAGAGCCTCCTGCTCTTACTAGAAGCACCAGCCAAGACTCTGAGGCCAGCACAGTGGTAGGGCACGGCCAATACAGAAACACTTACAGTATCTATGCTATATTTAAATCTGCAAGGATATACACTTCTCAAATATGGACATAACCAACCGGACAGTTAAATGAACCCAGAAAGTGCTTTAGTTGACCCAACCATGATTCAAACAGTCTAGACTAAGTTTATTTATAATCTTGTGTTGGTTTGTCCTTACAGTGTTTGAACATGTGATTTAAGTGTATTTGAATAGTTTATTTAAATTTTTTTTTTAATTAATTTGTAAACGAACTCTTCTTTTTTAAATGCATTAACTAACGTAAACTGACAATGAGCAGGATATAAAACAGTACAGTTGTATACATTTATTTATGTTAGACCAAGGTGCATTAAAGTTTATTTTTATAATTTACTCTATAATTTCAAATTTCAAGTTCTTCTACAGAACACAAAAGGAGCTATTTTGAATAATGTTGAAAAATGGCACCCATTCACTTTCATAGGTTTTCTGTCCATACAATAGAATTGAATGGTTGCCACTGTGTTCAGTAAACTTTATTACAATATCTTAAACTATGACAGGAGTGTTTTTTGGGTAACCTATCACTTCAACTATTGTTAACTGTTAAAACATTTGATTTTAAAAATGATTTAATGAAGGCCAAAATAATCATTAACTAAAATTAATAAATTCTTTAGCAACAATGCTCATTGTTAATATTTTGTTGTCTGCGTTGTTGCTAAATACAACGTTTTTGTACAGTGTTTCTATTCTTACATAGGCAGATACCTTTTAAGACAGCAACCAAGCTGAAATTGACCTTTAAACTGTAGATGACTGCTTTTGAACATTCTATGTAGTTTGACAACAACTTTGTGCTTTATATGAATAACATGTCTTACTTGATTGTGCTTGTTTTAATACATTTTGGAGCTAACAAATTGCTAAGTACATAGTATACATTGATGTTGGGAAAAAAAATTATTATTAGATATAACTGGTTTTCATAAAATTGTATAGCATTCAGGGAATCCGTGAATACAGTGCTACCCTAGAATTTGAACTGAGAAGATGCTTATGTCTGCTCAGAACATATATTTATACATATCTATATATTTATTTACTTGATCTTTCAATACAGACAGATTGTTTTTTCCAGTTTGTGCTGAATAAGTAACTTCATTGCATTGCTGACCTCTGACCTTTGCTATGTAGGTTAGCAACAGCTCAGGCGAAACACTGGGTGCAGACAGCGACCTGAGCAGTACGGCTGGAGACGGTGTAACAGGCAGACACGCTGCCCATCTCAACCTATCTCGCGGCACACTGTCTGACAGCGAGATTGAAACAAACCCTGCAACCAGCTCTGTGTTTGTAAGTGTCTGGTCCTCTTTCATATAACTTTTACTTGTGCAGCAGCATAAAGGCTAAACATCTGGGCTATAAAAACATTTGTTATGGGTTCAATATTGTGACTTTGAGGAAGGCCCCGGTTGCTCATATGGTCTTATGCAAGTCTTCCACTGACTCAACCTTGTTCAGCTGGTAGTAAATAAACAAAATATATTGGATTTGGAAATGTCTGCCAGTTAACCAGCCACTGGGTTAATCTTGAAAATGATTATTTTGATGCTCAAGTGGTCAATGTCACTCATATAGGGAAAGACCCATAGGCTGAAGCCAGGTGTAAAGGAACCCATGGTTGTCAATAAGGGAACACCAGTTCCACCCCTTGAGGACACCAGCATGAGGATCTATCTGTGTGAGGGGTTACTGGGTAAGAATAAATCCACTTCTGTAATCCATTCAACTTTCCATTCTTTGGTTCATTTCTTTCCCTTTCTTCTTTTCTTTTTTCCATCTGTGTAACTTGCCTTTTTCATGTAAATTCTTTATTAACAATGGTTTGTGTTATTTTAACATTGAAGCTTTTCTAAACGTATGCTGTAATTTAGTCCTTCATGCTTAGGGGTCTTTATTCTAATGTTTGAAGTAATTTGTTTATGTAAAAAATGCTCACCTTTTATCATCTAGAGCTTTGTAAATTCGTTTTAACTCTCTATTATCTCTTTAATCTCTATTCGCTGTTTGTTCTTTAGTTCTAAATATTATGTTGTATTAATTAGAGTCTGATAAATGAATGGATCTCGTATCTCTGGTGGCACACGGCTTTGCTTCTAACATTCTTACCTTCTCTTCACCTTCTGCTGTATGGCCAATTCCCTCTCTCTCTCGTTTCTTGGTCTCCTTTTTTTAATGCTACAAAGGCCGAGATAAGAGCTCGGTTTGGGACCAGCTGGAGGATGCTGCCATGGAAACCTTTTCTCTGAGTATGAATGACTCTAATCTTTCACCCTCGGGATGTGTGTGTGTGTTTAAAGGAGTTTTTCGCATGGTTTACACATATTCTGCATGCAGTACGAATGCTTTACTGATCTTTACATATTCATGTGAATGGATCATGTCATTCAGACAGCACATGTATGCAGTGTGCTCTGACCCTTGCAGATGCGTTGCCTAAGTGAAGCGATGCTTTTCACAGGATTTCTATTTTTTTTGTACAGCACAAAATTATTTAAAGTCATAACACGTTTCATGCTCAAAATGAACACTAATTGACAAAAAATGCATAAGTGCACTTATATGAAGTTTACTATAATTTGTATGCATTTTATGTTTTTATTTGTTAGAATATTTGTTATGTAAAGTAAAACACTTTCCAGAAGTTGTAAAGTAAATTAATCCAATTAAAGTTGTACAAATGTTAAATATTCCACAGTGTTTATATTGCGTTGGGAAAGTGCTTGTATTCAGATAGTGACATTCACTTGACACGCAGGTGGTCCAGAAATACAAAAACAGCAGTGCGATGTATGACACTCGGCTAAATGTTAAGGTAGAAAAAAATCCATAAATATTTTTTAGTCTTTAATAACCCTCTGGACTGGCTGCTTAAAAAATGCAGTTTAATCAGCCATTGCTATGAATGGAAAGACATTTTGAAACGCTTAAATAAGCTAGGCATATATAATATATTTTCACATAAGCAGCAAATGTTTAGATGTACCATCTTACATAAAAACACACAGAAGAAACAGACCATTAGTGCACTGCAAAGGTAGTATGTGTGAAAGCACAACAACACATGACGGATCCTTACTGCATACATATTGCAATATGCAACGTACTCACTGCATATGGAGCATGTGTGAAACAGGCATAAGGATGAATTTGAGTGTTATTAGACTTAATACATCCTGTCACCAATGCGTTCATATCATACATGATGCATACAGGTTTAGAACCAAAATTCTGAAAAGAAAAGAGTTGTTAATGGTGTGCATGTGTGCATGGCATGTAGAAATAAGCAAAATGCATAAACCACATGGATCCAATCCAGTTTATGTGTTTGTGTTAAACTGGGGGGTGATAAATCCTGCTTTAGAGAATGTGAGAACCATACGCAGCTGTATGGAGGCGTGTGTTATGTTTGTGTTAAAATTAATTTCATACGGGTTGTTTGCAAGTTTTGTTTTTTACAGCATGTTGTGTTCATGTAGGGATAGTAGTTTAGTGAAGCATTCTGTTGTGATCAACACATTGTTTAAGTCCTTATTTTCCATTAAAGTAGAAATCCTTAGTGATTTCTGTCTGTATTTGCTATCATGCAGTTGATGACATTATGCATCAAACATGTTATTATGTTAAATGTTTGTATGTGTGTTTGTGTGTAGGTAAGGAGCGCTCCACACTCTGGGACCAGATGCAGTTTTGGGAAGATGCCTTCCTGGATGCTGTAATGTTGGAAAGGGAAGGAATGGGGATGGATCAAGGACCACAAGAAATGATTGACAGGTTTGTGCATAGAGTTTGTGTACAGATTCAGTCTTCTAGAACCGAACAGCTGAATGGTAACATGTTGTACTTGTTTGAAAAGGCCTAAAGCTGTTTGGTTGTGTAAGACCTTTGAATGTAAACTGTGTTGATGATGTTTTCCAACTACATTTGTGATGTGGTCTGTCAGGTATCTGTCTCTGGGAGATCATGACCGCAAGAGACTGGAGGATGATGAGGACAGATTACTGGCCACTCTTCTGCACAACATGATTGCTTACATGCTTATGATGAAGGTTTGTATACACCTATTTCTTCACAGATTTTGTGTATAAAATTGTGAATCACTTAAATGTTACATACCTCTCTATATTATTTGTGCTATTGTTTTTTGTTTATGTAGGTTAGTAAGAATGACATCAGGAAGAAAGTTCGGCGTCTAATGGGGAAATCTCATATTGGCCTCACACACAGCCAGGAGGTCAATGAACTCTTGGACCGTCTTGCACATTTGGTAAGAAACTGTTAAGGGTTAGTCAAAAACTATTGCATTCAGGTGCTTTGCAGCCTGTCACCTGGAAATAATCAGGTGAATGACAGACTCTGTATTTTGTTACAGAGCGGTAAGGAACTTTCGGTCAGGCCGAGCGGTAGCCGACACATAAAGAAGCAGACGTTTGTTGTGCATGCTGGGACTGATACCACCGGCGACATATTTTTTATGGAGGTACTTGTCTGTTTGTGTAACATTGAGTCAGTCCGGTTGAAATTATGTTCACATTTTCCTCTTTATTGTCTGGAGGTTTGTGATGACTGCATTGTACTTAGAAGTAACATTGGAACCGTCTATGAGCGTTGGTGGTATGAGAAGCTCATAAATATGACCTACTGCCCTAAGACCAAAGTATTGTGTCTTTGGAGGAGGAACGGCCAAGAGACACAGCTTAACAAGTTTTACACCAAGAAGGTAAGAGGCACTAGTTTCATGATCGTAATACTGTATTGTTCTGTTTCAGGATGATGGTTTTACACCATATCATTTTTAATGTGTTTGTTTAGTGTCGAGAACTCTACTATTGTGTTAAAGACAGCATGGAGCGTGCTGCCGCACGACAACAAAGCATCAAACCAGGTAAAGTTTGTATATTGAATGTTTGAGAGATACATTTAAGTGAAATTGGCCACTTTTGGAATCATCAAAGGGTTCCCATTAATTTAATTATGAGATTTTACTTTGTTGAAAAGATGTGAAAACATTTTCCATGTGTAGGCCCAGAGCTGGGAGGAGAGTTTCCAGTTCAGGATATGAAGACAGGGGAGGGTGGTCTCCTTCAGGTCACGTTGGAAGGAATCAACCTCAAATTTATGCACAGCCAGGTAGGAGGTCTTGCCTGTATCCGAACCATGTCAACATGTTTGCCAGATTTTGACACGCACCTTCTTTCATTCTGCGTCCATCTACTTCCCCTTTTTTACTTTCCTTCACTTTCTCATCTATCAACCTCTTCGTGTCCTCATGTCTCTTTTCCTTCTCACTCCTTCTTTCTATTCGTCCCTTTCTTCCTCTGAGAATATTCTCTGGAACAACCGACTGTACTGTCATACTACATGCTCAAAACAAATCAAATACATGTTTACACTTACTATGAAACATTGATTTGGGAATTACACTCTAATTAAAAAAAGTAAATGCTAAAAAGCTGTAAGGGCTGTTCCTTGAGAAGTTCTGAAAGGAAAAGCTGTATTGTTTTCTGTTGTTATTGTTGTTTGGCTATCATTTGCTTAATGATTGTTTTTGGGTTGCATAATCATTAGCAGAGATTTGCTTTTTCAAATGTCAGAACATTCCACCTGCTGTGTGTGTCAGTGTAACGTGTTAATGGTCACGGCGTCCAGCTCTGCTCCTTTCAGTTTGTGAGTGTTGGTGTGATCACGTCGGTTTGTTGTGGTGTGCCGAGGTAAGATGAAGAAACCGGCGAATGTATAAATTACGCTTTGGGAAGGTTTAAAGTGCATTAATCATTAAAAATACTCTAGTGAGATTAAAGAATTTTGCTTTTAAATCCATGCAGTAGTCAGAAACTTGTTTAATAACATTGATTACAGTCAGAGATGCTACCTTAAGATCATACTGTTTCTAAGGCTTCTGTGGTGTTCTAGTATTTTGTTTTTTGACTTCATTACATAGTTATTTGACTCCTAAAAGGTTTTTACAAAGCACAAATATCAATATATGTCATTTTATAAAAAAGGGTCAAAGGAATACAGGATACATGACAATTAATAATGAATTAAGGGGGAAATTCTGACAAATTTAGCTTTAACATACTGTATGAATTACAATATATAATACATAGTTCTTTGAGAGATAATAACTTTTTTTCACCAGTTACTTAAAAAACTACACAAGTTTAGCTGTTTTTAGTTAAACAATTCATACCAAACAAAATGATGTACATTTTAACTTGTAAAAACAATTAAATAAACTGTTTAAACTGTGTAAATGTATGTAAAAAATTCACTTTGAGTAGTTTAGATTTTAGGCTAATTCTAATAGATATATCTAAGCGAATTTCAAAATATTATTTGCTTATGAAATACTTCATTGGTTTGATTATTAGACACTTGTTGCACTGACTTAAATAACATTTTAGTTTAAATTTCTTTTTATCAGCTTTCATTTATTATTAGTGGGTATTATGATTGTCCTATGCTGACGGGGCAGGTGAGGCCCCTAATGTTGTCAGCTGCTATATGCTACTTTCATTTCTTTCGGACCAAAAAATTACAATTATTAATGTATTCAAAATTTCTATGCAGAAACCAAAGATTTAGACAAGATTTGTGTGAGTAGGTTAATGTCTAGTTAAAGCTCTAAAATAGCTTAGCTTGCTCCAGCTTTGAATTTTAGACAGCATGTAAATGTGAGTTTAAGGTTAGAAATAAGCTTTGACAGTATGGGGTTTTGATTGTGTATGTACAGTAGTGTAGTCGTGTGTGTTGTAATGGTTTGGCATTGTTCTGTTTTGGCTGTAGGCATGTGTTAGGGAGCTGGTCTTCTTTGCTGGTGGAGGAGGCATGGAGGGTTATGGGCAGGGATCACATCAGGGCTTTGAACACCATCTAAATATATCAATAATTACAGATATTAACAATTAACATGGTTGTACGGAACCTTTATTCTTTCTGATGTAGTTTAATCCAGAACGGGTGGGCTTGTAGCACCAGGAGGGGAGTTTTCTGCTCTTTTTTCCAATAATAATCCAAACCGTTTCTCTCTCATGCTCTCTCCCCCTGCAAGGAGCGGAAGGTACAACCTCTGCTGTTTTGTTTTGTTTTAGCGTGACTTTTTCCATTTTCTTATCTTTCTTCAACCAGTAGCTTTTCTTGCAGATGTCATTGTGTGTTTTTTTTTTCTTAATTTTTTTTACATGTGTTTCTTTCTTTTTTTGTTGATGGAACTTTCCATGTATGTTTTGCATGGGCCCTTTCAGTGCGGATCACTAGCGCCATGATTTCATTCTCAGCGAAAAGTTCATTCTTTATATAATCTGTAAAGCACTCGCTCATCTGTTAAGAGACTCAGCTTTACTCTCTAGTGCCTAAAAAAATACATGATTTATAAGTCTCTAATGTTTCAAAAACACATTTATCATTCAGATAAATCTAGTTTGAAGAAAAAACGCTCGGGTATTAAAATTCACACATCTCAGTTTCTCCATTTGCGTCACTGGCCCATGTAATTCTCTCAACATGGAAACTTCTTTCTCTCTGTGCAGTCATATTTAAGTTCTGATAGCTTTTCAAGAGCTTGCTTATCATGTTCTTTCTTGGTTTCTCCCTAGTTTAAAGTTACTAACTGTCCAGATTGTCATCTCTTCAAAAAAAAAATACTTTTATTTTTTTTTTCACAAGTGTGTGAGTTGGTAACAGTGTGTCCTGTTGTTTTTTTGTTTGTTTTTGTTTGTTTTAGGTTTTCATAGAGCTGAGTCACATTAAAAAGTGCAATACAGTGAAAGGAGTCTTTGTCCTGGAGGAGTTTGGTAATTACCCCCATTTTAATTCTAGGCCTATACTCGACACAGCGGTAACTCAGTCACAAAAAGACGCAGGGTAGATATGTTTAAAAAAGTCATATTCAGATTTGTTAGATGTACCGGTCAGTTTCATGCACTGGATTACAGGAGCAGTTATACCATATACTTTTTTGGTTCTTTTTAGTTGTAAATTTAATTACATGTTTGGAGAGATTTGTAAACCTAAAGCAGTTGATCATTGTTGATTTTCATTTATTTAACAGCTCAGGTTTGTTGATTTTTTCCTTAGGTTTCCAACATGTGAGAAGTCTGTAATAGTCTGAGTAATCATTAAACAGTCTTTAAAATTGACATCTTCCATTATGCGACTACATTAAATACAGAGGATAACCAGTCAGAATATTCAGTATCTGTGTATATATATATATATATATATATATATATATATATATATATATATATATATATATATATTCATTTCATTTTTTTTTATCTATGGAGCCCATTTAAAAACAACCCAGGGTAGACCAAAGTGTTTTACAAATATATGTATACATATAAATAGAATGTTTAAGCCGTTGAGTAGTTGATACTATATTTTGTAGTTTGAGACAGAAGTTCTAGACTGGGTTACTGCTGTGTCTATGTGCTTCCTTTATTGTAATCCGCCCCCTCATCTTTGCTGCTATGAAAACCTTCATTCTCCAGCAGGTAAAGTGCTGTCACCTTTATCTTTTCTTCTTTCTTTAACTGTCTCCTTCATTAAACTCTGTACATTTGTTATCATCTCTCATACACTCTCCTTCACCACTAATGTCCTTCTTAACCTCATCTGCACTGCCTTCATGTCACATGTTGCTGCTCCTAAACCCAGGTTCATACACTCATGCCTGCAGTAAAAAAACATTTCATAAGTGATGGAAAATCCCAGCAAACCCTGGATTCCCTGTCAGCTTGAACTATCAGTGATATCCCCTCTCTTGCGCTCTGACTTTTTTTTCTCCTCCTTGATTCTGTAACACATTGCGCAAGTGTCTCAGCTTTGTGGGAAATGTCTTCTGATCGTAGATCTTCAGTCATGTGACATCTGGTTCTTGTTGTAAGTTAGGACAAATGATCATTCTACCTACAGGATACATTGTAGTCATACCACAGGAATCTAGAAGCTTGAAATGTCAAGTCTTAATGACAGGGGAATTAATAATATGCTTCGTTCAAAAACCAGCTTGACAGCTGATTATAATGGTTGACTTTACAATTATGTTGTCTTTTAAAGTACTAAAGGATCTTTTAGGAAAAGGCGATCCCAGGACGCATACCGACAAGCTCAGCAAAAAAATTGAGGAATAACATTAGTAATGGTGATAATAAATATAATTCAGCCATTTGTTAAAAGTGTTTCTAAAACATTTTTAATAAATATGATGTGTCTGAGCTATACCCATGTGAGAAGGCTCCATTACCACCAATAAAAACAACCAAACATTCCTCGAAATATATCATGTCAGATTTTGAATGAAAATAGGGTGAATAAAGGGAAACAGAATTGATTCATTTATGAGGTTTTGCACTATTGTACCGACACAAAGTCTGGCGTTCTTTCAAGAGTGTTAGAAATCACGTGACTGAGGTCTTTAGTACAGCATGTCAGCTCACTAGGCTTTGGAACGAAGCCTTGTTATACTTTTACTTGATTTGCCGTGTATCTATCCACTCCTCTATTTCTCTCCCTATTTCTTAAACTTCTTCTATATCTCTCCCGCTGCTCTTTATTTGTTGCCTGTTATTCCACTGCTGTTGAACTATTTGTTTTGTGTCTTGCACTGGGGTTTGCAGTTCCTGAAACTAAAGAAGTGGTGATCCACAAATACAAGACTCCTATGGTAAGGTTTTAGTAGTCAGTACACTACAGAGTACACTATACATCAGAATTGTTTTCAGGTGAAATAACCCCTCTCTTGTCCCTTGTCTCAGGCACATCAGATCTGTTACTCGGTGCTCTGTCTCTTCTCCTACATGGCGGCAGTCAAGGGGAAGGAGGCAGAGGGCAAACCCAAGATGCCGTCTCCTCGTCCACTACCAAGCTAGTAGAGCACAAGTCTCCTATGTTCACTTCAACCTGCTACTGAAATGCCCGCAATACTCCGCGACTACCTGACTGCTTTACCAAGCTCCAAGACCCCTGGTCCGGTCCTGATTCTCAGATGCTGATTCTCAGATGTAGATTTATTCGCATCTTCCTTAAGATTTGATCTCATGCCTGATGTAATGCTCCATATTCTGTATTGTGGGTTCTCGTTTTCATAATATGGAAATTAAACAGGACAAGGCGTGACTACCTTACTTTGATGTAGACATATCTACATGCTTTTTTTATAAATATTTATTTGACCGGAGGCATTGCATGCAGTTCCCTCGCGCAGCTCTTGTGAGTTGGCAGTGGCATGCAGAGAATCAGGTAAATGTTTCGAGCCCCCCCTGCTCACTCGGCCCTCTCTCCCTCTGGTCTGAAATCAGTCCATAGACTGTGTAAGTAATATTTATGTGCTAAAATGTACCGCAAGCTCCAGTCTGTTATGTCTGTGGTGGGTGAAATGTCAAAGTCTTTGCAATCCAGTGCTGCCACGTACAGTATGAGGGGTTTTGCCTTAACCGCCCACGACGGGGCAGCTGTTTCATTCATAAATGTTCCATTTGCCCTTCTTCACCTGCTGTGAATGGTCTACTGTCTGTATATCTCTATAGCTGCCACGTAAAACTCTAACTACTGTACTAGCTGTAAAGATCCCTGTCTGTGAACTGCCGTGTTAAATGCATGTCACTTTAAGAAAAAAGAATATTTCAAAAAATATATAATAATGTACATCTTACTGAAGCAATGTTGAAATAATGTCAAACATGTTAAGATACTGTAGTTTGTTTTTTAGATGTGCAATACTATGAATAATGGATCCTAAGAACAAGTCCAGTCATTCCTTCAAAGTTCCACTGACCTCCAGAGCTCATGATTTGAGAATCAGAAAGTATAGCGGGGGATAAGGAACTAGTTTTGTTTTCTGTTTGTTGTTGTTGTTGCTTTGGAAACAACAATGAAAACTGGCATTATTGATCTTGGAATGGGTAAGCTTGTGTGTCCTGCTACTGAAATGCTGATGGAGCAAGATGTTGTCTACTGAAAAGCATCTATTTAAAGTGTCTTTTGCTGAGTGTGTGTTTGTGTGTAATTTTTGTGCGCGTGCTTGTGTTAGAAAGACGACGAGAGAGTGTGTCTGTTAATGGATACAAGTGTATTAGACCATCTCTTCATGAGGAGCTGGAGGGATATATATTTTAATGTTCTTTTTATGTTTCGCACACATTTTTATTAGATGTACATGTATGAATGTGCGGTGTTCCAATAAATTCAGGTTGTATGCAGACTTAAAATGGACTTGATTTGCCAGTTGACCATTGGTTTGGAGTTGTAAATAGCACAAAACTGATTTTTCAGGGTCCAGGTCCTCTAAAAACAGATGTTGTGGGTTTAGGTCTGTGAGATGAGAGATACAGGTGCACACATTTGTTTGGACTTTCATTTTGGTCTGTGTAATGTCTGGAACAAGAGAGAAAAAAATATAGATATTGGATGTACATATTAAAAAATATTTATAGAACCTGTACAGCTTTGGCAATATGGAAATAAAAGATGTCCGACCTAAATGTGTTGTAGATGATTCCTTTATGCTGATGTTTTATTAAAAATAAAGACTACACTGCAGTTTTCACTTGTCAAGTGTTTTATGTTATCTGGAACATTTTACATTTAGCTTGTGTTGAATATCTCAACTGTCACATTGTGTGTGTGCATGCAGACCATTTACTGATATGACTGCAAATAAATTATCAACAGAATAAATAATTAATGTCTTTATTGTTTTTTTTAGAAAAACAAAACCTTTGCCAATACAATGTAAGTAACGCTCATACAGCATTATTAAAAAAATAGCATCAAGACCTTTTCTATATCGATTACCTTTAAATGCCTGCTCACCAAACACCTACTGAAAAAAATCCTGAGCTGTTTAAAGAGCAACATTGTCTATTGTTTACACAAAACACATGAAACTCTGTTAATATCTATATATCTCATAAAACAACATAATTTACATAATGAAAGGAGAGAAATCTCACTAACTATATTTTGCATTGTTACTGCATTTGTACAAATTGGCCTTTTTTAGGTCATCAAGAACAGTATCCACTAGGCTGATGTCTACACAAGTGTTCAACCCAATTCATTAAGATTTGGAAAATAGCTCATAAATAAGTGCAATGACAAACTCTTCAAGACCAAAACAGAGAATTGTACAGGAAATGAAATGACAATGTTAATCGTTTTTGAAATGTTCATCAAAATGCACAAAGTGCAAATCAAAAGAGAATGAATTGGGAAAACTAAATGCCATACTGTTGTGAACTGGATTAAAACTACAAAAATAGAGCTGAATAATTAATGTGGAAGTAATGCAGCCATTTTAAGACAGAGATTGCGTTTAAATCAATGTTTAAAATCTTTAAGGAGAATTTTTCACAATAACAAAGAGTTAAAAATGGTCATCTTCTGAGAAGACCATATGTCATAAACAAAACATTAATGGCATATGTGCTCACTAAACTCGCACAACATGAGCAATGCGCAAAGACAATGTGTGATTCTGAAAAAATCCACACAATTTGCCTGTTATAATTTATATAAAAAACTAAACATTTCATTGTAAATGTAAATACTTACTTTACACCATCCTAAACCCGGTTCTTACCCTGTATCTAAAACCCAGAAACAGGTCCAAAGAAATTAAATAATGCTTTGTAGGCATGTGCAAGAGAACGCTGAGGATTTAAAAACGCCCTATGAGGTTTATTCCACAGGAAGGAAAACATCTAATTGCTAAACCTGAAATGCCCCGACATCAGCAACAAGTCCCTTCTAGAAGTAAAAGCTTTTAGAGGTTAGAAGTTGTTAAAGTTGCCCATTAGTAATTGTAACCAAACACTGAAAGACTAACTATACATAAATCTAGCAATTAGTTCTTGTCACTGTAGTGTGGTGTGCAAGAAATGTCTACATGTCTCCTCTGACAGTCTTCCGGAGGATCCTAAGACGGGACATGACCTCATCCCAATCCAGATATGCTCCTTCTAGATGTCTTGTGCTCTGAACATGTGATGTGTAACTCTTTCGGCCGTGCAGCAGACGCCAGTTATCAAATGTCACCAAGTCACCTGCACAGAGCCAATGAAATGGCCAGAATCTTGTTTACATTTGTTTCAAATTTATATGACATCATGTTTATCACATCGTTTGCATACAATAAAAGAAAATCTATAAACTGTATTTTTGTATGTATGTTTAGGACAATGCACATGTGACGTTAAACTGTTGTACATTTTTAACCATACTGACCTGGTTCCATTTTGTATGTGAACACATTCTCGGGTCTGTTCAGCAGATCCACAAAAGCCTTTAGAGAGGAGTAAAAGGGCTGAACCTGATGCAGAGGCAGATCCAAAACAGAGTCTCTTGTAGCGTTGTTATAGTTGATCCTTACAACCCGACCTTCAGTGTCCACACTGTGCACAAAAAAACAAGTAAATGCATTGAAAACTATGATTACAAAGAATAACATTATGCCAAACAAAATCTACTAGACCTTATCATTATTCAAAATGACCAACAGATGGTGCTGTTAAGTTCATTATCGATGCAATGCTGGTGTACATCTTATTTATTAAAACACTGTATTAAATAAATAGCTGATTTGTTTATCATAAAGTGATTTCAAATCTGTATATATTTCCTTTTTCTGATTTGCACAGAGAAAGATATTTCAAAGAATGTTTGTAATCAAACAATTTTTGGTCCCCACTTATAACTGTAGTAAAAAATATTATTACTTGTTCTTTTGAATACAAAATGAGATATTTAGAGAAATGCAGGACAACAAACTTTTCTGGGGTAATGTTTGGTTACAAGCATTCGTCCAAATTTCTTTTTTTTTGGTCAACCAAACAAGGAAATGTGATTTGGAACAACTGGAGAGTAGGAAACCCATGATATGATCCAGAACTTTTACTTTTTTACAGTATGCATGATTGTTTCTTAGTATATCTTACTCTATAATGTGGTTTTTAGACTGCACGCTGAAGTCACAGTAATCAGCACCACTGTCTGTGAAGTCCACTCTGAGAGAAGACAGGATGTTAAACGCTTCTGGGTCATCCGTCCTGAGCTGCTCGGCCATGTGAAAGCCATCGACGACTTCACTTTCACCTCCCTGCTGAGCCTGACGGATGCAATGCAGGAACTGCACCTACAGACCACGTACACATTATTAACTATGACACAAATCCCCTCTGTGCAATAATATTTCTGATACTATATGTGTTTCCATCAGTTACCGAAGCACAAGGCCGTTGCGTGCATGCATTGTCTTCATGGCTAAAATGAACAGCATGTGCTATTTAATGTCTAAAGAGCAGTTCTAAAGGTGTGGTGATTCATTAAAAACAAAAGATGCAATGGTACGTCCTAAACATATGTGCCCTTAGTGAGGTGTGCATAGGCTGGGATATATACATTGTTGTAATGTCCAACTAGCACAGAGAAGACGTTCTTATTAAATAAATGCCATTACTAGGTCTAAGCATGATTGTTTTACATTAACAGATGTTGATGTGTTTGTGTGAGCTGTTTTTTACAGTATGAAGTTTCTCCCTGAGGTTTGGTTGTACGTGTACTCACCCCAGGTGGATGATGCAGAGCGGGGTAGTCCGTGTGCAAACTCAATTTGCCAGACGTATATGCAACATTGTTGGCCATAGGCTTGTCCTGCACTTGCCACGTGTGTCTGTGAAAGCACACAGATGTCGACAGATTAGAACAGGTGACTGTGGGCTTGTAAACATTTACTACATCTCTCCATGTATTTATTGTAGGAAACCACAGCTGTAAAATGCTTTCTTGATTTACTATAGTCTTGAGAGTAAATATAAAGACTGGAGAATGGCTGCGATGCACAAAACACATTTCTGTTATGGCAACACTGGTGGTGAAGTGGTTTGTTTAAGACTGATTCTCGATGATCCTGTTAAGATCCCTTCACACGCTTTAACAGACTAGAATAATAACGTTAAATATGAATATATGAAAATAAGAATATGAATGTTGATCATGTACTCATTCATAATAACACTGAAATATAAAATACTGAAGATCAAGAATACTGAAGCTTTTGTCACAAATATATTTTTAATAGTATGTAGCATCAATTACAAATCGTTGTTCTCCTTCTGATATCTCTGTAATTTCATTATAATTAGTCAGCCTTTAAGTTTGTCACTGGGTTTGCAAAAATCTAACTAATAAAAAGTATTTAAAAAGTGATTGTTAACTTTGACAATACAGTATTTGAAGGTGCAGTGTATAAGGATTTTTGAAGGATTTTTTTTACAAATGAACAGTTATATTTTTATTACCGTAGAATAAGCTATTTCTATCTACATACAAAGCGGGTCCTCTTACATGGGAATAGAAGACATGTTTTAACAGTAGCCCTAAATGGACAAAATGCTCTACAGAATGTGTTTGTAAATATCCTTTTCTTCGGCAACGAACTTTTTGTTGTGTGTCTGCCACCGTAGAGTTTCAATCAAGGTTGGCAGGGTAGGGCGTTTTGTAATTTGCAACCAATAGATGCGACCATAAGATACCATAATCTTATATTTAATCTTATAAATAATAATCTTAAATGCAATTTTTATTGCCAAAATTAAAAAAGTAGTGTACTATAGAGTACAATACTGTCCTATTGTAGTATTTTAGTTTACTGCAAGGTAAAAATATTACAATTTTACTGCATATTTTTATAAAAAAAAAGAATATCACAAGCTGTTTCTTAGATGATTAGGGTTTAGGATAAACACAAGAATGTGTGAACTTAAGAAAGGACGAAGAATTGAAGCAGATTGATTTTTTTCAAAAAAACACTGCATCTGTGACCTTGTTACTGAAACCAGAGAGCTTTATGTCAGACACACTGTCTTCAGCCAGTAAACCTTTACACAATAAAGTCTTGAGTTGGCAGATACAATGCTTTTCATTCCAGCTCAGGTCAGGTGAAGCTGATTTCTGGACAGTTTCACCATTCCTGCATGTGTTTCAGTTGAATCTCTGGTCCAGCACTGTGTTAAATCACTACACAGGTGTCAGCCGAGAAAGAGTTCACAGTGATGGCTTTGAAATTACAGCCAGAAGTTCACACTGTGTCTGTCTGTCCTCTCTGACTCCTCTATCTTTCTATCCCTTGAGATTTCCACTCATTCGCAGGTTTCTTCAACCACGATCATCTTTATTATCCTTAATTATATGAAGAAATGGAATTTGGTTTCTGCAGCAAAGTTCATCTACAGCTAATGCTCCCTTTGTTTATAAAAAGGTTTTGTGTTCACTTATCATGTTCCAGTGGGCCTAGAACAATGGAACAGGTTTGTCGTTCACGTCATTTCTCATTTTTTTAAATAGATGTCAGAGGCGTTCTTCTGAGAGATGAACATTGTTCTTAATGTTTGGCAATGGTTAAACCATGAATTGCTTTCATCACATAATATTACTGTAAATAGATGACTCATACCGTGATTTTTACAATGATCATTTTCAAAGGAAAAAATATTTTGGAATGACATTTTGACACACCATTTTTCTCTCAGGTCAATATCAAGGAGGTTTCTGGCGGATAAAGGACTTTAAATCTAGAGGTAAAGGTCAAATAACAACCATTGTTCTTCTGCAATATCTGTATGTGCATGGTGATGGACGAAATAACTGAAATACCAAAAATACTAAAAATGCTATTATATAATACATAGCTTACACTCCTTGCCTTTAAATTAGCATCAATCATTCAGAAAATGCTGTCTAATACGTCCTGACCCATGTCAGCATTATTTTAAAAAAAAAGCTTCTTGAAGTTCTTGAAGGCATGTGTGTTGACTTTGAACCTGAATTTTTTGTTAATCAAAATATTAATGATAGAAATTTTGATTCTGGAAACCATTCGTACCAATCTATCTTTCTAAAAAAACTTTTTAGATAATGATTTTCTAATAAATTGGATTTTTATCCAAATTATGTCATATTTATAATAAACAATTAGGCTAAGCTTTAAGCATTTATTTTAATATTTTCTTTGCAAATATGTTTTATTCTTTAAGATATTGGCGAAACAGCAAACTCTGACACATTGCCTGGGATTAAATATAAAATTTCTTAACATTTTAATAGATACATTTGTTTAATAAACTTACCCTAAGAACATTTAGAAATGTAACTGTTCCTAAATGAAACCCCTGGTTCTTAAAAAGGCTTCAGCTCCTTGTTGCCGAGCAAAGCAATCATCAGACATAATGACTTCCATGAGAAGGGTACTCAGACGACTACTGATCTCCGAACATGTTTTCAACAGACGTTGTGGGATTAAGGAATTTATTTTCCTCAAATGTAAACCTGTCCAGATGTGGGAATTAGGGTAAAAGATGACTCATCTGACCACATCATGTTTTTCCATGACTGATAGCTTTGTGCTCTTTGAGCAGCTTATTTGTTTTTCTTTGTTAATGTTGAGAAGGCAATGGCAGCCAGTTTTGTATGGAATAATTTCAGTGTAGTACGCTCATTTGAGCAAATTACTGCCTGCCAGACATGTGGAAAGTTTGCCAGTCCCTGTCATTGGATGTTTCACTTTAACCACTATTACAAATACTGTTAATAATTCTCTCATTAGCCTACATCATGTTGGCATTATGAGAATGACTGTATAAACGTTACTCCTGTTTACTTTTAATCTGATCATTAAAGCACTCCTGCTACTAAAGTAATCAGGAAAAAAACCATACCCATAAAAGGTGAGGCGAAGATAACCAATTCTCTGGCTCAGTCTTGCCACCTGGCCCTGCTCCACTGGTGCCCCTCTCAGGTACACTATGCCAACCCGTCTCAGAGCCTCCAGCCAGACCAATGCCGCCTTATCATCATGCAAAACCTCCTGAAAGTCTAACGTGGGGATCTTCAGACCAGAATCCCAATATTCACGCTCTGAAACACAAGTCAAAAATGTCCTGTTAATTTTTTTCGTTTAAGGTACATATTCCAAAAGTCAAACTATCCTTAATAAAATCTTTTTTAAGGGACACTGTGTAGCCATCATTTGGTTTTGTACACTCTTACTTATATAAAACACAAAAGAACATATTTTGAGAAAGACCTCATGGGTTTGTGCATACAATGGATTGTTTTTATGCAATTACCAACATTTTTCATCTTTTATATTGTGCAGAAAGTCATTAACTATACAAAGTAAATGCGGGTGCGTGACTTAACCTGGGCTTACCATACAGGGCTAGACACAACAAACTCTAGAACACTGATGTCACACAAATCACACAAAAACTAAATGTATCTCATAATTCACTGATCCCCTTGACTTCGCACAACACAAAGTTTATTTTTGTTCGAATGTTGGTACACTTAAAAAAGGTTTTGTAACATAGGCGTTCCAGGCAAGCAAAGAGGCGGATGTAAATGCAGTGTGAAGGTGAAATTTTATTCTAATCCACTAGGACAAAAGAGGTGTAACAAGACACACCAGCGCGAAAATCTGGACAGAACAAACTAAACAAAAGTCCAAACTAACAGGGGAGACATTTCAGTGGAGTTGCGTAATTTAATGCATAGTTCAATAATTAAATGTTTATTGGTTCCCAAGTAATTTAATTTTAAACATTTTTATTTTTATAAAAGTTTCTGTACATATTTTTTTTTATTTCTTAAACTAAATAAAATCGTGTGGAAACCATTTTAAAAAACTCATTTTTTTACCGTTTTTTCACTTGCAGTGGTTTGGTGTCTATAGAATAGAAGTTAATATGTTTGGTTACCAATTTTGTTCAAAATATGTACTAATGTGTTCAGCAGTGGAAAAAAAGTTCACGTTTAAATGACGAGGGGTGAGTAAAAAATGACAGATTTCTGTTCTATCACTTTAAGACAAAAATATTCAGGGGTCTTTTAAAAAAGAACGCAAATGGAACATGGCAGAAACATTATGCTTGCATATCCACCCCATGACTTCACATAATAAAGAATCTTATGTGTGTTAAGACGCAGACCAGAACATATTGGTCAGAACACTGTGTGAGGGCCAGGGATGTTTGAGAAAGGTCCCTGCTGGAAAAACACTTCCTATGTGATCGTGGGATTGGGCATTCAGCAAAATATATAATTCTGTGTCAGATCCATGTAGGCGAGTAGTAAAGTAAAACTGTGGCACAGTAGAACTGGAACAGTCTGAAACATGTTCATGATAAAACTAAAAACAGAGTGGGTGGTGAGTGAGTAAGAAAGAGAGACAGGCAATAGCCCAGGATGAAGTGTTTCAGATGCTCCAGGTCAGTAATGCTCAGCTGTAATTGCCATGTAATGGCCAATATTCTCACTCTCACTGACACTAGGATTTCCTTGCAGGCCAATCAGAGACTCACGTCAATGTTTTATCCAGCTGGGCCTCTGGGGTGTTTTTATACATTTATTTTTCAATGACTCTTTTACTCTTTAAACAGACACACGTATTTATGTATGTTAACTTATATAAAGAGCACAGAGGTAAAGCAATGTGACACCTTGTGTGTTACTCTTGTGAGTTGTCCAGCTATGGTAATGTGAAGCTGTGGCTCCTGTAACTGGCAGACAGCTGCCTCCAGTCAAACTCTGTCAACAGAGTTCACACCACGCACCGGTGAGACAGTAGCTCACATTAAGGCCATTTATTAAGTGGGTTGAGGTACATGTTTGCTTTAATATATTTAGTTTAAATGATTTGCCTAATTACATTTGTATGCGCAACATACTTTATATTCCAATTGTTTCAAGTAAATCAAGAAAGACAACTGCCTTGAGTGAAGCCAATAATTTTCCATTCAACATTTGGAAAATGTGGTTTTAAATTTAGCGCTGAGACTGTTGAAAGTAATCTCAGTCGTCTCTCTGTGTTCGTGTGGTCTTTATGTGTGTGGAAAGAGCAAACTGTTTTGCATCTGCTAGTTTCTTTATGCAGCAATGTGACTGAAGTTAGTGCTGTGGAGGATCATGATGTCATGGCATGCATGATGTCAGCGAGACATGTTGTAACCCTAGTAAAGCGGACTTGTGCCCCCTTGTAAACTAGACGCTGCTGCCAAACTATGATGCAGTGCACTGGGTCATAAAAATATCTACTTTAAACTACTAAGGGCTTCAGCAACTGGAAACCTTATTAATCAGCATTTTTATGCAGTTTTGATTTTATACATAATAGAAAATACATACTTGACAATCAATGTAATTCATTTTTATACCATATTGTACAATATATAAGGTTTCACACCAAAGGGACAGTTCACCAACTGTCATTTACTCACCCATATGTCATTCTAAACCTGTGTATGACTTTTTTTCAGCAGAACACACAAGAAGATATTCTGGTAACCAACTTTGGACACTATGGACACAAAACCACAGAGACATTTCTTAAAATATCTTCTTTTAAAAAGTCATATACATGTTTTGAATAACATGAGAGAGAAAGAAATAATCACATTTTTTATTAATTATCTCTTCAATATATTTTAGGCATTTAAAGTTGTTATTAGCTTTTAAAATAGTTCCAATTCCAGCATTATTGTTGGGACATTTTGCGTTATGAATACGACATAAAAATGCTCTGAGAATATTATTGTTACGAGTAAACTGAACTAAATGTTTATATTAAACAAAAACCTTGCTGATAGTGTTTAAACTTGAGAAAAATAGCAGTCCATGGAAAAGTTTTCTATTTTAAAAAAATAAATAAACCTGTGTCATAGACGTTACAAAAAACATTTATTGATTTGGCAGATGCTTTTACCCAAAGCAACTTAAAAGTAGTGTAAAGTGGCAAATGGGGGTAAGGTTCCTTGCTCAAGGGCACTTCAGTCATTTCCTTCCGGTTACAAGTCAAACTCTTTAGCCGCCAGACCAAAGCTGACCCAGACTATGAAAATTCATTCAATAAAAAAAATGTAAATAATGCTATGAAAACTAAAAACCACCAAGTCTATGCTGTAAGGTTGCTGAGACCATTTCATAAAAACTCAATAAGTCAATAAAACATTTTGTACATACTTCCTCTCTTTATCTTCTCTTTATCTTTAGCAGTTAAAAGGGGAGATGAAAACTGTAAAACTGGTGCTAATTTGTCTGGAAATGGCTAATGATACGTCACATGTCTAAGACAGACAGGCTTTAAAAAAGAGCTGAACCTTTACAATATGTACTAGCTAAGGAGTGTGGTTAAACATGTACAGGCCTTGTAGACACTGTGGGGGGGGGGGTTGGAGTAATGTGTTTTTACACCTCGGCAAGACTTAATTTGTAGTCTGTCATTTGTTATTTTTCCTCATTTCCCAAAGCACAGAAGGAAAAGTCTTATTTCAATGGGGGAAATAAGGTTGTAAAATAAAGTTTTCTAACATTAGGTAATTTAACAGGAAACACAAACTTAATAATGAACAATATTTATTTAACAAAATGTTGGTTTAACATTTACATATTTACTGTTCAATTTAATACTGCACGATGAAACCTAATATTAAGATTATTAAATTCTTACAAAAATTGCTCAAGTTCATGTTAGCTAATGTAATGTGAAAGAAATTCAGAGCAGTACAGTAAAACATTGCATTTGTAATTATTTTGTTCTGAAGAAGAAGGAAAGCTAAGGACTACAAGATATTTTGAAGAATGGGTTCACTTGCATTGGTTTTTGTCCATACAATATAAATAGGTATCGTCGTTATTAAGTTACCAAAATACTTCGAAATATTTTCATTTGTGTTCTGCAGAAGAAAGAAAGTCAAACAGGCTTGAAATGACAAGAGGGTGAATCATTTACAGAATTGACTAAATTTTTATCTTTGGGTGCAATACCGCTTGAAGTTTTTAAATAAAGAATGTGTGGTAAAAGAGAGTCTGCCTTAAACATCATTCATTTTCAAAATCTATTCTTAAAACTCAGGACATGTAAATGTAGGCAGTTTGCTATTTCTGGCAAACACAATGCTGAGCCTGTCATAACCACAGCATCTCTCAAGTTTAGTTTAAGAACAACAGTTCACTATTTCTCAAATTGCCTTAAATCTCTATTCCATGTGGCAGGAAGTAGAGAAAGACTTTCCATTCAGGGGCGATTCTAGGGGGAGTGTGCACACTACAAAGGTAACTGCTGTCTAGAACACATGCCCCTCAGACAACTAGAATATAAAGTAGGGCTGCACGGTTATCGTAATATGTAAAATCGTAATTGTCGATTATTCACATTGAATGTGAAACAAATAGAACACATCAGTTAATTGATTTTACAATCTCTAATTCACAACTGTATTTAGTGCCGAAACATACTGGCGAAACGCACAGAAATTGGCACAAATAAATAGCTGTCACCTGGGCTTTTGGCGCTTATGTTATTGTTTCACACATAATTTTAATCCCAATTGGTTTTTCGATTAATTGTGAAGGCCTAATATAAAGCCATCAAAAAGGTCAACATCAAAACTTCTCTTAAAAACCAGGCCAAATGGATCAGGCAAGTTTGCTATCCAAAAAATCAAGTTTACTAATCAAGGACCTCTGCACACTTTTGAAGGATGTAGAAGAATTTGGTCCATAGTAAAGCCTGAGTAAATCCATAAAGAAAAACAGGGAGGAGTAGAAGCACATGTTCCAGTACATGATCTGGGCAAAGCACTTCTGCTCCCACTGAACTGGCAACACTCGAGTGGAAATTTCTGAAAACCGGAACATTTTAGAGGGTAAATCTGCCCTCAGATTTAAGAGTCATTTGAACTCTAAAGAGAAAACTATAAATTAAACTAGCTCACTGTCAGGTCTGTTTATTGCTTTTGGGTCATGTTCTGCATTTGTGTATTTTATTCTGTATTCCCAGACTGTCATGGTCATGTTCTCATTGGTTAATTGTCTTGTTTAGTCCTTACTCCCTGCATTTTAACAATCTTTCCATAGTCTTTGTCTTGCTGTGTACTTGTCAATCTGGCTAACAAAACAAAAGATGATGGACCCACCATTTAGGAAAAGTTCCTCTTGCAGAGCCTGTCTTGCCTCAGAAGAAAAACATCTTTTCTTCAGCCACTCAGGTTCATACTCACTGCTGTGCTGATCGGGCCAAAGTATGGACACCTAGAATTAGTTTCAGACAAACAAGTTTATTTGAGTCTTACATCTCTATATATATATGGTCTTAGTTAGTTAAATAGTTCTGTCATTATTTTCTCCCCTTCCTGTCACTTAAAAACATGTACAACTTTGTTTTATCCGCAATACATAAAAGATATATTTTAAATTCTATGTTATGAAGTTTGTTCTTCAAAATATTGTATGTTGTGAGGAAAGAAAGTATGAAATGTCAAGAACGTGAGTAAATGATGACAGATTTTTGAATGAAGTATCACTTTAACTGCTTAAAGTAACAGTTTGATTTTGTTTAATCAAATACAATAAGATTTTGCATAGAATGAGAAACTGTTCTTTGCCATTGGGTTACCAAATAAATTTCAATTCTCCTCAAGCACAGCTTTAATATGGTTTCAGAAGTCATTGACTTTCATTGGAAGAGGTTGAAATTCTCTATTTGCATTCCATTAAAGAAACAAAATCATACAGGTTTGAAAACATCTTAAAGACAGGTTTAAGGTTTGCTTAACACCAACCTTATTGTCCATCAGCTGCACTTGGTCCATCCCGGTGTGCACATCCAAATCTGAGAAGAGCAAGCTGCGTGCCTGTGCTGACTGCAGCATACAGAGAGGACACTGGCAGTTATCTCTCAACCAGGTGAAGGGATACAAGCTACACGTCCCATCTTCCCACTCAATCTGCAGGAGCCTCTCCTGATCCAGCGCTCGAGCCTGTCTCACAGCTGGACTACCCGCGGCAAAAGGCAGAGGGGCCGCAGCCAGTGTTTGATTTCCAATACGAGGTGTCTTGACCAGATGAGGCCGACTACTGGCCTTTTTCAGCGCCTGAATGGCACCTCTGGACATCCAGCGGGTAAGATTTGATAACATCCTGATTTTGACTGTGTTGACACGCTGTAAGAAGTAATTATAAATCTGAGGACATAAAAATAATACATTGTTTTGTTTATAAATTTTGTAACAGCAGGCACAAAGTAAATAGATGAGTATTGATATTAATATATAACAGACGAGATTATTATTGTTTATGGTAAGATTTGATTTACGTATCATGCCACTGATTCCAAAACCCACATTTCCTTCTTCTGAGTTTTGTTAAAAAAAAGTTTTTTCCTACATAAATAAATGTGAACTTGATCATTTCCGTTTGGGATTTAACAGTTGTGATGCTAGCATGATGACATGATGTGGTAGGAATCTATTGGTTTTGGGCTGTGCTCGAATTAAGTCAAATTATAGGGAGCACCATTTGGGATGGTTAACTAAATTAGAATTCCTTTGGGACCCCAATTCAAACTCTGTTATGGTTCATGTTATGCTGTGAAGTAACCAAACAGACAGTGTCTAAGATGTGACATATGTTACTTAAAGTCATAGTTCACCCAAAATTGTAATTTCTGTCTTTATAAATACATTTTTTTTAAAGTAATAACAGTTTGAAATGAAAAAAAAAGCTGAGTTTTGTGATTTTTGGTGATCAAACCAATACACCTTTTTTTCTTTTTTTTCATAAAACCAAAGAGAATATTATAAAGAATGGTAACTGAAGAACACCGCCACTCATTACCTTTTATTGCACAGACACAAAATCAACTGCAAATTAATGTTTGCTAGTTCCTAACATTCTTCAAAATATCTGTTTTGTGTTCTGCAGAAGAAAGAAAGCCTCATGGTTTAGAATGATAAGAGGTTGAGTAAATCTCAGTTTTGTGTGAACAATCACATACTGCAGTCTTTTGTTAGTTATTTTCAATTATTGGTCTGCTGCATCAAGCTGTGAATTTGGGGCACAGCGAGTTTGGTGATTGATTTGCAACAGTCAAAAGGTGTAAAGAATGACATTCTGAGCTGAATGACTGCAGAGGTAAATACATTTACCAACAGTCCAAAACAAACATTATTACATCAAAGTAACCAAGATAAAAGAATGATCTGGGTCTTTGTGACTTGAGGACTTTAGCACTGCCACACTATACAAACCATGACTTAAACATACCTGAACTTTGCATTCCAACCCTCACTGTACCCTTTGAAAGATATATTACTTTCCCAGACCATGTGTAACAAGCCACATAAACACTCAAGGCTACAACACCTTATGTAATTCTTTTATAGCATAAACAATACAACATGAACAGAACTTGTTTCACCTGTGTTTCAACAGACAACAGCAACCGAAATCAACTGATAACACAACCCCAACAAGATTAACCCTCTGCAATTTAACAACAATGTAGGATGTGCCTGTACTGGTATCTTGTCTTTATTGATACAAAAGAGGAATGCATTTTTCCATTACGGTACCTGTGGAGCACGTGAGAAGCCTAGGAGCAGCATGTGAATTCCAAAACAAGGTCTGAATACAAGATTAGATACCAACATGTTCTAAAAAGTCTTAGAAAATTACAATCTTTTGATATGTAATGCAGTGTAAAACGTAATGTGGCCTTTCAATCTTTTCGTTAAATGCCAGATCCTTCCTCACAGCTCTCTTTGACAAATGTTTTCACTGTAATCATACTTGACCTTAAGAGCCCCTTCCGTCCTTCTTCTCATTTTACATTTCCTTTGTGTGTTTGTGTGTTAATACGTGTAAACACTCTGTGAAGTTGCAAATCCCTAGGTTTACCATAAAATGAGTTAGCATCTCTTATAGATATAACATGTCATGGACTACACCGAAAGCCAGCATTGTGGGCATGCAGTTTCTTCAGTAACAAGTTAGTGAGGACACGTTACACATTGGTGATGTTATGCGAATGTGTAACCTGAGCTCACTAACTTGTTACAGAAGTAACTGGATGCCACTGACACCCTAGTGTGATCATGGGTGTTACATTTCCAGTTGACCAGAAACAATAGACTAGAACATACAGTGAGACTATATAGAGTTTGATGGGCATATGATAAAGGCGGGCATTAAAGAGACAGGAGCTGAAACCATTTTTACAGACAGTATAAAAGAGGTGAAGCCATACGGTCAATAAGTCAATAATGCATTCCTTGAAGTTGAAATTATAGTACTGAAACGAAAAAGAATTATTCATATTTTATCACTTTTAAAGGGCTCTTTAAATGTATAAGCAGACAATAAATCTCAGAATTGCTGCAACTGTCATTTACAAATTATACAAATATACAATAAACGTTACTGAAAACATCTCTGTTTCTAGATTTGACCAGTTACTATCCCGGGGAGGATAAACTTAAAAAAACTTTTGTGTTCGACAGAACTATTTCAGGAAAACATTTTTAGGAAAAGTATAATCCTTAATAGTAAACATTAACTATTATCCTATTTCTCTGATTTACCTTAAAGTGATAGTACAACAAAAAATGCCATTTGGGTCATCACTACCTCCATCTTAAGACAAATGAGACCTGCATGACATTTCTTGGCGCCCGAATATAAGTGGCACCCATTCACACACAAAACCAACGGTTGTCCAAACATTCTTCAAACTATCTCCTTCCATGGAATACAAAACCCCTTGAATGCAAATCGGCTATGCTTTTCTGATTTTGATCACAAATCCCATTAAAGCAGTATCATATCTCTGATGACCTGTCCCAGTGATGTAATGCATCCACCTTAACCCACGTGACCCACGTGTCGTGGTGAACACAGAAGTAGGTGAAAGTTCATGACTCTGTTCCCCTTACAAACACACAGCAACGCCGCCGGCCAACCGATTACAACACACACAAGCAGGTACATCCCAAACACAGACAGATACATTGAAATTAATGACAAAATATATGGATAGGACAGTTATGATCTTATATTTCTCTGCATTTGCAGCTTCCGGGTAGCTCATCCTCCCCTGTCGTAACGTGGAGAGGTCATGTTAAAAACATACATCAGATGAAACGTAGAATTGTATGAGCACGAGGGAACTTATGGGGTGTCAGGTATAGAAAAGTCATCTGATATGAGCAACACAAGCAGAACTGCACGCAATCGAGCTGTGTTCATCCGGGTCCGGTCTGAGTTTTAACACTTAAAGCTGAAATATAATTATATCTCAAATGATGAATATTAAACAGAAAAGTGTTGGCACTTACCGTGACGATGGGTAAACAAAGCTTCGTCTACTGGAGCTTTATATAGAGCTGAGGATGCGTGAGAACTCGCGAGGGTGGAAGTGAAGTGGGTAAAAGGTTACAATGTAACGCACACACATAACGCGCTGTAATCATCACGAGCTGTCACTCAAACACACGTCACACAGATGTAGGTTCCTATGGGACTTTAGGGCAGATGTGGACCTACATAAGAGTGGTTGACTGTAGTCTGATGATTAAAATCCTTTCATTTTAATTAGGAGCTCAGTTGTGTTTCACACATGTCACAAAAGCAAAGAAGATATTTTGAAGAAAGTTGGTTACCGAGCAGCGCTGGCACCTATTCTTCCCTATTTGTGGACAAATGTAGGGGTTGTTCAGAATATCTTCTTCCTTTGAAAGAATGGTATTAAGGTTGTGAATGACAAGGGGTTGGGAAATAATGACAGAGAGAGATTTTGGGGGAACTATCACTTTAAGTTCTTAAGTGTGTTGTTCATGTAGATTGCACTTGAATTGGTTTGTTTTGGGCTTGTTTTATGTTAAAACTTCTGACTGTGTGTCAGCTGTTGAATGAACTTGATTCCAGCTCATTAAAATTATGATTTGAGGATGTTTGTGGAAGCAAACATACATCATCTGAACTTTGACTTCACAGAATTTTTTTATAAAACTGTCAGTTATACTAAAATCCAAACTTTTATTTGACCATACACACACACACACACACACACACACACACACACACACACACACACACACACACACACACACACACACACACACACACACACACACACACACACACACACACACACCCCTTTTTAAAACTTGACCAAACATTTGTAAAACAAGTGCAAGGGCTTATACACTATTCCAAAAAAAAAATCAGATTTTTTAATTTGAGTTCATTGCTCACTTTTTAGGATAATGGATTTTCTGAGTAACAAATAACTGAATTGAAAGAATTTTAGATTTAGGATTTTATGCATACAAAACATATGGTCCACATTGATCAAATTTATTTCGAACCTATATGATCTTTTTTCTGCAAAACAATAGAGAAGATATTTTAAAGAATGTTGGTAACCAAAAACCACTTGACTTCTACTGTATGGACACAAAAACCAATGCAAGTCAATTAGGACTTACATTGGTTTGTTTTACCAAAAAATTGTCTTTTTGTTTTTGAAGAAGAAAGTAAAAACCAGACCTGTTGGAAAAGTCAAGAGGGTGAATAAATAATAAAAGAATTTTCATTTTGGGCTCAACTATCACTTGAAGTACAAAAACATCACAACATATAAAAGTTCAGTTCTCTGTGTTCTTTCTCTCTGACACATGCACACAAACTGAAAGATCACACACATTCCAGCTTGAGTTTCGGCATTTTGATTACCGTGTAATGCATGTTTATGGTGTATTTCTGTTTACGATGTCTGTTCATGTCTGCAACATCTGTTTGTATATTATGATGAACAAGATGCACATATGATTAGAGCAATTGCGTATATAGTTGTGCTTTAAATAATATGAGGACCATTTTGCCAAGGAAAAAAATATCTGCCTGCAAAGTCATTCTTACCCTGTCTGCACTGATGTCACACGGCTCCTATTTTCATCTTTTACAACTGTGCATGACCGGGCAGTCTTTTATTATCAAGATAAAATAGGTTTGATAAGCTCTTCAGGAACATGCATGACATGCTTTTTGAATCCAAATCTCGGACTCGACCCCTTCACATGACCGTCAGAATGTAAAGCAATATGACTTTAAAATTTTGACAGATTCTAAGTCTCTTTATTTCACCAGACAGACAAGGCTTTAATTTAGTGGAACTTTTATGTATGTTGAGCGATGTGATATCTAAAACACACATACAAACTACATCAAAGACTTTTATTACAAAAAGACTAAACACAACATATATCTTAGGAAAGGAACTACACACGTTAAGCGTTAAAGTCCAAAATTCCTGCCAGCAGTCATCTTGGTTTGTCAGGGAAACATGTCATCCCGGATGGTCCTTTTCCCATTTACTCCTCAAAGGTTTTACAATATTTAACGTAAAAATGCATCTCATGAAAAGAACACATTAAGGCGTTTTCATAAATATAAACGATCACAGTTTAATGTTTTGAAAGCTCATAATAAAATATAGAATTCTTAAAGCACACAAAACATAATGTACAAAAAAGTGATTTCCTCCACCTTTTGAAGAAAAGCTAACAAATGATTGTTATAAATCTGCTTTCTTGATGCCCGTATGTTTCGGAGGATTGTCGGATACATGCTTTTGGAATAAACTGAGTACGGCTATGAAAGTAAAAATGAAAAGTGTATGAATCTCAGAAACATTAATGCCAAGGTGTCCATAAACCCATCCTCATGTAGGACAACCCAACAAGAATGAACTTTTAGAGGAAACCCTCTTAACTGTGCCAGCCTTCCTAAATATGCCGGGCCATACATGACGGCTGAATTTTCATTTCGGGCTATCTCTTTAAGTACAAAAACATCACAACATATAAAAGTTCAGTTCTCCGTGTTTTCTTTCTCTCTGACACATGCACACAAACTGAAAGATCACATTCCAGCTTGAGTTTGATAACCGTGTAATGCATGTATAAAGGTTAACCACGCCAGCCTTCCTAAATATGCCAGGCCATACATGACTGCTGCTATCTAGTGCATACTGGCTTCCATTTATTGCACCAAACAGCAACACGCATACCCTTCTCTTATGCATTACACCTTCAGGTATTCGTTTTTCAGTCTGCTGAGTCTGGTCCCATGACTCCGGATGATGAGGCCCAATAATTCGTGCTTGTCCTTAAGTCCCAGAGAGATGTCCAGAGTCTCCTTGAGAGCATCCCGGGTGTGTGCGATCATGTGAAGGAAGTCGTCGCTGATCTTGTGCTCCTCTTTCAGCTCGTTTTCTTGGCTCTGCTTGAATTTCACCTCCAGCTCCAGGAGAGATTTCTCGGAGTTGGAAAACGCCTCTCCGATCTGTGTTGTCTCCTTCCTCAGGTATTTCCCGTAGCTGTCTTCCCCGTCCAGGTCAAACGAGATGCCCCTCCCGATGCCCTCCAGCACCCGCGCCGCGTCCTCGATGTGCCGCTTGATGATGGTGAAATCGTCCCGGATCACCGAGTCCTGGTCCTCGTCCAGCGTGCATTTGCGCTCGTCGGTCATTTTAAACAGCATTTGACATTTCTCGGGGTCGTCGTTATCTTCGTAGTAGCCATCCGGCACGAAATAATGATGAAAGGTCCCGTTGGACATCTCCGGCTGCAGGGGTCCCGTGAAGAAAGCCGCGCCGAAGCGCACGAAAAGCAAACACGCTGTTAGGGTGAACAGACGGGAACCCATCGTGCCCACTTCTGCCTTATGAGAGTCGAAAGTTCGGTTCTTCAATCGAGCCTTCTCTGTCCGACCCGACGCATGTCCCGAGCGCAGAACGCCGCGCGATCGCGACACCAGACGCCTAAATCAACAGAGGAACTTTCCGTCTAAAGCATAGGAAACACACAACCCCTCGTAGTGTGCCTGCTCACGTGTGTGTGTGTGTTTCAACATCTGCTCTGTTCAGACTTTGTGCTCGGATCAGATAATAATACCCCACTCTCAAATTACAAGCCCGTCACTCCTTCACTTACAAGGCTGCAAACTTGACTGGCAGCACCCACTATGGGCTTGGCATTAATGGGGCACAGGGGTTTAGTGGTAGGAGATGTTCAAATCTTTTTGCACTAGAATGAAGTTCTGTTATACTTTACTCCCACCAGGTCTGTTTAAATGTCTTTTGTTCTGTTTGGAAGAATGTTAGGAATGGATTATTCTGGGACTACCCATTGATTTATTGATCATATTGATCATGTTTGGTTTTCTTAAGTCTTGAAAATATCTGATTTTGTGTGTTAAGCAGGAAAAAATATACACTTTTATGGTATATGTTCTTTGCGTTCAACAAAACAAAGACATTATTACAGGTTCGGAAGAACTTATGGACAGGAAACGATGCAAGAGTTTCTGTTTTTGAGTGAACTATCACTTTAATAGATGCAAAGAGCGGCTTTAGTCCAGTAAAGCAAAGGAAAGGAAGAACCAATCTGATTTTTCTATGCTCAATGCAATAGAGAGGAAAACAGGCGAAATGTTGTAAAGTAAATGTGAATGAATTCCTTTGAGCAAGTCTGCAGTCTGAATTTGTCGTATTCGTGATGATGCTTTTAAATACTTTTAGTGATTTCTCGCTTTGTCTCATTCTGCTCACTCAAGACCTTGGCAGATACCGCAGATGGCCGTCCTGCATGCCGTCTCTTTAATTTGTTGTGGAGGTGGAGTTGACAGGCCTTTGAAAAGGGTGCTGTCTTTGAACAGGAGGTCTTCATTCCCTCAGACAGGGCTCTTAACTCCCAGCTTCATTGACGTTTACCTAAAGAGGATTGTTGAGTGATGACAAAAGGTCATAACAGAGCGTGAGACTGAGCAGGAGCTGCTCTGTTTCAGCATCAGGAAGTTTTCTGTAGAGACTCACTCTTTCAGCTCAAAGGCTGACCACTTGACCCTATACACTCGCGGATACTGTATATACACTGCTCTTTCTAAATTGTAATAATGTCTACTTTACCGCATTACTGAACTACACGTTCCAAAAAAAATGAGAAGAACATGTTGGAAAATGTTACGAAAGCTTTGATGACGTATATGATGTATGAAGATCGATTTTCTCAATTCCAAGACTTGGATCGCAGAGTTTCTCAGCAGAATATTGGTCATGGAAAGCCTTGTTTGGTCAGGCTTCTTGGATTTCCAACAGCCTTTCATCATTTTTACAGACACTGCCAGTCTGCTTTCATTTCAACATATGGTCCTTACGCAAAGGCATATACAGTACGATCACACACTATTAGACACACAACATCCCCATCTCGTGCCACACACCTTTCATGAAATGTACTGTTTAACAACATTGAGACCAATTGCAAATGGTCTTTGAGTCTGGTAGTTGACAGCAATTGGAAACAAGGAAGGCCTATCAGCATCAGGGATGTGTCTTTATTTTGGCGAGGATATTTGTCCTGCCATTTAATTAATCAATGCTGAGTTCCTGTGGAATAAAAGCTGTTCCTCAAAGCTCTGTTAAAATCACCACAGATGTAGGACGGGACACGAGCCAAAGGAAAAGAGCTTATCTAAGTGGGTGTAAGAGAGAGAGAGTCTTGTTTTCACTACAGTGGAAGTGGTTCCACTGGAATCCATTCTTTATAGAGTACTCTAATTTTTATGGTCTTAACTACCTCCTTGTGGACACCATATACCCCTTTGAACCCGGTTCCCCCAATGTTCCTCCCACAGATATGCAATATGAGGGGGTTGGCTGTCTGTCTCTTTCTCTCTCTCTCTCTCTCTCTCTCTCTCTCTCTCTCTCTCTCTCTCTCTCTCTCTCTCTCTCTCTCTCTCTCTCTCTCTCTCCAATCTTATCCCATCTTCTAAACCCCAGTGGATGGCAAAGGGCCAGTTCAAAGTGAGCTCCCCCTGCTATTGCCCTATTTATCATCTTAATTACAGGGGTGAACAAGAAAAGTCGGCTTACAACATTTCTTCTTTACTTGAGTGTAAGTGCTTCGGTTGTGACCACATAAGCTACATATTGTGTAAGATGACAACACTTTCCATACTCTGGCTGATGATTGTGTCTCATTCTGCAAAGCTCTGCCAATAGCGGGATTTCCAATAGAGGGAGTACCTCTGCGGTTGGACTTAGTTGAGGCCATCATCTTTGCTGGGACAAAACGGGCACTGGTTAAGATGCAACAAAGATGCGTGAACTAAAACTAAGGGTCGGTTGTAATCTTTCGAGAAAGAAATTATATAAGAGCAGTTGTTTCATGACCAAGCTGTGTGAGCAAAAAGACTCAATTACTGAAGCTTTTTAAAAAGATGGTCATAAAAACTTCAGATGCTGGGGAATACAGCAATGAAACAGAATACACGGCGACCAAATTCTTACTAATCCTTAATTTGGAAACAGGCAAGCTTTGGCTAGTATGCACACTTCATATAGTTCATATGGTTTTCCGAAGCTCAGTGGTTGGAGCATGGCACTAGCAACTCCAAAGTCTAGGTTCAATCCTGGACATCAAACATACTCAGAATCAAATATAAAGTATGAACAATGTAAATCAGTTTGGGTAAAAGCGTCTACCAAATACATAAATCTAATAAATGAAAATAAATAGTGTAGGTGTAAATTTCCCATTACACTTTTTGATGCATTTTTATGGTTTTATCTTTTTATATCATTTAGTATAAACGCTCCTAATAGTGTTGATAATCAGGTATTCGCAATGTATTCTATCCATCCACACATTATTAGTGAGATGGAAACCCTAGAAGGGTGCGGATATCGTAATAGGAAGCTATCACTGTACCATCTGAAAGCTAAAGTTGAAAATAGATTAATATCAACAGGTGCTTTAACATACAGAAAGCCAACATATGATTTTAGATGAGCATGAAAGCTTACAAATGTCTTCTGGTTAAAACGTCCCCGATGCATCACAAGGGTAATGAGCACTTTGTTCCTTTCATGTTTTTGCTTTATCACATACACATGTTCCAGGAACTCTATCCAATGGTGACCTAACACTGGCCTTTCTGATAGCTACTCTACTGCCCAGTTCCATAAACCTCTAGATTTACAAGTCCATTTATTTTAAAAAGCCTTATGACGCAATTCTGGGAGCTATGCTGATCCCTAGAAGCAAGCATTGTTGTATTAATTGCCCACATACTAAATAAACCTCTCTGAGATTTTAAAAATCATTATTGTAATTTATTTATCATTAAATGGTGCAACCAAGAACATAAACTTGCAGATTTTAAATTGGGTTTTTCAATAATTGCTTTTGAAAATAGTGCATGTAGTCACCCTCTTGGCATTGTAACTTTTATGACTTTCTTTTGCAGAACATAAAAGAAGATATCTTGAAAAAAGTTGAATTCACTTGAATTGGTTTTGTGTCCTTACATTTGAAGTTAATTGGTGTATCTGCTGTTTGGTTAACAACTTTTTTAAAAACCTTCTTTTGTTTTTCTGCAGAAGAAAGATAGAGTCACAAAGGTTTAAAAGAGAGTGAATTATGACAGAATTCTAATTTTTGGGTGAACTATCACTTTTAATGGACTTATAAAAATTGTATTTATACGCAGGAGAAAATGTGTTTCATTCTTAGGAGAAATAATAAATGTCTTACATTATATAGATCAATTCATAGATATACCGTGCTCAGGCAATAGAACAGGGAGCATTCTCTCTGCAGGGAGAATCCAAAGATTTGGAGTTGTTTGTTAAAGACATGCGGATGAGATTTTCCAGATGTTTTTTTTGCAAAACTGCTTCCCTCACAACCCCTTTATTCATTTATACATTTTCCATATGGAAACATTCTCTCAAGTCTAATGTACACACAAGTTTTAGTTCTGCAAAAAGACAGCTTCTTTTCAAAGGTAAATGTTTAGAGAGACAGTATGAATAATATTTGCTCCAGTATTCACCCAGGTATGGTCAAGTCATGCATAATGAGCGTTAAATGTGTATGACTGTTGCAAATGTATGCTAAAGTCAGAAGTGTAATGTCCAGTGGTAGTTGTCTATATTTTTTCATATGTAAAGCTCATCAGACATGTCAGCTTTTCCATATTTTTGAATATTTTTGAAAAACCAACACTACACCGCAGGGACACATTTTCTTCCATTATTAAGAGTCTGAGTGCATTGATCTCCATTCACCTATCAGGAAATGATCATGCTATACTCATTCTCACAAAAATATCTCCACAGGGTGCAAAAAGAGCTCCGATTGCATGGTTTCCAAACAATACATATATAAACAATAAATATATAGAATAAGCAAATGGGCCTCTACAGTAATTTTGGTAAAATACCAAAGAGTTTATACCATACTAATGAGATTATATATAAAAAATAAAAATATCTATGCACTATATATATAATGTATTAACCAAGACTAAATGATGTATCCATAAATTATCCCCATATATATCGAAATTAAGCCTTCCACTAAGGTGTAAAAACTATTTTCTTCAGGTGATGCCTGGATTTCACATTCAAGTAAATTTTTCACAATTGTGATTGGACTTCTATAAATGTTAAATAAATGTTAGCAGAGAGAGAGAGAGAGAGAGAGAGAGAGAGAGAGAGAGAGAGAGAGAGAGAGAGAGAGAGAGAGATGGAGAAACTCACTGAGAGAGAGATGCCTTGTTCCCTGTGGACCACTCTACTGAATGCCATCTTAAAAGGGAAATATAAAAAATGAGGGTAAAACTGACACTGAGAGATTCGAAATGAGAAACACAGGAGCAAAGACAACCAACACAAAGATGGATAGGACAGTGAATGACGATCTGTCTGGCAGAAGGTTATTTTTCCGTGGTTTTACATACAGAAGGGTCCTCTGTGCTCCATTCATCACCATGAGCTGTGGAAAATGGAAAGATGAATTGCGGAGCAATGTATTATATAAGCTCTATTTATTTATTATTGGTGTAATTTATTATTAAATAATTCTTAGCATTTTTACCAGATAGTGTTCTAGGGGTTGTTCACCCCATAATAACATTTTTACCATCATTTACTCTTTTGACATTATAAACCAAAAATATAGTTTAATGATAACAGTTGGTCCCCATTTACTTGGTTTTGTGTTTATGCAGTAGAAGTAAATAGGGACATTCCTTTAAATATTTTCTTTTGTGTTTCGCAGAAGAAAGAATGTATAGTGAAATGATTAGACAGTGTGTAAATGATAACAGAATTTTAATTGAGGGGTGAACTATCCCATTAAGGCTCTTATGAAGACTCTTTTAAGGCCCTTTGTAAAGTATTTTTCAAGTATGAGTTCAACTATCACTTAGTTTAATTTGTTTCAATATTAAGAAATTAACTTCCCATCCAGAACCCGCAAATGAGGACAAGTAATAATAATGATTGATGCCAAAACCAATAAGTTCTTGAGACCTAATTGAGTTTGAGTCTTTCATTCAGTTGATTTACTTATATTGGTCCACATACCCAAGATTAATTGATTAATAATAAATAAATAAATAAAGCGAAAAATTAAAGACATGTATTACTCTATGCTTAAATGAAGTGGCAACAATCATGATCTCACCGTAACTTCTGTCAAGGAGACAAATGAGAAAAAGATTAGATTATCTGCAGTTTTCTTGTATTGCCGATGAGAACCAATGCCAATGTTAAACATCTCACTTGGACACACTTTAGATTTTTTCTCACCTTCCTTAAGATGATATCATTCTGAATATCAGAGCCATGACAACAAACTTATTTTCCACATGGCAGTTAGACCACAATTATTTGCATTACAGCATGTCAACTCATGTCACGTAATCATGAAAGACTCCTTTGAGAAGTATTATTCATTTTCTGGCTTAATTCAATACTCTAAATAAGTCAATGTTTTATGTATGTACACTACTGGAAGACCGGGGAAAACATTATACGGTATTTGCATTTTACACTGGGGGATCATAACCGGATTGTAAGGACTGCTTTAAAAATTTTAGAGACATAGGTGAAAAAGACGCCGGAGCAAGAGATGACAAACAGAGAAGTTATTTTATTGAGGGATTGTTCATCAGCTGATAAAAAATTTGCCTTTCATGTAATTGACATTGTCATGATTTCTGGATGGCAAAGGCAAAAAGGTTTTCTTTTTCTTTTTGAATGTGGCAGGATTGCAGAACTGCAAAAGCAATGGTCTCAAAGGTCATCCTTGCTGCTGAGGTTAAACGCAGTACATCAGTCATTGCTTGAATTCATTAAAAGATACAAAAAAGTCAAGCTATACCCCCCAAAAAAGCTAATTTCACTGAGCCAGAGGATCTGACCGGCTTTATGTGAAGACACAAGCAGATCCTTAACCCAAATTAAAGCCCTAACTGAAGCTAACTGCAGCCAATAACTATTAGACGGCATCTTTGAGAGAAGGCCTTTAGTAAAAAAATATCATCAAAGACCATGTCTTCTCCCACACCACAATGTGGACTGCTGAAGGGGCATCCCTGTAGACTAAGGGTCCTCATCTGTGCGATTATGCCTAGGTCTTTCAACAAGACCAAGATAATAGCATTGCTCTTTTGGACCAACCTGTATGTTCTCCTGATTTAAATCTCATTTAGAATATTTGGAGATGGATGGCAAGGGAAGTTTACAAAAATAAGTGTTAGTTTCATACTATGGATCCCCTTCATGAAGCTATATTTACCACATTGAGTAACCTTTCCACCAGCATCCTGAAAACAGTTTTATCAAGCATTCCAAAATGAACGTTTGAAGTGATCAACAACAGCAGTGGGTCTACTCATTTATTTTTTGAAGATTTCAGTGCTTTTGTGAGCTTTTTTAATATGGTCCCAAACTTTTGATCAGTTGATGAACAGTCTGATTAAGTTTAAATGCAGTTTTCAATGTTCTGTTCTTTGATTCTAGCTCATTTGTCTTTTATTTTCATTTTAAAACAGTACTTACATCCAGGTTCAGGAACGTACGTGTATGTGTGTGTGCATGAGAGGGGGTTCATGCTACGAAGACAATTTAGTAGACATGAAAGGAAACACGTTCAAAAAGATTGAAACTGTTAACTTTGTTTAAAAAACTGTCTTAGTAATGGATGGTCTTTCTTTCAGATGTCTTTTAGTCATCTTATTCAATTCATTTAAAGCTATTTGCTCCTTTCTACCATAAACATGTAAAGTAAAAAATCATTTTTATTTTTTATTTCGATTTTATTAAAGGAACCCTCTAAAATGATCTTTTTAGAATGTTATATTACACAGGGTCCTGAAAGATTAACACTGAGTTAATATTGTGATTTCTAAAGCAAATATGAGAATTTGATGGATGATCTGAAGATGCAAGGGTTTCATTCCAATGAGAGTTTAAACAGCATAAAGCACAAGGCCTTTTGTTATTTCACACAGGGAAAATAGTTCAGAGCTTAAAATCGTGCAGTTTTGTGCTGGTGAACGGCCATTAAACACATCATGCTGTGAGGAGGTTATAAGGGATTGTACATTTTAAGTCACTCTGGATCCAGTCAAGGATCTCCTGCTGACCAGAACAGAAGGAAAGAAAAACAATGTAATGTCAGCATTGCAAAGATTGCAAAGACAGACAATTATTAAAAACTGGGATGGCACCCAAAGCCCTGGATCTAGAGATGGGTTTAGATAGAGGAAAACAGAAGAATAGAGAACATATATTAACACGCTTTGGTTTCAGTGTGACTGAGTATTCAAAGTATTCAAACAGTGGAAATGGTTCAAGGCCAGAGGGACTCTATGTATCTTACACAAGGATCACACATGCCTTCCATATGCAGTAAGTGTTGGGAGAATTAAAGTAGTTGGCAGAGACCCACATTGGGCCACCGGTGGGTCCATGCTGGACCTGCCCTGGGCTTTCTTTGGTTGAGTGATGGCTGGATCATACTCAACAGGAATAGCTGTGGTGACGCTAAACCTCCATGCATCTGCCAGGAGTTCTGCTGCTGAAGCGGCTCTGTCCCACCTCGACTGAGGTCCATAAATGCCCTCATTGTGCCCAAAACATGGCCAGACTAAAGCAAATCACGCCACACCACACCATGTCCTCCATGCTGTGGGAAACTGCCCATATTGCCAACATGGGGAGCTGAAGAAAAAACAACAATGTTTATACAACATTAGTCTACTGCTGGTTGGTTAAGTGCTGAAGAAGAATCAGTGTTCACAGTGAAATGAATATTTAAGATGTCTATGTAGCATTGTTGCAGATCATTTTTTTAGCTGTGAAATCAATTAAATATACTGTTTAAATTAAGTACATGCAAGAAACAAATTTTGTAAATTTGAGTAACTCAAATATTTCTACTAGAATTCATAAAAGATTATTAAGTGTAAATAAACATAGATTTTAGAGAAAGAAACTGTTGAATTTTGGATAAATTGTGACCCTGTCTGTGTGTCAATGTGATTGTTTTAGATTTACATTTTTATACATAAAATAATTCTAGACAATGTAAGGAGCATTCTTTGATAATATGACACTGATATCACAGTAAAAGATTAAAATCCTAGTAAAATATTTGGCTGATATCAAACTTTGATGCTCTTTATCTTGTAATTTGATTTTCTGTAATTTGATCTGTTTAGTTTTGATTAGCCTGGTTTTCACACGAAGGTTCTCAATTATTTCCACATTTAAAAAAGATTTGAGTTCATATTTTGTTTTGTTTTGTGATATTTGCCAAGACACTGGATTATTTTTCAGATTGATTAAAAACATTTGTTGAAGTGGAACAGCTACATTAATGTGAACTGAATTGCTTTGAATAAAGCTTCTGCCAAAGTCATAAGTGTAGTGACTTAATGCTTATTCACTGTAGTATGTCACAGTGAATGCACAGTGGTGAGGTTATCTTGGCCTCCTGTGAGCAATGACTAATACTGCAGTCCCAGACAAGATGAGAAAAGTTTAAATCTGAGCCCTGAATGATATTACTGAACTCATTTCTATCAAATTAAAATTCACATTCTTCTCAAATGAACTGAAAGGTAAAGTGTCAGAGCTTTATAAATATCTGTCACTCTTTATTAAAATATGGCTGACTGTAAAATGATTTTCATATCAACACACAGAATCTTGGTATGTGTGTGTGAGACTGTATATGATTAAAATGCAATTGATATTATACTGCATGCCCTTGTGTGATCTGAATCATGTGCCAATGTAAAAAGCAAAAACCAAACAGAGATTTCACAGATATTCAGTATTCTGCACAGTGGATAACGAATATGAGACTACTCAAATTCTGTAATTCTTAAGGATGTCGTAAACTAAAAGTAAATACATGTCAAGAAACAAATGAGTTGTTTGATGTAACAGTTTCAGTCCGTACTGCTTTCTTGCCATAACTTTCAAAGTGCTGATAAACAAAAGCTGATGAAACTTTGCAGACACTTCAAATTTTACATGGACATAAAACAGTTTAAATCTATTTGATTTGCAATGAAACTGATGATTGATGATGTGTTACTATCACCTCCCACTGTACATTTGTGCACAAAAAGTCCCTACTGTTGATTTACAGAACAACAAATGAAGATAGAAATAAAATAAACACATGAAGGCCAATGTGATTAACAGAAGAATGCAGAAGTACTTTTGTTTTGTATAGTAATAATTCATATAATTGTTAATTTCTTTAGTGACTATGTTAACTTATGTACTAACTGTAGAGTCCATCATTGTGTATGTGTTATGGTATAATTGATAAAATACAGCTGAAAACAAATTGGCAGAGAAAATTGATGAGGAAACGTATGCAAGTGACCTAGTTTCTCTGAAGTTTGAGTGTTTTCATTGATAAATGTTCAGATTGTTGATATTCACAAAGTAATGCACCATCTCACTTTCCTTCCATTAAAACTTAAGCAGTTCTCTGAGACTTTTTTTCAAAGTTTACAAAATCTGTGTTTTGGCCTCGTCTAATCACACATCAGCACTGTAACATCAGGAAAGCAGGATGCTGAGCTCATGTCTTAGGAAGGTCTCTCTGTCTTATTATCTCTTTCTGTCTTGCCTCCAAATCTGGAAGCATTTTAGGCCTGGATTCTATCTGTCGTTTCTTTATCCCTTTTTAATTCCTCCAGACTCTCTCTGTCTGTCTGTCTCTTTCAATGCTGGCCTGCAGTCACATGTGCCCACGGGTTGCTGAGCAGTTGTTATTCTCAGCTCTAAGCCCTGTTCTGCGTTTCAGTCACTCAACAGTGATGCCGTGGAGTGTCTGTTTTGCTAGATTTGTTTTCCGTGGAACAAATACTTTTCTAAAACCACATCCATGTGTTCAACATATCTGGAAAATATCGCGTACAGCGATTACAAGTTCATAGTTGATGTACCTGGTCGTCATGTAGATCTTTATTGATTAAGTTAAAAAAGTGTATTATAATATAATCTGAAACTGTTGTCCAACATTCTCATTTGATGTTCTCCAGACAACTAGTCATGATGTAATCTTCTCTATAGACACATTTCACACTAAAATGAAAGTTACAGCCATTCGTGCTGTGTTGAGAAAGAATAGCTTTGACTGCAAACCAGATAATGTGGTCATTTGGACTTGTTTCTTCAGAGCTGAGGTAGCAGATCGCCCCTTTAAAGTGCTTCATCTCAGATGGTCTTTGACTGGCCTGCCAAAGTCCACTCCCACATATTTTTAGGGTTTATGTAATAGCGGGATAAACGAAAAAGCAGCTGCTTCGACGGCTGAAAAAATGAAGGAGAAAGAAAAAGAAAGCGGAGAAAAGGAAGGACCTGTGGAGTTTGGGTCTTGATGGATGGCCAGGAAGATTCCAGCGGTAACTCACCTTTATATATCATTCTATTTTCCATTTAAATATAACATCCCATGCCATTTTATAGACATGCAAACTTTAAAATAAAAAAATATGTTTAAAATCCTTTTATATTTTTTAGTTCATGCTTTAGATTAGATGAAAATGTACAGATTTTCCTTGTATTTCAAAACCCCAGAATCGCACAGAAGCAAAAATGTTGTGCCACTCTGTCTCCTGCCATCTGAAGTAAACAATCTTGATTAAAGAACGAAATGTTCATGCAATGCTTCACTCATCTGAAGTTCTGTTTTATTGTTGTATTGTATGTTTACTCTCATAATTTTTACCATTTAATCTTTGAAACCACCCCTAAGGGAATGATATAGATTTGTGGTGATTTAAAACGCTTGGCTTTGTTCTTTCAGCAAAACAAATAATCACTTTAGAAAAAAGTAATGTTTGTGCTCCTGTAGTGATCAGATTTATCACTATTTAACATATTAGGGAAAGCTGTTACATCCGTATTCATCGGACTCCTTCAGTCAGACACAGTTCACAGGTCCCACTGAGCTCATAACTTGCAGGAGGCCTGCGAATGAATCCTGAAAAACAAACCAGTTCCGACTGATTGCATAACATAAGAAAAAACATTTGACCTTGTCTGGTATACTGTTAGGCTGACAACGTTCACGTAATATTTGATTCAGTCTTATCCAGCTGTCTTTAAATTGTCTGGCCTGTGGGTATCAAGCTTTGTTCTTCAAAGTCAGTTTATGGCTCAATTTAATTTAAACCGGTTAAATGAGATCCTTCTGCAAACAGAGTTTCCCAATGCCCATATAAAGGTTTAAACTGGAAAGGATCAGACCGAAGCAACGGCCAATGTTTAAAGGGTCAAGAAAAACAATTGGGCAAAAATTTATGTTGGTTAGTTTTTTTTTTACAAAAAACATTTCCACTTAGAAACAGTCATATATGCAACAATTCCTTTTTAATGACACGGCTCGGATTAAATTTTGATTTTAATTATTTTTACATAGATGTTTATTAATAAAATAAATGACAACTGTCTAATTTGTGGTCTTACATTATCATTATTTTAAGGTTTTACAATTTTGCCATGAAAAATAACTAGTTTAAAATTAAAAGTTTTTCCACATGAACTGTCACAAAGCCTCTGCCTTTGTGTATTATGGGAATAATTATTTATCAGGGACAAACAACACTATAAGAACAATATGAACTGATTCTGCCCTCTACTGGGATCATATGGAAACTTGTTTGTTCTTTATTTGAAACCTTCTCTGCATGTCCTATCTTATATTTATATATATATATAACACATAACATATTACCTAAGTAACATTCTATATTATATGTAACTCACAATTTAAATAGATGCATTTAAACATGAATTCCTATATCACAAAATTAAATATATTAGACAATAAGATTGTATGTGTGTTATTAGCTATATATTTATAATTTTAATTAGTTTTGTCATTTGATATATATTTGATCACAACATATGCCAAGGTTCAACATTTCATTTAATTTTAATTTCAGGTTTATTTAAATTTCTTTTGTTTTACTCTTTAAAACCATTAAAGCCTTTATCATATCAATCAATTAAGATATTTGAATAGTTTTATTTGTAGTTGGAGTAAACTATAAAAAGCTAGGTGAAGGAGTGCCTTCATTTCCGTTTGACACTGTCAGAATGCAACCCATGACCCCACTATGACAAAACACAATGACGCACTGGCTCATCTGTCATGTGAGAAAAGCATGTGCCTTTTGTGACTGGATAATCCTGGAAAGAGGAAAGCAGATCTGTATTGGCTGTGTGTTGCCATGGATACAGGGGACGGATGGAATGCTCAGAGGCCCAGTGCAGCAGGTGCTCCTCCCTATAGGGAATTTTTAGCTTTTAATACATTTCTTAAACTTGATCACTTTTAAACCCACCTCCAGGATACAGTTTTAAGGTGTGTTTGAGTGACGCATGAATAGAGCATGACATACAGTTTAAACTGACGCACATCTTTGCATTGTTGGTTGTGTGCATCAAAGAACTCTGATGCAGAGGTGTGGTTTGCAGGTGCAAATTCAGGTAAGGCCAGTTCCTGGATAACCAGAAGCTGGATAGGTCCCTCCCCTTACCTCTTGTGTCTGAATGCAAACTCTCTGATCTCTCACACAAACCTGTTTTAACCTTTCTAGATCATCTCACCTGTGCTTATCAGACACAACTCAGGTAGGTACATCTTTAGTATATCGAGAACTGGTTCACTTGTGTCCTTTTTTTAAACATTTAACAGGATTTGTTTGTTGTCAAATGGAGAATTGGTATTAGATGTCAGTGGCATTGAGGCTATTGAAATGTTGGTCTTCGTCAATAGGAAAAAATCTTCTTCTGGTTGTTGGATGACTGGCTTCACATGTCTGATTATGATTTAATATGTGAAATTATTTGTACATTTTAGAGGTGTTAAATAATGAACTGCTTAAAGTTACTTTTATCCAAATTGCCATGGAATTTTCCAAATATATTTTTCCTTATAACATAAATATATTAGATTTTTACAATGTCTTTCATCTCTGTACATCATACGTTTTACATCATACTTTTACATGGATCATAGCTCAAACTCAATGCTATAAAACCTGTTCTGTTACATTCTAGAAGAATATATGACTGTAGGAATGTTTTCGGAGAGAGAGAGAGGATGTCTAAACTTGTGTTGCACCTTTCTTATTAATTTTTAATAAGTTTCAATTGCAAAGATGTACATTCTTCTGTTTATGTACCACATCTGTCTGACAAAGTCTGCTTTACATACTATAACATCAGAATAATATGTCAATAATACAGTTAGTGTTATTGCAATAATGTAATTACAACCCTTTGGTTTTTTTGTTTTAACAATGAATTTATAAACAAAATAAGAGGTTTGTTAGTTATATCATTTGAAGAAGAAATAAAATATTAGGTTCAATGTGTGTCATGTAATTAATTAAAAAATCAGGAGACTGATAATCTAGTCCTCGCTTTGAGGATGGTAAGGTCTATACCACCCTCAAGTTATTAAGTTACTAAGATACCGTTTTTGGCTGACGCTTAATTATTTCAAACATATATAGTTTTCTATTCATCTAAAACAACATTGATTCAAAAAGTACAAGACGTTGTATTTTCCATCTTGTTTATAACATTTCGTAAATTCATTTCAAATTAACTCATAATTCTGCATGTATTACAACATATAATAATAATATAAAACAATAGTATGATTAGAATGGAGTACTTTTATAAACATATAAACATTTATAATAGATAACACCAGTAACTGCTTTTTATAATAATCCAAATCAGATTTTCTGTATTCTGAGACACATCTTTTTAGCTATCAACATTTTTAAGATGTGTAGGGTTTTACGACCTAAAAACAGGTCATTTTACTTTCTTGCTTCTGTAACATTATCACGCTGCTTAATATTAAGTTTTGTTCATCGCAACAATAATAGAACCTGAAAAACTGGCCAAGCAAGAATTTTTTTCAGAGAATCAAAACAATGAACATGCTTAAGTAGTCATGCACGAATGAGTAGGCTTGTCACACAACAATAATTAGAATTATTCATAAAAAATAGATATACAGATAAATTATTCATTATAATCATCTTGAATGTTGTATCATATCTTCAAAACACGTATCACATTGACTGACTATACTTAGTTTTCAAATTCAGAAGACTTTTCCTAAGAATTAGCATCTAAATATAGTTGTAAAGGGTGTGTACTTGAACAAACCTAGAAAAGTGTGTGCTTTTCAAAGTGTCATCGTTGAATGATGCATGCTGCATGAAGAGGTCTTAGATACACTTCAATGGAAATGAGTTTTGAGAGATAATAAATCAAAAGATTGCTAAACACAATATGTATGCTTTTTTATTCTATGTCCATGTATGAGATCTAAATGTTGACATCTTGTGATGTTTTGACAGACCCAACCAGACATGAAGTTGCCACTTGGCATCACGCTCACACTCTCGCTGCTTCTGTTGCTTCAGAACTTCCACCAAATATCCACACAGGTTCCAGACAGTTGGAAAAGAAATAATCGGGGAAATAATGAAAATGAAAACGGAGAACTCTCATTATATGAAGTAACCAGTCCTGGACCAGAAGAAAAAAACAACCTAGGTGATGAGGATACACAGGTCACGCCACAGAGGAGCGAGAGCAGTTCAGAAGATGATGGACAGGCATATGGCTCCTACCATTATGAACAACAGGACCAGAATCCCCTAGTTACAACACAGATGCCTACAGCAGCAGATGTGCTGCCTAATAATGAAACAGAGGAAGAAGGTTCTGGGAGCTTCACTACAACATCTCCACCTGCAATCGCACTTAACTCCAGCTCTGAACTCTCAGATTCATCAGCAGAACACAATGGAACCGAGACACAAGAGACAGCACCAAATAATGTCACATCAGAGCCGACCCCAACCCCTCAAACTGATCTCAATGGCACATATTCTGATCCAAAGCCAGAGAATACCACAGAAGACAGCAACCATGAAGAATCAGGTTCTGGATATTTGCCCTTAGATGTAACTACTGAGACCCCTCGCACCTCAACAGAAGCTCATGAAGATTTAGAGAACATGCAAAACACAACTACAGTGAATCCATCTGAAACACCAGCAGAAGAAACAACTGCGACTGTGACTCCACCTGCCATCCCTGAGATAAAGACCACTGCTTCCCCGGAAATTGACGATACAGAAGACAACCAGAATATATCTTCTCACAAAAGGGGCGACTTGGAAAAAGGTTTGACTCCGAAATAATTTCCTATAAACATGAAAGAACAACAAGTAGAAACAAAGGTTTGAGATGATGTTTTAAAGGGATTGATCACTCAGAACAAATATTCATTTATACTTAAATCATGTCTCATTTTCCAGTTATATCATTCCCAACCTGTATAACTTTCCTTTTTAATCAACATTGGTCACCATTGAGTTAAATTTTATGGGCCATAAACCTCAGAGGCATATGAAAGTTACATACGTTTTAAATCATTTCTCTTTTTGTGGCAATAGCAGATAATGACTTTGAATACAAATCCTACAGGTCCTTACAGTAATTCAATCCCAGTCACAGTGTTGTGACTTTTCATCAGCATTATATCCCTGTCCATTTCCACAGGACACATTGTTTCAAAGCACACAGAACTTCAATTTCATCCCTCAAGCTTACCCACATTTTCATCTTTTCAATTTGGGTCATGAAGCCATATTTGCTGCTGTTCCTCTGTTCAGGATTGGGTTTCGGTCTTTGTTTGTCCCTGCCCTGGGTCAGAGTGTCCAGTTACTGACACCCTCACAAAAAGAGTGGTGTTCAACTAGGAGAGTTCGGGAGGGGCTCCTTTGAGGTCATGTGTGGACCAATGTGACAGAAACGGTCCAAATCGCAGACTTTAAAAACTTTGATTCATCAAATGAACCTAACCTGATCAGGATATGGTGTCTGGCTAGTTTGTTTTTGCTTTAAGTACTTGTTTAGTAATCTTAGATGAACTGGAACTATGTGATTAATGTACTTTGAATGTTTGGATATTGCAGCGTACATATTTGTTATTATAAACATTCATTATGTTTTACAGGTTTTAGCTCAGATGACATTCAAGACAAAAAGAAAAACCAGGCATGGGGTGTTATTCTGGTGGTTGGCGTTACTGTGGGGCTCATTGCTTTGATAGCCTTTATCGTTCTAAATCGAAGGAACAAAAGAGACTTCTCTCACCGAAAACTGGTGGAAGACATCTCACCTGATCCAGGTAATACAAAGCTTTCCTTTGTTATTATGCTCTGTTCTATCGGTGAATTGTATGATGCTGAAACCTGATATGTCTTAATACATATGAGGATTTCCATGAACACTTTTTTGAATATGTTCCCAGTGTTATGCTGTTATTTATTTATTTTTTCTTGTCTTATCAAAGTTCTCCGACTGGATAACAGTGAGCCACTAGACTTGAAGTTTGATGGATTTGGTTACCACAATCCAGGACTACAGGGAGACAACATCCAGATGACCAACTTTCCAAAGGGTCGTTCAAACTAAGAAAAAATCTTTGATGCCAAAGACACTTTATTTAATTTCACACTTTGTGAAGACAGAAGGATATAACAGAGAAACAGTCCTTTTTATATCTTTGCCAAATCAAAGGATTTTACACAACTGTACTTTTAAACAATTAAGTTTTAAGTGGTGTCTTTTACTTATTTCAAAGAATCAGAAATCACTAAACCAAGAATGTTTCTTTGAATTTCACCTTGTAGATGTTTAGCCTTTCATTGTATGTGTTATTTTCATCTAAAGGTCCAATGTCTTTACATTAATATTGTAGTTTGTGGAAACCACGGTTGATTATTGAATGTCAATACATACAAGGTGGCATGCCCCAGCTATTGCACACTGTGTTTGGTAAGAATATGTACGGTATAAATGATCGTGTGGATCTTTTCTTGCATGTCTTTCTTTCGGGCTTATAACATCTTTAACACACAGAAATCTCGTAATCTAAAAAACATATCGTAAAAAAGTGAATGTATAATTTTATGAATAGATTTTGGGATAAGTTATGGTCTGTTGGTTAAAGAGTTGGACTTGTAAGCAGAAGGCTGCTGGTACGAATCCCACTGCCAGCAGACAATGACGGAAGTGTCCTTAAGCAAGACCTCTTACCCCCCATTTGCTTTACAGCGATAATTCTGAATTAAGCTGAATTTGAATTAAGCGTCTGCCAAAAGAATAAATGTAATTGTAAATGTAAATAATAATTAATAATAAATAGCAATGATGATGTAAAGTCCAACAGCGACACAATGGGACATATTTGGATGATCAGATTTTGAGGATTCATCAAATGGCATATGTAAATAATTAAACAGTACTTATATACTAAATCTACTAATATGGACTCATGGTCCGCTGATTTCATCTTTTAACTCCGCAATGACATCACCAATAGCCACTCTGCAAATACATTATTTTACACATTAAAATTTAGATTCTCTGAGATTCTAATGTAAACATTAGGGTAACGTAAATGTACAAGTTTATTTATAGATGGGGACAAAATTATGAGCCCCAGGGTAAATATAAGCAAATAAATCTGAATTGTTTGTCTACTTTAGATTCACAAAACTCCAATGTTTCATTGAAGAAAAACAGCTGAAAGTGGGGGAAATATTATATAATTAAATCAATGTTTTTCCTAAAAACACATCTAGACGTAATAGACAAAAAAGACCAAATAAAATGACATTTTTACAAATTGTAAATGTCAATAAATAATCAATATTTGTAGTTATATGCATAGATGTTAGATTCACCACTGGTCACTGTAATGACCTCCAGTCCTGTAGATGGCGCAAAATCCCTCTGAGTTTCATCACCGCACACTGGTAAACAAGGCGAAGAAAGATTGCTTGTTGTTGAGTGTCACGTTAGTTTATCATAACTGTCATGATCAAAACAGAGAAGGTCTTACATCTCAACAGCTCAAAGGGAAGAAAGGTTCGTGTGGTCCGTGAGCATTATGTGAGAGAACAGGTGCAATGTGGAAGTTCACTGTGTCAGGCTGACTGTCAAAATGGTGAGAACACCAACACAACACAACACAACACAACATAACATAACACAACACAACACAGACATGTTATAACAACCCTTTGCCTGCAATCTAGTGAAGCACAAATTTAAAGTAACACTTCACACTAAGAGACAATAGTTTTAAACAGGACTCAAGGCTTTGTTCCATGCTCCATGTCAAGTTTCCAATACATATTGTGAAAATGAACAATTTAGTATTAAACATTAAGTTTATATTTAAACACTAAATTATTTTGTAGATCACAATATAAATACTGGGTATGAATACTGATTATGCACTATCAACACTATTAAAAGCATGAGACCAGCCCAACAAACACTGTGCAGTCACATACACAAAAATATGGGAAAGGATTTATCTCTGTAAGATGTCCTGTGTTTGGTCCAATAGATGCAAAGGTGCTGTCCAGTGACGTGACCCACTACGTGGTACCGGATGGTGGGGTGGTCCGGGATTTTCTGGAGATTCTGGAGCTCAGGGAGCTGCAGGGGATTGTGTTTACCCAGACAGCCCAGCAGCACATCCGTGGACGCAGGTCATCATATATAACGTTTTTTTGTATATCGACTTTATGTTTATTTCCTTACGTGTGAAGAACTTCACACATTTATGAAAACACATCTTCTGCATTGTACAGTATGTATTACTAGATACAGCTAAAAGGACAATCTGAAAGGAATACTCCAATACTTAAAAAAAAAAGTAATGTCTCCTACAGGCACTACAATAGACTGCGTGCTTTGCTTAAAGACCCTCGCCATGATTGTGTTCTATTTGCCAATGAGTTCCAACAGAACTGCTACTGCCCCAGAGATAAGGGCGAGTCTCAGGAAAAGTGGCAGACAAGGTGAATTCTGATTGTTATATTTAACTATGCTTGTTTACCTTTAACCATGAATTGTGATGTTACCCCTTTACCATTTTTAAAAATTTTGTTCCATTCAGATTTTTAATTCCCAAGATTTCTAAAATCATTTAAAATGCCTTTGATGTAACAATACCCCGCAAATAAACCAGTTATATGCAATCTTCTTGTGTTATTATATACATGCATACAGTATGCTACAGGAGTAATAATTTAAAGTGTGAATTTAATGATAATTTTTTGGGGATCACCCCTATATAGGAAATAAATATTTTTATGAAATATTATCAAAACTAAATAAGAATAAACCTACAGTGATAGTTCACTCAAAATGAACCCATTCACATCTTTTGTTTGGAAACATAACTTATGCAAGTTAATGGGACCAAGTTCCAACATTCTTAGGATGGAGGAATTTCATAGAGGATTGAAATGTCAAGACGTTGAGGAAATGATGATTGAAGGTTAATTTTTGGGTAATTTATCACTTTAAACTATTGGGTTTTTATTTATTCCAGATGTGTCTACAGTGCAGCAGTTTGGTACTATGACCATCTTGCTGGACTTAGGCCTGTAGTAATGCTTACAGAAGATTCTGATGCTATTTCAGAATTTAGTGTCTTAAACAGGGGAGTATATGTCATCTCAACTCAGGTACGTGTTGTCAGTTTTTTTGTGTTATCAGAAGTGTTTGACTCCCATAAAGCTGCAGTTAAACTTCTAATCTCTGTTGTAGGAGTACCTTGCAAGTTTCTGGCCAGACCTCCAGGCAGCTCAAGAACTGTACAGCTCCATTGCCCAAACCCTTCAGGAGCGAGAGAGTGAGGGAGGAGAGAAAGTATATGCTGAACACCTACCTGCTGAGCTGCTGGAGGCTGGGATTAAATCTGGCAGGTACATCAAGGTAAGTCTTTTTCACTCAAATCTATATCCACCACATTCTTTCTGGTTGTGACTTACCTGAATTCATATTCAATCCATTTTCTAAATTTTTCAAGGGAATTCTCAGTGTTAACAAACACCGGGCCCAGCTTGAAGCCTTCGTCCGTTATGAAGGCTCTTCTAACAAGAATTCAGGTTGTCATAAACACTTGGTATTCTAGCGTATTTAATCAATTGAAGATGATGTTATGGTTAACGCCAGTGAGGTTTAACTTACCTGACATTGTCCATGTAATCCTGTGTGTAGAGCTTAACAGTGACGTGCTGGTCTGTGGAGCAAAGCATCGTAACCGGGCGGTGCATGGAGACCTGGTGGCCATAGAGTTCTTACCACGTAATGAGTGGAAGGGACGGACAACAGCATTAACAGACGGTCAGGGGGAGGAGCGGTCGATGGAGGACACACAGAGCCAGCCCATGCCCACAGGTAACTATGGGTCATAGTATGTATGGTGAAAACAGATTGTCTGAGAAGGACACATTACAAGACCTAGTAGTGGAACCGAATCTTCTGATCCAAAAACCACACAACGCTAAATAGATATATAACATATCTTATGTGCTTCTGGTCTTTAGGCAGGGTGGTGGGTATTCTGCAAAGAAACTGGAGAGATTATGTCGCAAGTTTTCCTCCTCTTGAGGAGGTGCAGTCACAGAGCCGTAATTCACAGAAGATTCTGCTCATCCCATGGGACTTCCGCATCCCGAAAATCCGCATCAGCACACAGCAGGCTGAGGCATTGCAGGTTGATGACTACTTCGTTATTTTTAAATTCAACACGGAATCCAATAGCATGATCTATGTGTTGTAAAATTACAATTGCACAAATTATTGTGACCTAATATGTTGTTTTTGTTTAGGATTGTAGAGTGATTGTGCGTCTGGATTCGTGGGAAAGTACTTCTATGTACCCAAACGGCCACTGTGTGAGGGTGCTGGGGAAAGCACGTGAGCTGGAGACTGAGATTCAGACCATCCTGGTGGAGAACTCTATCCACGTGTCTGCTTTCTCAGAGGCCCAGGTAAGTTCATTAACCATCTCAGATGAGCTACAAAAGTTGCTGTTGGGAAATATATGTCATTAAACTTTAGAAAAGTGTTGCTGAGTTGTGCCATCTAGGTATTGCACTTCTAATTACACCACTAATACTGTGTTTTAAATGTTAAGTTGCGTGAGATGCCAGTTAACACAGAAGAGAACCCCTGGCAGATGGACAGTAGTGAAATGTCCTCCAGACGGGACCTGAGAAACACCCATTTGGTATTCAGCATCGATCCTAAGGGCTGTGAGGATGTAGATGACACCTTGTCTGTTCGAACTCTGCCTGGAGGAAAGCGTTTAGAGCTGGGTGTTCACATTGCAGATGTCACTCATTTTGTCAAAGAAGGCTCTTTAACAGACTTAGAGGCACGGTCCAGGTATGATAAAGCTTTTAGTGGGAGAATATAGAATAATTGTTTAAATAATTAAAGATATATTGAATATATGTTAAAATCAATGTTTTATTCGCCACACTTGACAAATAAATATCTAAACAGGTTTTAAATGTCTCTTGACAACTTATTCACAGACATGTATGTCATTTATATAAAGTTTTTTATTATTTGGTGGTTTTCAAATCTAAAATGTACACTTATTAATCATTGCTCTTTTCTTAATGTAGGGCTACCACTTACTACCTGGCCGACCGCAGGTATGACATGCTGCCGGCAGTGCTAAGCGCAGACCTGTGCTCCCTCCTTGGAGGTGTCGATCGGTGATTACTTTCCCTCCTTATTACACACTTTTTCTTGTTTTGGAAAATAACAGCTATGTGCCCTTAATATTTCACCACCCAAAAACATTCTGTCGCTCACTCCAACATTTACTCCTAAAAGGACATTGTGGAAACTAACAAGTATATTGTGTGTATTTCAGATATGCAATGAGTGTGCTGTGGGAGCTGGATGCAAAGTCTCTGGATGTGTGTAAGGTCTGGTATGGTCGCACTATTATCCGGTCATCCTATCAGCTTTACTATGAGCTTGCCCAGAGCCTTCTGAACGGAGAGAAGGTTGAGGTGCCTGAACTAAGCCAGTTGGAGGGCTCTCAGCGGGATCAAAAACTAGCTGAGCTTTTACAGGCCCTGGAGACCCTGACGAGGGTGGCGAGACAACTCCGGGCACAAAGGGATAAAGGGGGAGCTCTGGAGTTAGAAGGGGTAGAGGTGAGGGCTCAGCTGGATGAGGATAAGAACATTACTGCACTTATACCCAAACAGCCGCTGGAGGTTCATGAGACTGTAGCAGAGTGCATGATCTATGCCAACCACTGGGTGGCACGCAAGATACAGGACAGCTTTCCTCACCAATCACTTTTGCGGCATCACCCACCGCCCAAACAGGAGTACTTCAATCAGCTGATTGAATGTGCAAATGCCAGGGGCTTCAGGATTGACACAAGGTAAAATTTCAATTACCTTTTAAATGTAAATGTTAAGTAAATGTGCTTTGCGTGAAATATGTGAAGAAAAAAAATAATAAAATTTTTTACCCCTGTTAAAATGCAAGTCTGTACTACAGTAACAACTAAACTAAATTGGTAGTTGACAAATAAAACCATAAATGTATGTTCCATATTATGACTGTGGTTACATTAATTGCAGACAAAACTTGAAAAACTTTTATGCATTTGGCAGATCCAATGTGACTTACATTGCATTTTACAATACATTAGTTTCTGAGTATGTGCAATCCCCGGGATCGAATCAATGACCTTGGTGTTGCGAACATTATGCTCCTATCCACTGTGCTGCAGTAAAGTTAATAAAATAAAATACAGAGAGCATGTATTTATTTCCAGATTTTTAATATTAGATCATTTTTTGTTTGATTTTGTCTCTATATGTTTTCTCTTTAAAATGGATGTGACATAAAGGAGGAAATCTTTATTAATATATATTAATACTTTCCAATGTAGGGCATGACTTTAGCACATTACTTTATATGTTCAATAAGTATCATCTTGCTTGTCTTTAACCTTAAACAAGGTCAAACAGAGCTCTGGCAGACTCTTTGGAACAGGCTTTGGATCCTCAGGACCCTTTGGTTAACAGGTTATTAAGAATGATGGCCACGCAGGCTATGTCTAATGCCCTTTATTTCTCTACCGGAGCCTGTCCAGAAGAACAGTACTATCATTACGGTAATAATTTATACAAGCGTTACTGCAGATATACTTAGTCATGACTCTAGATGTTCATTCATAGCATATTGTTTTCGTATCATATTAAGGTCTTGCTCTGGATCGATACACACACTTTACTTCTCCAATAAGACGTTATGCTGATATAGTTGTGCATCGACTTCTCATGGCTGCCATTCAGCTGGAGAAAGAAGGGACCCAAGGCAAGGCCTTGGCCAGTAACAAAGAACTCGAAGAGCTGGCTCAACAAATCAACAATAAAAACAGAGTAAGTAGTAGGCTGTTAGACCCATTACTCACCCAGGTAGTGAAAAAAGTCAAAGTAAGAAACCAGACACTTTGACACTTTTATATCCCATTTTCCAGCATAATTCCACTAACTAAAAAAAATGTCATTTTTATAACAACTTTGACAGCTGTTTAAAAGTGAAATGTCACTAATGTAGGATTTATGAGGTTTACAAAGCAAAACACTATCGTTTTTTTACAGTTGCAGTAAAATAGTAATCAGCCTGGCATTTGTTATTCTCTCTGTTTAAATGACAGGCAGCGCAGCACGCACAGAAGCAGTCCACAGAGCTCTTCCAGTGTCTTTATTTCAGAGACAAAGACCATCAGACAGATGAACGCTGTGTGGCTGATGCTGTCATCTATGCTGTCAGAGCGAATGGCTTTCTCGTCTTCGTACCACAGTAACCCTTCTTCTTATACAATCAAACTGATTGTAGAGAGTATGAAGCAAAAAGGAACTCTTGCTCTTTTTACTTAGGCTTATGTGACTTTATCACACAGGTATGGATTGAAGGGAGCAGTATACCTTAAGGATCGGGATGGTAAAGTGGTCAGCATCATAGGAGATGGAAGGTGTGAGTGGCAGGCCGGTACGTTACAAAGATACCCTGAAAGGATCAGCACACACACCAGCACTGGAACTCATACCTTTTACCTCTTTGACCATGTCACGGTGAGTACATCCTCAAGACATATTATGGGTTTACTTTTATAATGTGTAATTGTCAACGATATTTCTCTTGCATCACTATCTGGCCTTATCTTTCTCTGAAGGTTCGTATTTCTGTAAAACCCTCTGGTTGCCATGCTGACAGCTTGTTTCTGGAGCTTATCAGCAGTAAGCCTCATCTTACCATACAACCACTGTCACAGCCAGCTGGTCGTGGACGTTCTGAGTTGATTCAGGATGTTGTACGCTGGGCAGAAGAGGCCTCGCTTGAGGAGGAGGAGAAGAAGGGCAGAAAGGCCAAACTGAGCAGGGAGGAGAGAAAGTTCAGACAGAGTAAAACACCAAACCTTTATGTCATACTACAGGAGATCAGTGAGCTTGCCCTGATGGATCTGTCTGCCTGCCAGATCACAAATACAGAAGCACAGATGTGCTCAACATCATCTTAGCTTTAGTGTTATACAATGTTACCTAAACATAATACTTGCATCGATAGTACACAGAGCTTTAGGGATAGGATTCATATACTCACTGTGGACTGTGGATCGATTTCATATGTCCAAATGTCCTCAGAAACAAACTAATGACAAAAATTCTATTCCACACCTTGGATTTGTTGTAAAAACAAACATGATCTGGAATAAGGAAAACTGGCCCTTTTTCTTAGTCCATTCCTTTGAATTTATATTGCTTGTGTAAATATAATCATGACTAGGGTGGCAGATATTTTCCTAAAACAATGTCATGAAGTGATATATAGTGAAGGTTTTGGGGTTGTCATGAGCTGAGAAATTTCTTTCAGTTTACCAACAATTGCCTGAGTTGTTAATGCTTTTCATTTTTCTAGTTTTATTTTTTAAATAAATAAAATGTATTTTTCTCGAAATCTTGCTAGTTGCATATTTTTCCCTGTGGAGTACAATCTATAAAACTCTACTAAACAACTACCTTATAAATATAGATGACTTGCATAAGAGATCATTAAAACACAAGGTTATTACATTAATACTTTTATTCAGAATATCAAAGCATTATTAGAAAGAACAAGTGGAATTTCAGTAAAAACAACACTATCAGTTTTGTAGGTTATGATGACAAACATTTTGAAACAAAATATTCTCACACTCCAACCAACAATAAAAAATTAAAGTAAAGAATACTCTAATCTGTGAAAAACATATGTGATTACCTGTGAACCTGTGATGAGGGAATTGAAAAATTCTTAAACTAGCTTAAAATCCTCACAGAGGATCAAGATGTGTTAAAATTCCATTTGCTTGGTTGTGATTTTGAAGAGACTATTGCCAACAGTTTTTTTTCAGGGTCAATATTTTGGGTGCTCTTGGTATAAAAAAGGGAAGATGTTTCTTAATTATTATCATCATCATCATCATCATCATCAACAACCATGCCATTTGGAACTGGACTGGAACATCCATTATCATATAAAGGAGAACTGGGAGGTTTAGCTGGCTTTTGTTTTAGCGGTGTATCATTTGATGTGCTATGTTCAACAAGGCCTTGATTCTCTTGACTGATGTACAGAACTGCAGAACTGGACGAAGGTTCGTCTGCTTCATCCTCAGTAATATTCTGAGAGGATTCTAAAGAAATAAAGAAACAGAAAATAATCTTTTTTTAAAGCAGAAGCCAAATTAAAAATACAGGATGTGAAGCCTCTAAACTTAAGCAAATGTTTCAAACTCACGATCCTACGAGACTCCATACCTACCTAACTGCTTCTGCCGTGCCAGTCTTCGCTCCAGAGCGAGCTGTTTATTGAGCTCTATGCGACGCTGCTGTTCTTCAGTGAGGGACACTGGAGCAGGAGTTGAGTGGACAAATGGATCTTCAGGGAAACTTGTGTCTTCACCGAGATCAAATTCTTCCTGTGCAGAAGCATGCGGCTCTCCTGAACAAAGTAAGTCATGTAATAACAACAGGTCAAATCTCAAATTTCGCTTCTGTTGTATGACAGTCAATATTTAAAAAGTATTACCAACGAAGTCCTCATGTGTTAAGGGCATGTCCATTCGAATTCGCTTGAGACATGTCTGATAGAAAAAAAGTAAAAATCCCAAATAAAAAACAAGCTTGGCTTCTTTTAAACTGATTAAACATTGCATTAGAAGGCATGGTTATAAACATTGCATGGTAAAAGTATAATTTTTTAAGTGCATTTTAAGTGCATTTACATTTACGCATTTAGCAGACGCTTTTATCCAAAGCGACTTATAATAGTCGAGGAGACAATGATGTATAATGCATGTGTAAATATATCTTACAGTCTAAAGACAAAAGATCCTGATAAAAGCCCTGATGTATGCTTCATCTTCAAAATTACAAATCATTTTAACTATTCTTACCTGAACTTCTTTTTTGCCTCCCAAACTCTCTACTTTGTCAATGAAATCTTCAAACTGCAGTTTGGGATAGAGTCTATGCGCCCAGTTCTCCATTTTCATCAGTAGAAGCTTTAGATCCTCTGCCTGCATAAAAAGAAACAGAGAGACACTTAACACTGCCAAATCTTTTCTCATATACCTTAATATTTAATACCATTATACAGAAAAGTGAAATCAAAACATAAGCATTACCTCATGTCCTTTGCCTTTAAATGTAACATTGTCAAATAATGTACGGAGGGCTGGAAGACCCTTCTCAGAAACCAACCTAACAAAGAAAAACCATGAACAATAGAGAAAATCAAAAATCTGTATGTTTAAAAGTCCTGTGAAATCCCGGAAGATCATCAGGGACTCCAGCCACCTCCGCAGCATCCGCTCCCGCACTAGTCGACTGAGGGATAGCTTTTTCCCTCATGCTACCCGACTTAAGAACAGTCAGAACTGATAAACCCGGAGCACACTCACATATCTATATGTCACACACCTCACTTTAACTCCAAGTGTAACACTGGACAATATATACACACTGCACTTTATACAACAGCCTACCTTCATCCTATGCACAACTACTTACTGTATTCAGATCACGTTCCCTCTTAGCATATTTTTATGCACATCTTGTTTACATTATGCAGAACGTGCACACTCTGTGTTTAGAGCTTAATGTATGTATCTACACACTGTGTCGAATGTTTCGACTGGGTTTGTCCAATAGTACACCATGTGTACTGATTATATGTATGTGCATATTGCACACTGTCTTATGTTGAAGTCTATATTATTATATGTTAACTGTACTGCGATTTTTCTGGAGCAAGCTCCCAAGACTTTCACTCACTAGGGCACATGTGCTGTGGTGATGTGACAATAAAAGTGAATTGAATACCTATTAGCATCCAGTTTAGGCTGAGGCCTCTTTACTGATCTTTTTTTCGCCACCGGCACTTCTGCAAGTCTGGACACTTCTCCGTCCTCTCCTTCAGCTACAAAACAACAAAAAGATTTCCATATAGGAACCTATATTAATCCTTATTGATGATCTGGTTTTGTGGGGATATTTTAAAATATAAAATAGCACAACAAATAATCTGAATAGTTGACGACCTCGAACAAATCCAGAAAGCACAATTGATGCAATTGAATGATTTTCATACTATATATTTATAATGATATGGAACAAGTGCACACCCTCTGCATTGCCAAAAAGATCCTCCCCAAAGTCTCTCTGTCCAGGTGATGATGGAGGAGGCAGAGGAGGATACTTCTCATCATCTGTGTGCTCATAATCTGGGATATCCATCTGATTATTCCCTATGGATCAAGTATGGTGCATAAAATCCTGTAAAGTTAGATGAACATTTTTTTATTCAGCTTGTTATTATTTTTCTTTTCTGTTGTATATATGCATTGTTATTTTAATGTCTCCAGAAAAAACTATTAACTTCTAAAAATGATTGAAAAGATTAAAGATGACAACAAGTCCCAAACACTTTTGGGTCATCCAGCCCAAAATAAAACATAATTATATGATAACCTGTCAATCAAAAACACTTGATCGCTTATATAAAACATACACATGTCTTTAAACAGCATTTAAAAGTGTGCCATGACATCCTGCTTTACCCAAAGATGAAAACTAAGAAAGTGTTTAAATAAATAAAAGTGCTTTTATGAACTTACTGAATATTCTCCAGAGATGAAAACTCACAACACACGCAGTGTCGACAATTTCTATCGGCGGCTTTTCTCAGCCAATCACACATCTGATACGATGCTACGTCACCTCCTTCTTCTTCTTCTTCTTCTTCTTCTGATATATGGGGCAGACTAGAAGCACTGACAGTGCATTACTGCCACCCTCAGTTGGCTTGCATAACTTCACAATTCTGCCATATATTCAATCCAGTGAAGTGAAGGGATTCAAACACACACACACTCACTCACTCACACACACACACACACACACACACACACACACACACACACACACACACACACACACACACACACACACACACACACACACACACACACACACACACACTCTCACTCACTCACACACACACACACACACACACACACACACACACACACTCTCACTCACTCACTCACTCACTCACTCACACAAACACACACACACACACACACACACACACACACACACACCGTGAACACACACACACACACACAACGACCATTAACAACACACAAACCCACACACGCACGCACGCACACAAAACCAACCCTGAAAACACACACCGTGAACAAACACGCACAAGCACACACACACACACACAGCCGTAAACACACACACACACACACAACGACCGTGGACACATACCCGTAGAAGCGGGCAGACATTTATGCTGCGGCACCCGGGGAGCAGTTAGGGGTTTGGTGCCTTGCTTAAGGGCACCTAAATCATGAAATTCCAAGCCTGAGACTTGAACCCATAACCCTAGTGTTAGGGGTCAAACTCTCAAACCACTAGGCCATGACTTCCCCCTAAAGTGTGGAATTGAAGTAGAAAATCGATGACAGTTTTAGTTGTTTGGTAATCCTTAAAGACTTCAGAGATGAATAAGATACTGCTGCTTTTAGTCACTGGCATCTGTTCTTCTTGTGCAGTCTGTTGGCATAGAGAAACTTCTGCCACATTCTGGATCCGGGTGCTGTTCTCCTGTGGCAGTGTTGACTTTCGCCTTCCAACAACACTTTACAGGGACTTTTCTTCACTACTGGTCGAAAGTTTTGGGACACTTAAGGGAAATGTTTGAAACAAGGACTGAATGTTGTAGAAAGAACAGAAAATAATTATTTGACAAGCATCAGCGTGAGACTTTAAGAAGCTGCTTGATAGAATGACAGAAAACATTCCGGACAATTATTGCAAAAAGGATCACAATGAAGATGATCAAATGTTTTATTTCCTTTTTTAGTAACACATAATTCTCACAGTTCTCTTTGTTTTGATTCACAATTTTAAAGATTTCATTTTATTCTAAAATGTGGAAAAATATCAATGCATATGTGAAAAAGAAACTAAAAAGAAACATGATACAAAAAAGCAGGGTAGGTTTTAGCAGAGTATCACTGTTTATTAAAACCACAGGTCTCAAACACGTTAATCCGAAACATAATCGATCTTTGGTAAAGGTTTTACCTTAATTGTATTACCCTTTAACAAGCAAGTTTATTATTTGATCTCATATCAGATTCATCAGATGTTTTCTCTAGATAAGAGGCTATTGCTCTTAAAGCTAGGTACATATTTCTCATTTCTCAGAACATCAATCAAAATGTCATTTTGCCTCTGAGAAGCACACATGGTTCAACAAATGATGAACACAGAGGAAGCTACGTTTACGGACCATTTTTTCATGTCTCTGCATATTATAGTGAATATTAGTAAATATCTGAATAACTAAAAAGTGTTAAAATGTGAAACTAATAATATAGTTCTGTATGTTTTATATTCGTGTTCTCATCAGAAACATGATTAAAACAGCACTGAGCAGAATGCAGAGAGTGCACACAGTTGGGACGACAATCTCTGTGACCATCTCCATGTGTCTGATTAATGGATCTGAAAAAAAACACACCAACATCAGTGAACACTAATACAGGATATCAATGTAAGCAATACACTTGTCTTAGGAACATCTGTGAATGTATACACATGATGGCATTGTTCAAAACACCAAATAATCCTTCCCTGCACCTAAACTTCATCATGCACTGGCCAAACCTTTGGCATATCTGCATGTTCCTTATTTTCCTTCGATTTTCTTATAGCTGAAAGGGCAAACAAAAGAAAAGTCCTGTTAGAAACTTACGTTATAATATCCTTTTCCTGTAGCTTGATTATAAATAGTCTGGGTTTTCTTTTATTTGCCCCTGCTAGAGGTCTGCTGGCTGTGCTGCACTCTGGTAAATTAAGTCAACTGTGGTTCACTAACCTGTCGCAAAGAGCTGGTTGCTCGAGGTGCATGTTTCCATTGATTTCCTTTTCCAGCTTTCTATCTATGACAAATATTATTCAGCGTTAAAATGTGCTATATTTCAAGTACGGGCAAAGTAAACACAGATCTGCAGACTCTTGTTGTCCTTTACAACAATGCATTTGCAGTGAAGACTTCACTCCTTACTATCTAGTATGCCATACCTCTCCTTGGTTGGGGAAACCATTAGAGCTAATGATGCGTTTGTAGTACTGAACTGATGCTTTCGGGTAGCGTGGTTTGTTTTTGCTCGCAAAGTCCACAAAATACAGGCCAAATCTTTCAGAGTAACCCTCATCCCATTCAAACTTGTCAAGCAGCGACCAAGCCGTATATCCCTTGACATTTGCGCCATCTTTAACCGCTGAATAAATGATAAAACAAAATGGTTACATCAGTGGTTTAGGAATTTAAATATACTTAAAGGGATTGTTCATCCAAAAATGATTTACTCTAGTTGTTCCAATCCAAAATAATTATTTCTGTTTGGATGGACACAGAGAAGGATATTTGGACATCTGATTGTATCAACCAGTTCTTGGACCCCATGTCTACCATATTAAGAAAAATGAAAGTGGTACATAAAAAATCAAATGCCCTCCATAATTGTAATTTGTCCAACTATGGTAGTCAATGGGGCATTCTGCCACAAATCGTTCGCTATGTTCATCACAACAAAGAAATGATTTGATACAACATAAATGTATGTAAATGGTGACAGACTGTTAATATTTTGGTAAGTTTAAATAAAATTGGACTGTATATTTCTTTATTGAGTATGACCTTTGAGCATTTCATTGATGTAATCTCTGAGGTATTTCATTCTCCAGTCATCACAGAGATCCGTGCACACCATCTTCTCTGATACGCCATTTCCTGTTATGTATATCATTGGGTCTCCATACTGTGTCTGTTAATAAAAAAGCTTTAAGCCACAAATTTCGGTGTTCTACTCTTAACAGTCAGACCACTGGCCTCCATAACTAGTTTAATTTTTCAACCTGCCCAGATTGTGAAATGTCTTACCCTCACAAAATTCAGCAGGCGGCGGAAGCCCCATGGCACAGAGTAGAGCCACTCTGATCCAGGGTCAGGCCAGTGTGGGTCCACCAGCTCTGCGAGGTCGCGGTCAGTGAAGTAGCTGTTTTCATGGCTAGAGGGAAAGTTCTTTTGTGTGATGTAGCGAGTGGTGAAGTGACTGATGCCCAGGAAGTCACAGGTGCCTCTTATGTAACTTTTATCCTGAGGGCTGAAGGTAGGCAGGCGAGAGACATTCAGGCCCTGCTGGGCACTCTTCCTGGCTGCAGAGTAAGCATTTAATAGGCAGACCAAATATAGTCTATTGTTGGATTAATTTGACATTCCTACCTACCTACGTAGTCTTTCATTATTTGAGGATAGTCACCATTGAAGAGTGGAGTGGCAAACCAGCCGAGATAGAACTGGATGTATCTTTCAGCAGCTTCTATATCACGCTGATTGGTCACATCTACTGGTTCTCCCCAGTCAGCCGACAGGGAGATGCCCACCATGCCTGAAATCACATAAAAAGCTATTTTTATCTTTGTCTAGACAAGGCAACAATTAAGTTGTCTTAAGTTGGCCTACCTTTCTGTTTGTTTCGCCATTGGGCGTCATATGTGTGCCAAACCTTAGCATGAGCCTGTCAGGTGAAGTGGAATGTCATACTAAATAAGCATATGGATCATTCCTGTCACAATTCACATGATTCTAAGATGATCATGCTGTTGAGGTTTTGATCACCTTGATGATGTTGTGAGCAGCATTGTAGGCACCAGTACCCCTCATTTTCAGACCAGGAGCATGTTCTCCAGTTTCATAACCCTCAACTGCAACAGACTACAAACACAGCCCTTTCTTCACTGACACTTTGAACCAGTTAATACACTAATATCGTTTATTAGCATTTTATAACTGTACATATCCATGTAGGAATTGTAATGTTCGATCTTTCAGAACAGCTCTTACCCAAGGATTGTTGAAGGTGATCCAGAATTTAACTCGGTTGCCAAATCGCTCAAAACACAGGTTGGCAAAATCATTAAAGTAGTTGACCATACTGGAATTCTGCCAACCTCCATATTTCTCCTCCAGAACCTGTAAATGCATTTTAGAAATGTAATGTGGTATGGCATGGATTATATTTTCTACGAGTCTTGGTTTGTAAGAACATGGTTGAACTTTGACCCATCACAGGACTGCTCAGAACCTTTCACAATCAGTCTTACATATTCAACTTTTGATATTTGATATTTAAACAGCTTGCTATACTTGTCACTTTAATCCGACTCATAAAAGCTTTTTTTTGCAGTACCTCACATCTGCAAGGTTGTTTATTTCCCTGGTTTGTACTCTGCCTTTTTATCTTTCTTACACAGCCATGCCTGTACATTTTGTTTATAGAATAAATATTATCTGAATTTAACAGTTTTTTAACAGTTAAATATTTCTTATTCTGTATTCCTATATTCCCCAGGGGTGTAAGAGAGAAATTTCAAAACTCCATTCAGAAGCACTATACATGTGGCAAACCTGACTTTGACATTTGAACTTTATTTTACCTGAGGTAAGTCCCAATGATAGAGTGTCACAACAGGTGTGATTTTGTTCTGTAGTAGCATATTAATCATGTTATCATAATGCTCAATCCCTTTCTCATTGATGTATTCATCTAAAAGATAAAGAACATGGTTTAGAATAGCATTTTGGCAAGCTGTGTATGGCAATTTTATTTGAATTACTCTTAATGCCAGTAGGCAGAATCCTTGGCCACGAGATGGAGAAAACATAATGGTTCAGCTTTATGTCTTTCATCAGTGAGATATCATCCTAAAACATAGAAAAACTCATTCTTAGTGTTTACATGCATGAGTGTGTATTTCTGTGTCGTTAGATATTACACCTTAACTTTGTAGTATCCTTCACATGATGAGTCTCCAGTATAATTTAGATAAATTTTTCCTTTTTTATGAGAGAAAACATCCCAGATGCTCCTTCCTTTTCCATCTCTATCCCATGCTCCTTCTGTTTGATATGCCGAGCTACCGGCCCCCCAAGAGAATCCTGACAATTGGACACATGCCCTGTTATTTTCATTTGATCATCTTCAATCAATTTTTGCATTACAATGGCATTTTAACTTACTTTAAAACATTTGTGAATGAACAGTTTCTTTTAAAGATTGATATATGGTTCTGTGTAGTTTATTAAAGGAACTTTATGCCCTATTTACTCAAAGCATTACCTGTAGGAAATGTGCCATAGTAAAATGAGCCCTTTTCATTTCTGGTCCAGTCAAAGTCTTCACTAGCAAAAATGCACCATGCCAACAGCAAAATGTGGCAGACCCTCAGAACATGGAATGGAGGCATCTTCTCACAGGTTTGCTTGTTTCAACAGTAACACCTGCACAGATAAAACTCAATGTAAGTGCATTTGACAAATTAAAACTACTTACCTCTTCTAAAGATTTCATAGTTTTTCACCAAACTTCTTTGCATTGCAGTTGAATCTCAAATGTTCAATTTTGTAGATATATTTGCCAGTTATTCTAATGATAAAAAAGAAAAGCCTTTGCACAGTGGTCAGTTTAAAAAGCATGTGGAGTTAAAGCATATCAATGGCACTGGCAATCCATTTGCATTCAGTCAAAACTGCAAAAAAAAAGTATGTGTTCCAACCCTAGATCAAACAAGGAGAGTCATTTCTCATGAAACCCAGCTGTAAGACATGCTGACGCAAAAAGCGATCAGAGAAAAAAAATAAGTCAGCTTGTCAAGAATTGCGAATATGAAAGACATCTTAAAGGAATATAAATCCATGAGCGAGAAGATGTAAGTTGTGAAGTGGAGAAGATGATGGAAACGTTTGCTTCCGTCTGCAGGAACCAGCAGTTTCGTTCGGTCCCCCTTCTCTCACCCTTCCTCTCTCTCTTTTAATTTAGATTTAAAGTCAAGCACATAAAGATATATACCTGATCCAGGCCCACCATTTGTTTCTAGCCTGTCATCCACTCCAAAATGCCAGAATGTTACCTAAGCTTCTGGACTTCATTTATCCACACAAAGCTGCCATGCCAATGTGCCACCGTCACAAAACAGTAGTGAAACAGCCAGCAGATCCGAGCTTCATTCAGATGCCCCCTGACCCACACACAGGACCAAATACCCACTATTCAAAGTCAATGGCCTGAAAAGGGAAAGGTGCTACTCTCAACAGTTTTCATAGAATTGCATATTTACTCCGTAAGCAAACTTGTTGTTGTTGATTTTTTTGCCTTTGGAGCAACTTTTAAATGCTAATGTAAATAAATTATAAATGTTGGCGACACATGAACAAAACTGTGATTTTTCCTTGTTTTTCAATTTTAGTAGTATGTTACAGCAATAAAACATTGCAGTTAAAGCTACAAATCCCAGGCAATCTGATTGTGTGTTTTTCTTTTGTTTAACACGCAAATGGGACATTGTAACACATGTAAAACACAATACCGATCTCTACTCCACAAATGTCAAACTCCTTGAAAACACTTTCTATAGCTGCCTGACTTCCATACAAACATGCATTGAAACTGAATTGTTAAAAATGCTGAATTGGTTCAGAAAGTGTTGGCACTGCACTCTTTCTTTAGTGTGTGTTTGTGTCTTTATCTCTGTTTTATGCTATGCTTATATATTATAAATGATGTGCGTATAGAATGTAAGTTGTTTTATGTACATGTGTGTTCTTTTAAATCACTAAGATATCTCAAGTTTTTTGGATGTAGGGAATTTGAAATTCTTCAAGCACATAAAGCTACAGGCTCTGACAAAAACACTGCATGCTGTTTGTGTTTAGCATATCAATACAAAGACAGAGTACACAGAGAGCAGTAGAAGCAGTATGAGCATTCTAGCACACCCCGTCTCTATGTACCAGCTGTATTTAAAGACCATCTTAGTGGCCACCATGAGCTGACATGAACATATTTACTAAAGTCCCTGGATTAGCCCAACAAACCAGGTAAGTTTGCAGTGTGTTTGAAAGTTAGATCAATTGCAAAATTTGTGGTTTAGGTTTTAAGCAAATCTTTACCTCCCAAGGGGTCTGGTTTAATCGTAAAAGAAAAAAAATGTCAGCATCAGATTTGTTGGAATAATAAATATTAAGATCAATTCCATGCTGTTAGGACTGCCCTGAATCTAACCAAAAACGTACAATATCCATGCATTCTTCAGTATGTAATTATTTGTTGTAAACATACATTTACACAAATATACATTGACATTGTGGTTGGAACAAACAAAAGTAATCTTTAAATTTAATATAATGTCAAACTATGGAAGTGATTTATTAAAAATGGCAAACTCTGAACAGTTTCTGCAGCTTATGTTTTATAAAAAAATTTTATGGCATCTTAATTTAATGTTAATCTATGTTATGCCTAAAATGCACCTAAAATATTTGACTATTTTATTCTAGCAAGCTGGGGTCTGTGCTCCAACGTGCCTTCTACGGGTCCAGTGGGAGGGTAAGAGTGTTTAAGACAGTAATATTTATCCTTGTGTAATGGCTAAGCGTGGCTGTAATGCTGGTGGTTTTAACCAATTCTCGTGAAAATATGGACAGATATTTTTTTGTAGAAAATATATTTGAAATGGGATGAAGTTACCCAGCATGTTAAGAGTTTTCAGGAGATGGAAATGTAATGTTACTTTGACCTATTAAATGTAATAAAAAATGTTTTTATCACTTTGTCCATATCAAAGATTAAATATGAATGTACAGGCGTACCATTTAAAATTATTATTTTGTGTTATTCTGTGAATTTCTAACAATATTTCTCCAAAAATATAAACAAAATTTTGTTAATATTTGCATTTATGTGCAGAAAAACTAGAGAAACATGTAAAAATAAACAGAAAATGTGCTCTGTATTTTTTAGATCCCAAAGAAACTTCAAAGAAAAAGTTTCAACATGATTTTAAACTTGATTTTATCACAGTGTTCATGTGCCTTGTCATACTGTCAGTTTTCACATTGCTGTTGGATGACTTTATGTCACTCCTGAGGTTTGATTTTGTTATAATTAAACAGACACTTGGTTACACATATAGAAATACATATAGAAATCCTGATAAAAAGACAATGTGGAATGACCTTTCCATTTTTAAGCAGGCGTATTTTCAAGTGTTAAATTGCATTAGTTTATGTATTCGGTCAGGTGACCCTTTTCGAGCAGAGGAACTTCGCCGGCCGGCGACTGGACCTGACCTCTGACTGTAATAAGCTCAGTGAGAAGAACTTTCCTGACAGATGCAACTCTGTCCAGGTGGATAGTGGAGCGTGAGTACATAACACAAAAGAGCTTATTTTACAATTATTTGAAAAAAAGTATTATTTATCTTTAGCATGTGTGTGTTTTACATGTAGATGGGTTGGTTATGAACATGACAACTTCAGGGGTCGTCAGTACCTGTGGGACATGTCTGAGAGGGGGGAGTACAACTGCTCTGAAAAGTGGTGCTCTACAGGTGACCACATCTCTTCTGTCCGTGCTGTAAAACAGGTAAACCACATTGCAATTAAAATTCCAACGGATGCAAATCTTCTGGAGCAGACCCGATACATATATACTATATGAAGCCCTGATCTGACTGTCACTACTTGTGTTGATGTGTGATGGTCTAGGACAACAACCCTCCCCGTGCACAGCTGTTTGAGAGGACAGGGTTCTCTGGCAAGAGAACAGAGCTCCAGGAGGACATCCCCAACCTTCTGAGTCGATACAGTCTCAACAGAGTGTCCTCCATCAGAGTAATGGGCGGAACGTGAGTACAGACTTACATAATCTATTTTGTGTTTATTCTGTTATGGGCCTATAAGCCTCATATCATATGATGCTGATCTCTGTGACCACAGCTGGGTGGTGTACCAGGAGCCAAACTACAGAGGAGCACATTATGTGCTGGAGAAAAAGGACTACAACAACTTCTCTGACTGGGGTTCTCAAACCAGCACCATTGGCTCGATTCGCAAAGTCCGCTTCAACTAAAAGAAAAGTGCCCATCCACATCTGTCAGCTCTTTATACAATATGCCACATCAGAGTGAATCAAACCCAACAGAACAACTATTTTAGTAATAAACCTGTTAAAAAGACAAATGTGTTTGTTTGTGTATATATTGCTTTATAGAAAATCACTCAATTTTCACAAGAGTTTTTTATATGCAGAAGTGATTTTTTTATGTTGCCCTCCGCTGGTGAATTTCAGCATCTCTGCATTAGCATTAATCTTAGTTTAAATAACTTAAATCTGTGTTGTCCTGTAATGAGAACAATAACTCTTTACAGATCATCTAAATACAATAACAATAACTGTAGTCATGATCGGTTCTTGAAAAACACAGTTTGAATGTTTAAAGTGATAGTTTACCCCGTATGAATATTATGTCATCATTTTCTTGTCGTTTCAAATCTGGATGACTTTCTTTCTTCTGCAGAACACAAAAGAAAATATTTTATTAAAAGATGATATCCGAGCAGTAGTGGCACTTATTCACTTTTACTGTACGGAGACAAAACCATTGCAAGTGAATGGGTGTTACCGACATTCTTCAAAATATCTTTTGTGTTTTTCAGAAGTACAAATGCCATACAGATTAAAAATGACAAGAAAGTGAGTAACTGATTGCAAAATGTTCATTTTAGGGTGATTCTCTTACTTCGCCTCTAAATCTCGACTGTAAAACTTTTGAGGATTCACAATGAATACCTCCAGCCCCGTAACATCCACAAGTTTTTATCGTACTATCCTGATGGGAAGCATCCGTTAGTATTGGATGCTTATAGGAACTGTGAGCTCACTGCTTTGCACTCTCTTCTATGATGTAAATCCTTTAAAGAGCAGCTGTAGAGCTCATCTGTGTATATTTGAGCGTACGTTAAGGAATTCACACGAGCTTTAGCTCAGCGTTAAACTCAAAGACACATGCAGCCATGCTCTCTAAAGGCCGGTGAGGTATTTCTGTGGGCCGTGGGAGCAGCAGTTGTTGTGTCCCTGTCGGGCTGGTGACATTGTGTTACATCTCCCTCATGGTCACAAAGCGGTCTGGAGGTACGGGCCGGAACCCTCAGATTATCTGCAGGAGAAGTGGAGGGGTGGAAAGAATGCAGCTAGGTTTAAGATTATTTCTGACAGAGAAGGTGGTGGGGATTATGAGATTTACAGGCAAATGTTTGACATACCCACTGCAAGAACTATACTATCTTAATTGTGCTATTATGGCTTTTCCTAAAGTTGTTTACAACCATATTAAATGAAAATGAATTATTGCTTCAATCCTTAACATTTTAGGTAAAAACAATTATTTGATAACATAAATTCACTACTCTGTGTATGTCTACACCAGATGAAAATACTAGAAAAAGGATGATTTCCATTTTTACTGTGTTTTTCGAGGTGGAGCCGTTTTGATCTTGTACACAAATGTAGTAAGGCCTATTGTACTTTTAAGTTGCTAAAACAATTAAACATCAAATAAATTATAATATAAAAATGAACAAATTAGATGAAAATGACAATTATTAAGTTATATAAAACCTTACATTTATTCAATCAAACAGTAAAGTTTGAAACAAAATGAAAGCTTTTTCACTATTCAGCTTATTCCCTATTTTGCCAACAATGGCCAACTAAATTAAATAATATTACAAAACGAGCAGTGTTATGGATGTGATATTTTGCCCTATGGACGTGAAATAAAAACAATTAATAAATAAAACTGTTACTGTTAAACTGAACCAACTTTTTATATTATACAAAACATTTGTTTATAGTTAAAAAAAAGATGGATGTGACCAAAAGTTTTTGAGAGACGACAAACTTCTTAAAACTCATGTGAATTAAAATAAACAATCTAAAAGCAATTAAATCCTACAAATTGAGAATGGATTCCTCCTCACAGAACATAAACAGTTATTGTACTTTAATTTCCATCTGTCAGTTTATTATCGAAATGTATGTAACAATCCTGAAAATAGCCAATACTTGCATATGGAAAATTAAAAAATAATAAGCAAAAAAAACTAATATCAAAAAACTTAAAGAGTGAAATAACTTGAGTTATTGAAACGAGTCTTTAGCAGTGTGCATTCATACTAGTGGACTCTTGTGTGTACAGTTGTGTGTACAGCGTATATGGTTTTCAATGTAAGTTTTTGGATCACAATTGTCTGGTAGTGTGCTATTATAAAAAACATAAAGAGAAGTTCTTTAATTTACCTGCAGTTTTATGCTTCAGACAGTGATGGAGGTACTGAAGCAAAAGATTATATTACTTTAAATTAGCAATAATTTTCATGTTTCACAATGGTTAGTTTTAAAAGTGAAATATAAAAATGACAATAATGAGACCATAGATATTTAAAAATAAAATAAAGTAAATGTTAACAAGTAAGAAACAACCGAATTTTACAGGATCGGCTGGATTAAAACATGTCGCAGACAAACACATCGATAAGTATAAGCAATGGAATATTAAAGAGGGATGCAGATGTTTCACTCTGACATTTAAGTCCCACGATTTAAACAGAAAACTAAAATGTGTATCTTGCACTTTTGAGGAGCTCTGGGCTGGAAGGCCATCGCAAAGCTCTTTCCATCCGTAGCTCACACGCAAACAAACAAGCTAGAGCCTGGCTTTGGTGGTGGCGTGGCTTGTAGAATGGGAAAAGATATGTTTCTTTGCTGTAAGCCAGTTGGTCACAGCTGAACTAATTGACCACCCATACACAACATTCCTCGTGCCCTTGAGTTCTATCCCACACACAAACATATACAAACACACACACTCACCAAGTGAAAAATACACACAGAGAAACCACAATTCAGCTTTTTCAAATAATTGGATCCTGTTCCTCAGTGTTTATAAGGTATGTATACACACACATACCTTATGGAACAACCAAAAAGCTACATCCATTTAGTCTTACATAGTTAGTCCGACTAACAGCAGAAAACCTCACGTTCAATAACGGTGTTTTCTCCCTTCAACCTGTGAATGTACGTCCATTGCGGAGGAAATTCTCATGTGGCTGCTCTTCACCTGTTTACCTTTTATCTTTTCTCTTATGTTACGTGATTATAGCAGTCCGTGACATACTGGAGTGCCAAACAAGCACATGCCTCACAGTACAGCATCATGCCAGTTATTATTTCAGTCTGGTTCAGCTTTGTTCACATATCCCAGATGTTCAGCGCATTAGCACTTCTCTATAAAACAGCTTTTATCTGTAACCCTCCATCTTCATTGGGTGCATGTAAAGAGACTGTAAAAATGGCATTCTGTGATCACACCTTGCTCTCCAGCAGAAGCAAAGCAATGTATTATAAGAAATTCCACCCACATCATGTGAGCTACCTTAATGATTTAAAATGGTTTGTTGGTGTGGAATAACAATAATTTTGCATCCCAAAAAATGGTCGAATGGATGCAGGATTGTCTCTGCTAAGCTTGATTTTCCCTTACGTAATGCATTTCATATCATCTTTTGAATTATTTGCAACACAGAATTCACTTTGGCAATGCACAATGTTCTCTTTAACAAACTTCGTTATATGTTGCAGAGCGATCTAAGAAGAAAATATGCTGCAAGGCTTATTTGCGAACGCCTTCATGTCTGACAAGCTATTTCAGTATAGATATCAGGGAAATCTGGACGCTACATGCTGCTTTGCTGTATGGCGTCTTGTTACGACATGTTTTTGGTTCTTTAGTCAACAAAGAAGGGAAATGCCTGGGGAGGCTGCATGCTCAATGTTAAGTGCATATCTGTGTTTGAAGGAATTCCTCCATTATCAGATGAAAGAATATCTGATTGGAAGAGTCAGAAGACTTTTTCACGGGATATTTTCGCTGTTATGAGATTGCTGTAAAACCCCCTTGATAAGTTGGTATTTTGGAATGGCTCTAAGTGCTGTATGGGTCTGCTGGTGTAATTACATGTAATATAATATAATTTATTTATATTTTCATGCACTGATATTGAAGTACAGAATTTCCTTAATGTGAGTTTGATGGCAATAAACACCATGACTTACGGGACAAGATGAAGTAAAAGGGAGGATTGTCGACAGTAAATAAAGAGTTCTGGAATCTGTGTCTTTTGTCCCAGGCCCTGATATGAACTCAAAGCTTGGACAGGCTTATGCGAGGCCACCTGTGAACCACAATTATCACCAATGCCCTCACACATAAGAAACAAATACATACTGGACCAATTAGGCGTCCCGTGCACACACCTCCATTCAGCCAGCACTAACAGCTTTACAGTAGTGCCAGGACTGACCACCTCACTTCCCTCTAAATCATTTTTAATGACTCTCTTTTGAGCAGTTCTTTCACTTTCAGCTATGGAATGGGGATAAAACTGCATTCACAATATAGGATAACGCAACATTTCTGGGCTGCTAAAAGGATTCAGACCACTTGAGAAATATTCCAAATTGTGTTTCGGGACGTTATCTTCAGGGATGGGGCAGGGCTACACTTTGAAAAACTCCCTTACATTTTTGGAGGAAATCAAATTAGCTTTAAGGGACAATTTAAACTAAATTATATTGAACTAGTTGTAGTAAGTAATTCAAAATACCACCCAATTTTTTTAATCAATTATATATTTTGGGGTTTTATTAGTCATAAAGCTAATTTTGTTTTTTTTACAGGTGAGGATAGAAAGTTATATTATCACAGCATGAAAACTACTCACGGTAGTTGTACCAATGTTTATTGTGTACTATTTTTTGAAGAAGAATTTTCGTTTTAAAAAGTGTGTGTATCTGAGCCAAGACTCTTTTTGGGGCAAGTCCTCCTTTATAGAAACACTATAAAAATATAGTTAATTATATATATATTTTTTTTTTGTATATTTTCAAATTGAATTATATTTTTTTATTTTTTTCACATTTTCAAATTGTTTCAGTATTTAGAATATAATATCCTTCTTATTAAGAAAGATAAGAAAATGTATGTTTCCAGGTAAACCTTACAGTGGTCCCCGTACAGATAGTGATACAATTTTTCATAAATCAAACAAAATGATTTGAATATTTGAAAATGTATAAGTTCAGAATGGTTTTTGTGATGGTCAGTTTTGGGTTAGGGGTAGAATATACAGATATCACAGTTTTAAAATCTTGTTTCCATAAAACATGGTAACCAAATGTGGATGTGTGTGCGTGTGTGTGTGTGAGCTGACAGACATAAAATGGTTTGGAGAAAAGTAATTACCTATACAGCACATAGCCCCACCCTGCTTGAAACATCTTGAAAGAACTTGCATTTGTGGTTCATATTCATTCCAAACGGATCTTCTGTACTCTGAGTGCAGTGATGACTAGAGAGGTTTTATCTTTATTAGGCAAAGAAACACATTTATAGTCTTGAGGTTATTATAACTAGTGTATTAATAGTTACACAATATCACCAAAACCTCTTATTGATTGAATCGTGGCATGCTGGATATTATGGTTACATTCTGAGACCCAGATCACACACAGATAAGATCTTTCCAAATGAATCTTGTGAGACATCACATCAAAGATTCTGTGTGGGATTTTCAACCCGGCCTGTAGTCTGAGCTTTAACCCCACCTCTGCGTCGAAGGCCAATGTCTGTTTCCAATTAGAAGAGAAGGCTGGAAAACAGCTTTTCAAAAGGGTTCGGGCCTGTTTGGATGTTTACATTTCAGTCCCTCTTTTTTCGGCGTGCATGCCGCTTAGTGGCCCGGCTGAAGAAAATCCCAAAAAACACTGAGGAGGTTGAAAAGGCTGGGTTCTCAGCCCTGCGCCACCCACTGAGCCACTGATCCTATCAAACACAAATACAGGCCAAAGTGGTTTACTCAATAACATAGGCATGCCTTCCCATTCTGCCAGGCTGCACGGATCTGCATCAGGTCATCTTAAGACCTTACTTTTTATCTGTTAGCTTGAATTTCACATGGACATTGCAGGCATTAAGCAAAATTCCTGATCTGTTATTTATGAGCATTAGGATTAATAAGATGCTTAATCATGAAGTATAAAACCAATAAAATGATCCTGAAAAAAAATTCTGAGCAGTTTTTGGAATATTGTGTCGTGTCACTTCTGGAAACCGAGCTCTGGATAGTCTCCTGCCTGCTCCAAAAGCGCTTATACTGACCCCATTATGGGCGTATAAATGTGGACGCTTAAATTAGAGCTGGTCTGCATTCACATGTCATTGCCAATCCCTGCTATTGAGTGTGAGAGGGACCATGAAGCTGTAATCTAGAGCTTATGTGTGTGTATCTGTGTGTGGCTGGTCAATGACGTCCAGTAAATAGAACTGAACATAGTCGAAATCGGACACATGAGACATGCCAGTGCCACCATTTTATTGGAAACATGAAAAACTATGTGTGTATTTATGTAAATTTCAAATTCTAAGTGATGGAGAATGTTTCACATGTATTTGGCGTAATTGTTATGTATTTACAATAATTTGAAGAGAAATAGACTAACCTTACATTAGAGTATAGGTTAATATATTTCATCCTGGATGTGGAAAGCCGTGGGTTCAACATGGTTGGAATGAAATGACAATTTTTAATATCTATAATTTAGATTTCTGTGTAAAATCTGGTCCTGAACCTATGTCATATGCCATCCTATGCTGCTCGATGTATTTCTTCTGTTATAAAGATGACAAATGAATTATTCTGCTCCCTTTCATAATTGCAAGCAGAGAAAAAAAAATAAAAAATTTATTAAAAAAGTTATTTCATTAGCTGTGTGACAAATAGCAGAATAAAACCCTGATTTACTGAATAAATCATCTTCACAATTAAAGTGATGATCTGCATACAGTAGCAGAGAATATAAACCACACCAATTATACAAAACTCTTTAATATATTTATTCAGAGTCATTGATATGATCTGACCTGGGGTGTGTGTGTGTGTGTGTGTGTGTGTGTGTGTGTGTGTGTGTGTGTGTGTGTGTGTGTGTGTGTGTGTGTGTGTGTGTGTGTGTGTGTGTGTGTGTGTGTGTGTGTGTGTGTGTGTGTGTGTGTGTGTGTGTGTGTGTGTGTCTGTGTGCATCCAGCTTTACTAACTCTAAACGCTAAGTGCTTCTATGGATTGTCTCAATTAAGAAGTTATGATAGACCATTTATTTGATGTGGTCATTGGCCGATTTGTGAGGTTCTCCTTCCAGTGACATTTTGGCAAAACAAATGGATTGTGAATTTTACTTGTGCAAGCATATGTCTTGTACAGTTGTAATTTTAGGCAGCATTTTCTATTCCTGAACAGTCTCAATAATAAAGTGATCGTTTTTCTGTCATTTTTTTCTATACCCTCTTGACATTTTAAACCTGTTTTAGTAACTGGCACCCATTTACTTGCATGGAGTTTGTGTCCATAAAACTATTATTACATAATTTAGTTATTCTGTTATGTACTGTTAAGAAGAATCCATGTGGCTTGATAAAATTATTTTATGCACTTAATAAAATTATTAAAAAGATTTGGCCAGTGGAAAATATTAAAATAATTAATTAATAATCCAAATCTCTAAATTAAAAAAAATTATTACACAAGCACATATTTGTATTATACACCAAACATGTTGATAAATTTTAAAAGAAATATAAGAATTAAATATATGTCCTTTTTTTACTTGCATGGATACAAATTTACTAGCATTTTAAATTCAATTTATAGCTTTTAAATGTACACCTTTTGTGTAAATAGTTTTAAGAAAATATCAGAAGTATTATATTGAAATAAAGTTACGGTAACATTCTAGCTTTAGTATAAGAGTTTGGTGTCAGGGAATCTTAGAATAAATGGACTTACACTGTTGACGTGAAACAAGTTTAAAATGAAATCTTTTCTTCTGTATTTCTCACTTTTGGACTCAAACACAGTCTTTCCACCCAGACCAGGCAGGTACAGGAAATGATCTGGGAGATGGTCTGGTAGTGGTCTGGCCTCGCAACCCTGAGCTGCAGAGCTGCTTCCTTTGAAGTTAAGAGAAGAATCACATGCAATTACTTCAGATATAAACCACGTTCTTCAAAAGCACTCAACACACCATGAGCACATCCCCTCTCTCTTTCTTCTGTTCTCACTGAAGGCTTAAATATTTCTCCAAAAATATAACCTGCTTGGAGGGTAGATCCCATTTGGCAGACTGTGTTCAATATACAGGACAGCAACCAACGTGAGAGATTTAGAACGCATATTAAAACATCCCACCCATTCTGTTTAACAATCACAAGCAAACACACTGACACAAACACTACATATTTCCACTAATCATTCACAGTTCTCCCAGCAGTTGAGATGTAAGCAATGTCCAACTCTAAAAAAAAATGTTCAAAAAGAATTGCCAGTCTCTCGTGCCTGACACCTCTGTGTCTTATCTCTTTGATGACCAGGCTGTGTGGAAGGTCTTTGAGGCCGGTAAGTAAAAGGAGTGGAGAGCTTCCTCAAGAGAGAAAGAATGCAAAATATTCCCCTGACGACTATAGAACAACAATCAGAGAAGTAAGGAATAGTCCGAAGAGGAGAAGCTGGATGCTCCTCTGATCTGTAGAACACTAGAGGTAAATCACACAGCGGTCAGTGCTGTGATAAAAATGTAGAGGTGTTTGTTTCAGTTTCAATTCAATTTTATAAATTACTCAAAGGTTTCACACACACTGACAGCACAATTCAATGTCATTATGAAATAAAAGAGATGATTTGTTCCATAAAGTACTTTTGTATTCAGGATGTTCTGTGTTATGATACAATACACAAAAAGACATGCACATCCCCACAGGATCAGTTTACTCACAGATCAATGTTCATTAGCAGTCCAAAGACATTTCAGCTGTTTGAGTCATACTAAAATAGTTTGTGCATCAGTGCATAAAAATAAAGCTTTTTTGGATTAATATAAATCATCAAGTTATCATAGATTACAAATAAGGTCACTGGATAGGAAAGATAGATAAAAAATGGGGAAATTAGAAGTCTTTGTTTGTATAGTATTACCGCCATATTAAACATTGCTTTATTTTATCATTTCTTTTTTTAGGCGAAATAGATAAAAGCAGTTAAAAATGTTATCCTGCCTGTGAGAACGCAGCTAAAGTCATTTTTGTGAATTACATTTTTATACATAAAATGACTTTACCCATCGTAAGGAACATTCTGTAATAATATAACATTGATATATTTAATATTGACTGAATGAGACCAGGTCAAATATTACATTCATAGTGAAATTAACGGGTAAAATCAAACTGTAATGCTTGTTTTCTCAGAATTGGATTTTCATCTTTAGCCTGGTTTTTACTAACAGGGTCAAAATTATAAAAAACATTAAGGAAAATGGGGATTTTATTTTTATCTGTCTTTATGTTTTCCTGCACAGTATTAAAGATTTACCATGTCACAACAACATAACTTTCAAAGCAGGGGCCTTTTCCTGAAAGTGATGTTTCTCTAAAATCTCCTTTTAAAAATGTATCTCCTGCTTATCTCTGAGGAAAAGTCCCTCTGACCCCTGGCCAGACTCAAATGTGTTTCAGTCCGGGTCTGTGTTTCCTCACCTTGTCGCTTTGTGCACGCTGCTGATTCAAGAAATACACGCAAGTTCAATCTATTGTTGCTGATTTGCACAGCACCACATTGGTTTATACAGCTTACTCAGAACTATTATATTACTATTATAGATCACAAACTAACAGCTATCCAAATATTATTTGTTAAACATAAAGCATATATATACACCTTGGTTTTTATCAACAAAGGATACAAATATAAACCTAAGACGTATCCAGTTCCTATAGCAGTATATGGGCAAAGATGAAAAGCACTAGAAAGAGGCCCTGTGGGTGTCTGGTCAGTTGACAAAGTATGTGTAGCTGCTCAGCCCGAGAGAACAAGTGTGTTTGTGTATGGAACTGAAGCCCTTATCTCCAGCCTGTACTGACGCCATAGTCTTCCTGTCTCAAATCTCCTCCATTGATTTACTCTCTCCTCTCTGCCTCTCCACCTCTCGCTCTCTTAAGTCTCCTTCCCCCTCGCTCGCCCTTGCTATTTCTCTATCTCTCTGGCTTCCTCTCTCTTCTGGTTCAGCTACGAGGAGCCCGGGGCCCCTGGCACCAGTCTCGTCCTTCTTCCGCTCTCTCTCTTTCTCTGTCTGTCCTTGTCTCCCTCCTCAAGATTAGATAGAGTCTTTGTACCAACTGACGTAAACACCCGTTGGCACAGATGCACGCAAAGTCTATTACTGTTGACAGGACACGCCTGTCTCTGGTTATGCAGGTTTACTGATGAACGCAAACACTTGTAATCTTCATATCTCTCTGTCTCTGTTTGCAAAATCTCGGCTTGTCTTTCCTTGTCTTTTAAAGAACGAAAATGTTGAATCTCCAGAGGAGAACACGGGCTATTAGAGCCATTTAGTTTTGCATGCCGCTGTGATAATTGTTGACGTATGCAATGCTGAGATGACGAGGCACAAGATAACCTCATTTGCATCGACTGTGCTACATAAATGCAACACAAGGCCATAAGTGAAGTGCATGCTAAGTGAAGTACACTCTTTGTTTACTTGCACAAGTGCGAGTATGAGCTCTATCTTTCTGTCTAGGACTTTATGACGGCGCCAGGCACTCCGAGACTAGCCTACATGCAACAGTGTGGCCTGATCTCACAGAGTTTTCTCTCCATTTCCTTTGGTTTCAGCCTACTTCCTTCCTTAGTTTCTCCGATATTCTCTTTTCAGTCTTACAGGCCGACAACAGACGTGTTTAGAAGCACACAGAACCAATGGATTGAATGCAGAGGTGGTTGAATACAGTTAGTTAAGGGAATGGTAAGATGGAGGCCATCTTTGAATTTCTCCCTAGATCTTGTTGTTTTGAAATGTTACTGCACCTGATTCAGAAGATGCACAGTGTTTTTGTTAATATTAATTATTTGTCACAATACATGGTTAAATAAGGAATAATGTTTCAGATGCTGTGCTTTATTTGCTTTGTGTCGTGCCTAACAACACCCCTCAGCCATGATTTATTCACGTTAAAGTACCCTCCTTGAGTATCTTTTTGCTTTTATAATACAGTTACCACAAAGCAAGTAAAATCAATTCCATCTGCTGAAAAAGTCCCTGTTCGTCCAGACAGTAACAGAATATCAGCTCCTCATTCACTCACTATCTATCCTAGATTGTATTCCAAAATAGAATCAGAATGTCCCAAATTATTGTATGTTGAGAAAAGTATTTTAAAGATTCCCAGATGGTCTACTACTTCTGGTTGATATTCAAACTGCATAATGATGGGCACTCAACAACTAATATTATCTTCAACACCCATCTAGAGGGCAAAATGTAGTGATGCTTCACTGCAATATAAAATGAAATAGATGATGCATTGCTGAAATAATAATTGTAAGTATGCAGTTAACATTACACAATATTTTTAAGGTTGTGATTGTTTATTATGATTGTGTGGCCTAGGCAACAACAGCCTCTTCTGTTTTGCTTTAGTAAGCATATGTCCCAGTGAGTGCATACTGGTTTGTTGTACGCTATATATATACTTTTCCATAACAAAAACATTACATCATTTAAGTATAAGTTAAAAGAAAATTTTGCTAAAGGTGGTTGCACAGAATCATTAGGTGCAGAGTTCATAGATTTTTATGAATAGAAAAATATTGACAAATAAGATACAAGGACTGGAAGTAATCAATTAATAATACTGTACAGACCACTTGAAAATTGTAATCACTGGTTCAGTATCACTTGAGGTTTAACTTCTTAATTTTTGATTGCACATATATAATATAGAGACATCCTTAAGATATTTATTTAATGCTTTGATTTGGTAATAAATGTGTTATTGTTTGTATTTAGTTCAAATGTGCTGTGTTAAAAACTGACATAGGAAGCATTTTAGCATTGGACCAGTGTTTTTATGTATTTTTAAGTGGTCTATAAGTGGGAAATAAATATTTCATTGATATTTATTACAGTTTTCATGAATCAAATGTTGTGTTTCTCACACTTGGATAAAATTCTCTCCTTAATGCCTAAATATAAATAGTTACTATTTCCACTAAATATTCAGTAGCCAAATATATAACCTCCTCCAAATGATTTAAGAAACTTTTCAGTGTAGTCCGAATAAGTTTTTTTTAAGAATATTACAAAATGTTTTCCCATGCACACACCTCTGCCACGTAGGCACATCTATCACATTTACACAGTAGACATTCATTTAGAGCTCTGGCTGTCTTCTTGTCTTCACCATAAATGAGGTTTTGCTTGCTGAAATTGTGTTTTAACTGTCAGAACCTTCCACAGGAGACATATTACACTCTTAATGTCTGTCTGTGGCTTCCTGCTACCACAGACCACAACAGCTGTCGCAAATCAGGTCAATAAAGTAAAGTCCTGAGAAAAATGTAAAGCTAAACATCTTGTTTGAATCTAGGTTCATTTGCAGAGAACATATCAACACAACCTATTTCCTACGATAACACTTTTGCAATATCTTGTGAATAAAAAAATCTTCAATTTTTTTACTTTTGCATTTTCTCTTTTTGGCCAATTTACCATACTCAAAATAGCGTAATGGAAAAGCTTATATCTATTGTTGCTCTTAAAGAAAAATGATTGGCACTAGATCCTTTACGATCTCAAGGTATTAACACATACCGATATATTGTTTCAACCTTAAGCATATCAGTTTAGCTTTACTCACTCAAATCTTTATTTTTTAAGGAAATTTGCATTGCAGTTTTTTTTTAAGAAGCACTTTTCACTGAAACCAAAGAAAGAACTTAGTGCTGCCCTTTCCCAGCAAAACCTTCTCTTTCTCCCCAAGATCCATTAGGAATAAGAGGCTGATGACATGCTATTCCTGTTGGGTCTTGTCAGGCACTATCAGCAGTACCATGGATGTCTAGATTGGATGGACTGGGGTTATTTTGGGAGGTGGTTTGGTGCTGGTGTCTCCATCTCTGCTCCAAACCTCCACTGATAGATTATCTTGGAGACTTCATGGGAGTAGCTGCAATTATTAGCCTGACGCCAGGCTACCAAAGTTATCACCCCCTGTGATAAGTGAAGGAAGAAAGCTGAAGAATTTTGCCACTTAACACTGAGTGGAGGACCACAATGCAATGACATCGGGGTTCTGGCAATTTACAAATGTTTGTGAAATTTAGAAATGTTGGCTACACTTCATTTCTGCTATGCATGACAAATATTACTAGGTCCCCAAAGTTAATGTTGACAAATTTACATTACAAAAGATGGAAAAAAATTCTCTAGATTTTAAGTATAATTAAATTGTATTTAAACGTACAATTGAACGTTTTAACAGTTTTAATTTACTTTAATACCTCTTCGCTTTATTCTCTTATTTTAACGTTCTAAAGTAGTGCTAAAATATTTGTTGACCTCAAATACCGTTACACGGTTTTTGACATGATTATGCCCGTGGCGATGTATTACAAAATAAAAGAAATATGAACTAATATTTGGATTTAAAAAATAAAATGAATAAATGCAGCCAACTCATGACAAGCAACCAAACATGTACGGGTCAATGTAGATCTTTAGCCACACAAATAAACAAACATCCCAAAAAATTGCCTAATGTAACATTTTGTACATAATTTTTTGACATTATTTCCCATTACTTACAGGAATTTAATTTCAACAGCTTATAATAACCTATAACCATAATGCTTTATAGTATTTAATAGCCAATACTCTTAATAATAAGCATGATGTAGAAATGAAAGATGAAGTAGTGCAGATTATAACTTTAATAGTTCCAAAAAGTCTTGTTCTTCCTATAAGACTATGTTCAGATCTACAGGCAAGGTTACTCTGCAATGCATTTCAAGTTGCTGTAACATTTGGGTGTCCCGGCCCAGCACTAACAGAGGTACATGTTGCTCCTTTAAGAGTTGAGAAACTCGATACCGTGTTTGCGCAACAATCAGCGCGGCTCGCAGCCGCCAAAGTGTCTAGACGAGCACATGATGGGAATCAACCAATGGCTCCACTGCACTCCTCGGGGGCCCCGTGTGTGTGTGTGTGTGTGTGTGTGTGTGTGTGTGTGTGTGTGTGTGTGTGTGTGTGTGTGTGTGTGTGTGTGTGTGTGTGTGTGTGTGTGTGTGTGTGTGTGTGTGTGTGTGTGTGTGTGTGTGTGTGTGTGTGTGTGTGTGTCAGAAGAAGAAAGAGTGAAACGGCCACAGGAACCCCTTGAAGAATGCCATTCATCTCCACTGGAACACGGAACGAAAGGAGCGGAAACCTCAAGCGGGCTCACGTTCGTACGCGCGATCTCTTCTCCGCCGCGACCGGATCGCGGGCACCGCGTGGAATGTGAAGTGAATGAGGAATATCCCGAGATCGGCGTCATTCCCGAGCTTTTCCATTTTCCAAGCTCTTGACGTCCATGGAGAATGTCCGCAGACTGGATGCGCTGCGTGTCGCATTGTTACAGCGGCGCTGCCTTTGCTACATCGTGGATACTTTGTAGCGCTCTGCGAGTCTGATGTTGGCCTTTGATCGCGCTCTGTCGGGCGGCGAGCGCAGGGCTGCCTGGAGTCTCCGCGGTTCCGACCAAACATAGGAGAAACGGATGTAAAGTGCATAGACTGTCGTATGTTCAGGACGAGACGCTCGGGTCTGGTTCGGCGACTCTGGAGAAGCCGTGCGATCACCGATGGAGGCGACTGGAGCGACAGCGGCACCGGACCGGAGGACACCGGGACACGTGCAGGGGCGAGCGGGGCACACGATGGACCGCACGAAAGCCCCCCGGGGAGAACGGTGACATGTTGTTCGTTTAAAGACCTCCCGAGGGGCAAAGGCAGGTTTGATGGTGGTCCCGTGGAACGTGCTTCGGGTGCCGGGGTCGTCACCGAAGCCGAACTGAAGAAGTGCACGTATGGCTTTCTGAAAAAGTTCAAGGAGAAGTCTCTGGATGTTCTGCTGGAGGCGGTGGAGTCGCACGGCGGGATGCCCAGTGCATGTGTTCTGGTGTCACAGACCGATGTTCGGATCGGGGGTCGGTCGGTGTCTCCTAGGTACCTGCTGTGCAGGCTGTTTCGCTGGCCCGACCTGCGGATCTCCTCGGTCCTCAAACCTCTGTGCTACTGCCGGAGCTTCAAAGCCGGGGACGGCCAGACTGTCTCCTGCTGCAACCCATATCACTACAGTCTCCTGTGTGGAGCACTTAAAGATGGTGAGGAACATCTTGCTGATCCATCACAACCCAAGAGATGGATAACATAATGCTATGAGACATCATTTGTTCTTGTGTGCAAGTGTGCACATATTAGGGCCCCTACAATTCTGTTGTGCATTGTATACACTGATTAAAACAAGGCCTTGTTTTTTGGCCATAAAGGTGATTTACTTGAAACCTGGGTGATTTGGCTTAATGATAGGAAGGGGAGTTGGACAGTGATACTCCTGTTCAGGAAGTGGAATTCCCAGTGAGGATCCCTCTGGGATTCTTGGTTTCTCTCCCTATTCAGGAAATCACTACTCCAACATGGAGTTCACATGAAGGCTTTGAGCTCAAGAGCCGTTCTTAATACTCTAGAAGAATTGAAATTTGTGGTTGTTTCCAAAAAGGACCTCCCCGTGAGGTGACACAAATAGATGGAGAGTTATGGGGTATGTCTGTGTCATACATTTCTGTAAAGTTTTGTTAAAAACCTGGTGTCATGAGGGTCATCGCTGTCTACTGGCCCCTAGTCTACTTTATGTGAATGGTTAATCTGGTAAACTGTCATTCACAGTTTGAGATTGGGATCCGTTTTCATTGGAGTTACACATGCTTGGCAAAAAGTCTTTTTGATGGATGCTCTTGACTTGTAGTTTGCATACCACATTGGAATCCTGGTGAAACACACCAATGCAACTGTGATAAATGCTCAATATCATCATCAGTCACAAACATTTAGAAATGTGTTGGTATACTCTAAACTTGTGTCCTTTTTTTCAGACACGCCGCCTCCTCCCTACTCTCATCTCTCTTCCTTACCAGAACACAAGCCACTAAGTAAGTAATGCCATTTCTTGAAATTCATGTAACAAAACTTTGTGAAAATGATGCTTTGATTTAAATATGATGTTGAAAGACTTTATTTAGAAGATGTAGACATCCCATTTTGATCAGAATCTTTCTTCGCTCATTTGTGAGGCTGTTATGTTTATGGATGGAGAAAATAAAGATGTTTTCTCTCTCTCTTGTAGATTCTTCCCTCCCAGTGCTGCCTTACACAGAAACAGAGGCCACAGATTCGCCCAGAGGCTTGTCACCCGATTATTCAGGTAGTTGTTTTTTGTAAATTCAAGCAATAAAAATGGAAAGCATGACGTGAGAACCTGTTAGGACACGGTGGTTTGGAGAATCTCTGTGTATAAGATGCATAACAGTAATAATACGCTCGTATACTTAATTGTATGCTTCAGTTTGATGGCTGTTGAGATTGAGTGTGTTAATAAAGATGTCTCAGAGTAATCAGAGGCGTATCCATACTTTTTGGATAGCATTGGGAACACTTAACCACACCTCATACAGATCTTTTAACAGACACTTTTTCTTCTCCTGCATTATCATACAGGCATGTTTTTTTAAGAGGTCTGTGGACTTACAAATACTTTTATATTGTGCTGGTGGTTCTAGGTAAAGGGAGTGATTTAGATCTACTTCTGTACACTTTTATTTACAATAATGTTGACTGCCTGTTTTAGTGTAGACAAATATCTCAAAATGCTGAATGCAAATAGACTCACAGACATCCTTCACCAGGCTGTCAGCGCCGGGGCAAAACTCTGTAAATTAGATTATGAGCAACAATGGGCAGTTTTGTCAGAATGCTGACTGGGGGCTCGGGGCCTCCCGCGCTCTACCGCGCCATGTCTGGCAGCACTGCGGTTATTACCCGGCATTTAGAGGTCTAAACACAGGCAGCAAGATCCTCTTCTGGTGTGTCACATAGGTTTTTTCCTCCATTATTTTCATGTTGTTGCTTCCTGCTGAGTTTTGCAATGCAGGCCCTGGCACAGCCAGCCAGTCGCATTTTAAAATAAGGTTTAAATTACAGGCCTCGCTGTGGCTTCCCCTCTTCCTGACAGAGCGCAGGCCAACACGCAATTTAACTAATGAAATCCTGCCTGTCTCTGCAGAGATTCTTTACAGATGTTTACAAGAACGACTCTATCAATGGTTGGAAAAATACGTCTTGCTCCTGTTTTTGAGGGATAGATAAGTTTGTTTACTTTTTGCAGAATTTTGTCTGCATATTTAAAACTGTATGTATGAATATTTTTCTCAGTGTTGTGACATGAAAAAATCATTGTGCTTTCTCATTCTGACACAGGCTGTTAGCTTCATCTCAGATAGGGATCAATATGGAGTCAGTTCTCATACCGCAAATTCATCATTTAGAGGAAAGAGCAACTAAATTAGCCATATTGATGGATTTATGCATGTATGCTTGACTGCTGGGTATTATTTTACTAAAGTCTTGTATTCAAATAGACTAAACGTTTTCTTATTTAAATAGGAACAAAGTTTGGCTTCGTTTCGATGTCTAACAGTCTAAACCGCAGTTTTCTATAATGGGAATGGAGGTGTTTTCTGCACGTTCTCATTGTGGCATTTCTATTATCGGCCATCTAAGTTCTTTCAGTACTCACTGGCTGAGTGGAAGGGTCTAATATATTGAAGGAGATCTAATATTTGGCACAGCAGGAAAGACAAGACTCCATCTCCCCCCTCTCATTTTGGGTTATGTTAAGAACACAAGCACCAAGAATGCTTTTGCAGACACTAACAACTGCATGCATGCATACGTGTAACCTGGTTACTGAGAGGTAAAACAATTTCCCATTATCATTTAATAATATAAATAATACAAATAATTTTTTTTAAAGTAAGGAGCGATCAGATGCTTTGCTTGTATTTGCTTATAAATAGTTTAAAATGGAGAAGCCAGCTCAATATGTAATATACTACAGTTGATATTAATGGGGCACTCACAAGTCTTTTGTGATGACTTTGGGAGGTCTTGCACCAAATTGCATTATTTTAAATCAAGAAAGTGTCAAAGAAACTCTGTCTGTTCACTGCTTTTTCTTTTTAAGAATTTCTGCCACAAAATAAGTTTTTAACAAAGACTTAAAGGTGATTGTGTATTTCCGCTGCCCTCCTTCAACGAAACGTACTTTATTACCAGGGGTTCCTCTGCGGTCTGTTAAGGACATGGAGGGTTGAGACTGAGCAGAATGGGGGCATAGGCACAGGGCTTTAGATCTTCTCTCTCAATAGAGCCCATGAAGCAAAATAATGCCATCAGTCTGTGTTTGAGTTAATCAGACTGGATAGGCTGGCGGCTGGAGGGTCAGGAGGTCGCAAGCCTTCACTGAGTGGTCAGAGAGCTGAAAGCTGGCTCTCTAAGGGGGAGAAGGGGGCCCCAGTCGGCCCCGCGTGGAGAGAGAGGAATGCCGGGGCAGGAGTGGGGGTGTTAGAGTCAGAGATGACAGATTTGGGCCTGTTAGTGGGGGTTGTTGCTTCTTCAGTTTCAAATCCTCTTCTGATAGAATTTGAGATTTGGAGAGTGAACATGCTCTGTGTCACTTCCGAAAATGCTAAACGGGCCTTTGCATGAATTAATCAAAAAATGTATGTCATAATATAGTACAATAATGTTTAATTACTCAATCAATGATACCACACTCAATTTTAGTTCTTTGGTTTTGTGTGCATAGCTTTGTGTCCCTTTTTAAAATTCACATATCTTTCATGTTTTTCTCTCTCTCTCTCCCCAGATGGCAGCATGTCTCTGTCCTCCCTGGCACAGAACCACTGGTGTAACGTGGCATACTGGGAGCTCCGCACACGCGTGGGCCGACTGTACCCAGTGCACGACCCGTCTCTCAGCATCTTCTATGACCTACCTCAGGGTACAGGCCTCTGCTTGGGCCTGCTCCCCCTCCCTTCCCGTTCCACCTCCGTCCAGCGCACCCGCGGAAAGATCGGACACGGCATCCTCCTCAGCAAAGAGCACGACGGAGTTTGGGCTTACAACCGCAGTGAGCACCCCATATTTGTGAATTCACCAACTCTTGAGGATCCCTATCTGAGTTTGACTGTCAATAGAGTCATGCCAGGCTACTCAATTAAAGTTTTTGACTACGAGAAGTCGTGCCAAATTCAACCCCCCCGTGATCCGGTGCACCCGGAAGGGCCGTACGACCCGAACAGCGTGAGGATCAGTTTTGCCAAGGGCTGGGGACCATGCTACTCAAGACAATTCATTACGTCGTGTCCATGCTGGCTGGAGATTTTGCTAAACAATCACAGATAGTATACAGAACACAAACGTATGCATACTTCAACCGTACCGCATCCAGCACATGCTTACTACAAGCACTCGAAAACCACAATCCCAAATGTAATTATCTAAATTTAATATAAAGTTTTATATAAACGTATTATATGGAAAACTTGTAAATATTGAGTCATTTTTACAGCATAATTATTTATGTATGGTGCAGTGTCTTTATGGATGAACAGAGGAAATAAAAAGTATGGAAATGCACTTTGAATATTTGTGTTTTAAATGTCCAATTTTAACTGAAATGTACAATAAACTATTTAATTACTATTTTTATTCAATACTTACTGGATTATTTTCTTTAATCTACTGTAATAATACATAACAGATTTGCACTTCATATAACTTTAACATTTAATAACTGATTCCACTAAAATGTAACATCAAAATTCAATTCAGGCTTTTTATAAATATATGCTGTTCTTTCTATACATGAAATTATTCATGTGTGGCCTTGAACTCGATAACAGAGATATAAGGTTTAGTTGAATTTTGAAAATTAAACTAACAACGAACTTGCTTTTTTTAAAGTTGAAAGCCCCAGTGGAATATTTTAGATGCCAAGTTTGAGGTTGTAATATGGATAAAGATCATTTGAAACGTTTCCTTAACGTATTTTATTTTCCACTGGAACAAGAATCTTCCCAATACCATGTCAAACATATCTGATAGTCTAGACAGAGCAAAACATTTTGGAATAACACTCATTACATTAAATGTCAGATCTTTATTTTTTCCAATATTGCAATGCACGACTGCTCATTGGGGTCTTGGGAAGCTTTCTTTTAGTGCTGTTGTTTGTTCTAGAGGGCGACCGCGTAGTGGCTAGCTTACTCAGCAGTCTGCCTGGCCCCACCTCATCCCTTTTAAAACAGGACTCTCAGAAAGCAACATAGACATTATCCCTGCGCCACGCTGCCCCGGTCGCCTAGCTCCAGACACATTCTTCAGGCCTTTGAATGCCATATTATGACTGTGGAGACAGAGGAGAAAACCTGGCACTCTGTGCATTTGTATCTGTGCAGGGAAACGGAAAAAGAAATTCTGAAAATGAATCACAGTGAATGAGAGTGTTTGCATTTAGCCTGTTTCTCTCTACAATAGTTTGCATTGCTGCTCAAGCAGGATGTGAAGAGACATAATCTCCCCATTTTGAAATCAAAGCATAATTTGGGTTCGGCATCAAATGTGATTAAGCATAATACACTGCAATCAACAGAATGAAGTATGTGCTTCTAAGGTCTTTTTATCTATATGACTCATTCATGAATGTTTGTTTACGGCCTCTCATTGATCTCATTTGTCATATTGTGAAGCATGATCTCTGTCACAATGAATCTCAGCTGTGTTTCTGCTTTGGTGTTTTTAACTCCATGGTGGGCTGACCTTCCAATGAACTGGATTTCTCAATGTGGTGATTTTGGCTTAACCAGTGCAGCTCAAATTCATTTTTAACCTCACCAGATCATCCCTTCTAACAGTGACACAGGTTGCAAAATTGCAAGTGAAATAGAGAAAAAACGTAAAAGCTTGCCAGACCTCACAATGCAGAAATCACTGTTGCCATAATTGGCTTCCCCTGTGTCTGTTAAAAACCTGCAACATTTCTTTGTATTTTAATGAAACTTTGTTTGTAAGTCATTTAGCATCACTATTGACTCATAGGACAAATAGATATTAAGAAAATTGACTCATTTAAAATAATTTCCTTTAAATATGTTCATTTGAGTGAACTGTTACTATAATCTTTGATAGAAATAAACATAGATACATTCAGTAAACACAAAATAAGAGATCTCTCCTATAAAAAAATCTGTTCTAATCCTTTATTATCTTTGTTGCGAGTTGCCTTTTCCATACAATCTTAAAAATATAAAGCAAATTAAGAAAAAAGGAAAGTAGACAGCAACAGAAATGGTTCTGTCAACAGGTTATTATCTGAATATAATATTTAGGCTTAGTTTTCTTGCACTCTTTTTCCTTTCCGTTTAAATCTCTCACCGCTCAATTTAACTATTCGATATTTTAAGTTCATGCACCGAAATATGTAATGTTCCTATGTCTGTGATGTATAAGTTTATGTGTACAGTGTCCTTGGCGTGTAGACATATTGGTGTTTATTCCTAATCCTGTCTCTGTTTTGTTTCTCTAAGCACTATGTCTGTCAGCCCCTGTAGTAATTATAGTGAGACTGAAAGCCTGGCTCAGGACAACCCTCTCCTTAAACATCCTTCAGACGCAACACTGCTAGACCCAAATCCTGACACGCAGTTAAAGACATTTCCCTGCCCCTTCACTTCTTCTAAAAATTCTCCCTCTTTTCCTTTTCTTTCTCATCTGCTCTTTCCTTTTTTTCTTGAACTTTTTCTTTCCCTTGTTCTCCCTTTTAACCAGCTTAAGTTATTCCAAACCCATGTAGTAAGTGATTTTCTTAGATAGGATTTCTTATGGACCTTCTGTGGTCAAATATTTACTTGGCAACAATAAGTTGCTATTTGTTAACATATGAAATGCATTACACTAAAAATGTCTTAAGAATTATTTATTTTTACTATGTACACCGGTAACGCAGGATTAAATGAAATTGTTTAAGCATAACTATTTTCAAATTTCAAGAGAAATGATGATTAAATATTTAATCAACTTTATTTACTAATTTAATCATGTGGAACTGATGTACATAATGAAACACTTTTAGATAAACCCTTTCGGTGTAACGAATATAAGCCAACAATTAACTATTAAGTTTTTCAGCATTTGCTAATGCTTGTTAATGTTAGTTCAAGGTGTCAATACAGTTATTCATGTTAGTTCATGGTGCATAACTAATGTTATCAGGGACAACTCTTGATTTTAATAATGTATGAGTAAATGTTTAAATTAACCTAAACTAACATTAATACATTTTAGCTCATGCATTAAGTAATTATATACTAATATCACCTTATTTTAAAGTGTTAGAATTTCCTTTTGCTTTGCATATCAGGTATTACATGTTTTAGGCTTACAATTTTGTTTTAAGTATGAGCTATTTATATTCTGCAGAAAAAAAGCTACTGAAGACGGTTCAGCATTTCCTGTCAATAGCTCTGCAGAAGAAAAATCTATATTGTCCCCAATGAGCCAGACACAGTTCTGCCGTTGAACTCCAGCCTTTATCATACTCTTTAAGCTCTGTCCAACAGGTAACAATGATAAATTCAGTTTAATTTTTGCATACAAAAAACAATGTCTTTCTCAAAATCTGAATCTGTGAATAGCTTTAGTTACAACATGGAAACTTATTTTATTTATTGCCATCAATATTCTATATGATGCATTATTCAAACTATTTAGGACAAACACAATCCAAATTATAATAGCATATCATGTTTACATTTCAGACATTATATGGTGGTGCATGTCGTATTTGAGGACAAATAAGATCACTACAGCAAATCAAGTGTTGGGATCCACCCCCTGCCAACCCTATTACTCACCTTTGGTCTCTCTCTCTCTCTCTCTCTCTCTCTCTCTCTCTCTCTCTCTCTCTCCACAGGAGGATCGGATGTTCTAGAGCCTCCAGGAGGGCAGCCGGCCGACAGACGGGCTGGCTCCACACAAGACCAGGCATCTACATAGAGCCAGACATTTTCTCATCAGTTTTACTTACACTCACCTCAGCTAAACATGCTTGTTGCTACCAAAAATTCTCACATCTACATATATACATGCTTTGCATATTCGTGGACATTTTATAACTTCAGTTATTTCAATACTGAGCTAATGTTGTACACACTGAATGACTTTTATTATAATAATCTATACTGGTCTCCCACAGGCCTAAAAATCAATTCATACAGTAATTCACTTTTGGTTTAAAGGAAATATATGAGTGTAATATTGATGGATGTGACAGTTATCCAATACTTTTATGAAAAGGCACATTAGTATGAGACACTGTATTTTTCTGTCCTTGAGAAGAAAAAGAAACATCCATAAAACAAATAAATACGTCTTAATACGTATTTCTTTACAATCGAATAGTTTAACCATAAAATGAATTTACTACCTTGTAAATTGCTGCGTCCAGCTGTATAACTTATTAATGGGATGTTCCCAACCAAAGACAATGAATTATAAGGGAACCACACTAGTCTGTGTGGTATACTGTTTTTGAAAGCGAAATTTTAAACACCATTCTTCCGCCATCACATCTCTGTATCTCTCATCATCATCTCTCTCACACTGAAACCAGAGTGGATGGCATTCCTTCTTAAAATGGCTCCCTGTTCCTCTTTCTCATCCTGTCGTGTTATAAAAGCAATGTGTCAGGCCTGTCACAGGGTCTCCATCAAGGATTAGGTATCAGAACTACATAAATAAGTGTCTCCATGTGATTAAGTCCTAATACTTAATTATCACATCAAATGTCTATCAACTATGATTTTTGTGTTTTATTGCTTTGTTTCAATGTGTATGATGAATGCACGAATTACTGCTTATTGCTGATATTTCATAAATGTGGCCTTTATAGTGTTTTGGTGTGACACTGTGGGGTGGCTAAATCTGGTTGTCATCAATTGTCATCACTTGCTGCTGCCTAGTGGTGCATACACAAACAGCATGTCAGTAAAACCTTGAGAGGAGCAGGACAATCCTCTGGCATCTTGTTTTGGCGACCGGCCACACAGCTAGTCAATATTTTCCTGGAAGACACATTAGATGTGAACGCTCACTGGAGCCATGCAACCTCAGATGTTTTCCTTTGCCGTTTCTGCTTCCATTCATGAGGACTTGGAGCTCAGCCCAAATAGCTGTGTGATACATTAGTGATTTATAACTGTACTGTATTGTTTAATCTCCTAAATTATAATAGCAGACACTGGAAATGTTCTCAGGGTTTTATAAACGCTGCCTAACCATGATGAATACTTTCAACCCACAGGCCTGGAGTCCTGCCTGAGATAGGAGAGGGATACATTAATGTTAGTATAATGAATCCTCTTTGCTTTGTTGTACCACAGACATTGTGTATTTCATACGTATTGTTTGTGCGTATGTAGACCTGAATGCTTTTTTGTGTTGAATAAAGAGAAACGTGTGTGATTCATTTATTCTGTAGTAGGTATGCGGTTCAGCCTCCATGTTATATTTAAAAGTCTGTTATTTCCTTGAAAGAATGTTTGGAGATCTTGGTACACACAACAGTGTTTAACTGTGAATTAAAGGTTGTTTGTAAAGCTTTTCCAGAGCCCACCCAAAGGCAAGAGAGCTGGGCTAAATCCTCATCTTCCTGTCAGCCTGATCATAATAAAACCATGCTGTATGGCATTGGTGTATTTCTATGAATTAGATAGCAAATCTATCTGTCCTTTTAAAATTAATGGATACATCTTTTAAATAGACATGAATAGAACAGCATCTTTGATTACGTCACTGACAAATGTTTGCCACTAGATGTCGCTGATAATCTTCAGTATGCACAATAATCAGACTTTATAATCACATGTCTATTATTTGCTATTAAAATAAATGTCGTAAAGTACTTTTGTGTGTGCTTTTTACATAGTTTCCAACAAATCTGAACAAATGTGTTTAATTTTTTACACTGCATGCAAACGAACCGCGAGAGCCAAGCACAAGAAATGTTGCCAGGTCTACCAAAATTGTACAATTATGTTCAGATGATTACTATTAATAATGCCACAATATACAAATAATATTTTGTTTAAAATGATGGACGTTATAATCACGCTTATAATATTTTGAGTTTAAAGTGTAGTAATCACTTGGTGTATTAATTACTATAGGCAAAACCATAATTTAAATATTGTTTAATTATTTAATTATATGATTTAGCTTTTTATCTATTGTGGTCATTTCCAGGTCGTGTCAGAAAGCTGTTGGTAAAAAATCGATATTAGTTTTTTATTTGTTTATCGTTTAAAGCCTCTGGAGATTATACTTCGACAATCCAATCCGGCAACACTGTGCCTAAAATATGCAGTAGAATCTGTATTGTGGTACAGTGATGCTGTGCCCATCATCTCAAGTTAAAAACTCAAATCCGAATGGCACGATAGACTAAGTAAACTTTACAATTTGAGTCAGTTGTTAATCAATATCTTTCTGCCTGTAATGTTTTTAACATACAGATTGTGTTTTACTGTGAGTCATGTGGACTCAGACCAGCACACATCACACTCAGCACAACAGACAATTCAGACATCAACACATGAATCACAGTAATCCACACATGGGTGTAGAGTACTAAGGGCTCATATCAGTCATAAAATATATAGTGCCCTATGCTGGGTCTGCACTCTGTTAGTCTGTGTTACTCACACATAGAAACATACACAGATGAGTCACTGCTGGTTTTGCAACACAGCACACTTCCATAATACAAATCCAGAGTGTCACATTACATAACCTTGGAGTGTGGGCTGGGGTTGAGTAAGTGGTGACCAAATTTATCACAGCCCTAACACCTTATCAATTTGTCTCTCTGCAGACAGCTGAGGTGACATGATGGGGGACTGGTGTTTAACAATGAACCCAGCCAATCATATGTTTGGGTTTTTATGTTTGTTAGCTATTGTTCACATGGTTTTTATGTTAAAAATGTAAATTCTTTATTTGTTCACTTTCATTTCATTCCCAATCGGACTTTTCTGCAAACCACAAAAGAAGATATTTTGAAGAATGTCGGAATCCACACAGCATAGATATTTAAAAGGTGTTAAAAATGTAAATTCCTTATTTGTTCACTTTCATTTAATTCCAAATATGACTTTTCTGCAAATCACAAAATAAATATTTTGAAGAATGTTGGAAACCAAAAAGCATAGAAATGTATTAATGTTCATTGTATGAATGCAACATTTTTACAAATGAAAGAGTCATATACAGTAGGTTTTGATAGACATGAGGGTGCATATTTGATGACAGAATCCTGTGTTTGTCATGTTTATCAATTCAGAGGTTAACCCGCCTTTACAGTTTTAACAGAATCAATGGGAAACAAATTTGGCCGACTTCCTTAAAGTAATAATTCACTCAAAAATGAAAATTCTCTTAGCATTTACTCACCCTCTTGTCATTTCAAACCTGTATTACTTTCTTCCACAAAACAAAAAAGAAGATATTTTAAATGAAGTTGCAAACCGAACAGCAATGACTCCTGTTCACTCCTATTGTTAAACACGAAACCAGTGCAACATTGAATGGATCCCAACATTCTTTTAAATATCTTTTATGTCCGGCAGAAGATAGAGAGTACAGGTTTGAAATAACAATGGGACGAATAAAACAATGACAGAATTTTCATTTTTGGTGAACTATACAGAGATAGATTTATAATATGTGGCTGATCACACTACACAAGAGCAAACCATTTCCCTCTACCCATTCCACTGTTTATGACAGCGATTGAGCAGTAAAACTTTTACTAGGAAGGTTTTATGGATGTGTATGTGTGTGCTTGTGCACGCATGCATGCCTGACAGGACAGTTCTATTCTGGATGTGTCTGAGCCTGTGGACAGATTGATGGATATAGAAGAGTAAAAACCTGGATCATATTGTATTGTGCTGCCAGGAATTTTCATGCTGTTGTGGAATGAAGGCCGCGCACAGCACCCTACTTAAGTATGCTATAAAACTTGCCTTAATCACACCCTATGGAGTTGCAAATTTCTCAGGTAGGCTCGTAAATGTGTGCACACAGGCAGACATGCACGCAGAGCGGGAGTATAGTAGTGAGTATAGACCTCATTGATAACAATTGCTGTTAAACAATATGAAAAAAACATTTATATAAATTCTACTATGATATACTATTGATAACTAAATCTATCCAAAAGTAAAACATAATGTGGACAAAAATGAGTATTTTTAGTAAAGACCACCTTATTACCACACCAGTGTTTTGCCCCTTATCTCATATTTGTATGATGCTTTTTTTTACATTTTGCATACACAAAAAGCCAGACATGTACTAACCCATATGCACTCACACATCAAGCTCCTGGCAGGATTAATTGTTGAACTTTCTGTACCTGTCACTCACAACCTACTGGCACAAAGTCATCATCATGTTAGAATAATTTGCAAAATGATTTACAGGCAGTTCTTTCCAACGGTGGCCTTTAGCGGCGAAACTTCTTGACATAACATACTAAATGGTGTACAAAAACGTGAACACTTCATAAATGGCATCGTCAGACACTGATGGTGCCATGCTGCCCAAATGAAGTTTCAGAACTGTAAAGATGCTGAACTCAAAGAGTCAGCTGTCCTTGATAGCACATCAGTAGCGGTATTGTGTTAAACATGGCTGATTGTACATAAGCTTCATCTTATCACCCCTAACACATGTCCTCCACTGGGACAGAGTTCAGCCCCCTCTGACCCTCTTTGCCACCTTGTAGCTCCCCAGGGTCTCTTGAGTCCAAGCATCCACAATACCCTCATCAACCCTCAGATTGTATAGTGTCATTACTCATTCACGCAGCCAGGCCTTTTGTGTGGGGCAATTCTTCACACAACGCATGCACACACTAACACACACGCACATGCACACAGACACGCACATACAAATATACCCCAAATCCCCCCACTTCTCTGTTCTAAAGCCCATCTGCCCCCTGCCCCCTGCCCCCACCCACACTCAACTACAAGCCCCCCAAGGCTCTGAACTTCATCCTTTCCTACACAAACATACATCCGCACACCCCTAAACCAGCTGTCCTGATACTGAAGAGCCTGAGGGAATTAACAGGTGCTGAGCTTGCGCTGGTCACCGCAGTCAAGCTGCACATGATAATACTCATAATCTCCATCATGCCACACGCTACCACACACATAGAGAATGAGAATGAAACAGGAACATGATGTTTTTGTTATTATTCAGGTGCTTAGATGTTTGGTCGATTTTGAAAATAAGGATTGGACATTTCACATGTAGAGTAAACTGTTCATTTAATTGTATTTAAGGATACATAAACTACATCATTTTCAGCACATACTCTTCATACTCTTATGTTCCTGTGTGGGATAATCTATTTTAAGATTATTTTGATTATATATTGACCATAACAATGTGGGAGGACAGGAAACAAAGGAAACACTGTAAAATATACACCAGGGGTTCTTTAAAATAGATAAAAGGAAGAAGCAGTGCCATGCTGAGCTGAGGTCCAGGGTATTTTTAGCAATGCTAGTGAAGTTTTTTAGGAGTGCACCAGTGATGACCCTACACCAGTTGAACTATGATGTTAACTCGGACTCTGATTACTTGTACTGTGAATTGGTTATCATTTCTAAAAATTGAGTAGAGAAAAAAAATTGAATAAGTATAAAACCTCAATACAGTCATTATAAGAGGATTTTAGATGGCTTTTACCATGGGCTTTGTTAGGTGCTTTGAGTGTCGAGTAGAGGGACAGAGATCTCACGATCAATTTGATAAAATCAAGTCTAATCTAAGCAGCACATGCGTTGGGGTTTGCATTTTGTGTGTAACATCTGGCTCTTGGCTGAGCACACTTCTCTTGACACTTCCCAAGTTCCCATTGGAAAATCCTCATATGTGTTCATGTGTTGGGTCAGTCGTGGTCCGGTGGTTAGAGAGTTGGACTCGTAAGCGGAAGGTTGTGGGTATGAATCCCAGGGCCAGCAGACAATGTCTAAAATATCCTTGAGCAAGACATCTTACCCCTGTTTGCTCTGGATTGATAATTGGCCACTGAACAATACTGTAAGTCGCTTTGGATAAAAGCGTCAGCCCAATGAATAAATGTGATGTAAATGTGCTCCCAGTATAACAGTCAGGTAATAAGGTGTTTTTGCTGTCACACCAAAACTAAATACACTGCTTTTTCCTTTTTTTGTGAAAAATACATTTTTAAACAATCTACAATAGTAATACTTTCAATGTACAGATCTGATACATTTCATGCAATTATTTAACTCATTATATTATTTATTTAGTATCTCTCACATCTATTCCAAAATATAAAATCAAGTGTTGGGATGGGATCCACCCCCTGCCAACCCTATTTCTCACCTTTGGTCTCACACTCTCTCTCTCTCTCTCTCTCTCTCCTACAGTAGCGATGTGTATCCTTGCGAATTGTTGCCGGGTTCATGCATGCTTAACATTGTCTTTCTGGCCCACACCCTCACTAAAAAAAGCAGCACATGCCCAGTATCCGATTAATGAATCCTCGTAAACTCACTTCAGTGGGATATCCCCTCATCCCCTTGATTCTAAATGAGGCAGAAGACATTTTTGGGGTGGACAGAGAATGTCCCTCTATCTCTGCTGAGAACAGTAATTGCTCTTACCGAAAGTGAGCATGATAAGTGAGGCTTTGTTGAACTAACTTGCTTCCTGTGTGTCACCGTCTAATAGTGCTGATTGGCCTTGTTTTATGAGCCTTTAAAATAGCACAGGCACAGGAAGAGATGCAATAAACGTGTTCAGGAAGTCCAGTTAAGGAAACTCTTCACTCCCAAATCAACAATACACACAAGTCTTTAATATATCATGCTTTATGAAAATTAATGAATGCTTTTATAACACTTCATAATGTACACTTTAGTGTGTGCAGTGTGAACAATGTTTGGAAAGTTGCGTAAACATTCACACTTTTACAAAACAAATAGACTCACGTGGTTACATGACACATTTAACACAAAAAGTGTACAATACACAACATAGGAAGTCACACTTGTGTTTTGTTAGTGTGGCAGACTCATAACACAACGTCACATAGGCCTTATCACACGGCAGCGGATGCTTTTAAACTTGACCGGACCTCCTTTTTACACATTAATCCGCGAATGCACAGACAAGCGTGTTGTATTTATCACCTGCACTTACTTATAACACAGACTAAGTGTGTCTTATGTTTTTCCCCGCGTAGTGAGTATTCCACGCACGACACGGGGAACTATATTTCTGCGCGGAGTGATACGAACACCCTCGTTATGTGCTACGCGCTGGCGCGCTCTATGCGCGGAGGTCTCTGGAGGCAGACGGAGCGCTGAACTTGAGCGTCCCGGTTACGTATCGAGTCCGTTTCCACATTTCATTCTCAAACCGTTTCGTTTGAGCACACGACCCAAGGGTGCGTGGAAAGGAAAAAGTGTGCCCAATTTCCCCTCGTGAGAGACTGCGCCATAGAGAGACGTCCGAGCGAACGCAGCATGTCTATCTTACCGTTCACTCCGCCGATCGTGAAGAGGCTCCTGGGTTGGAAGAAGGGAGAGCAGAACGGACAGGAGGAGAAATGGTGCGAGAAGGCCGTCAAGAGTCTGGTGAAGAAGCTGAAGAAGACAGGACAGCTGGACGAGCTGGAGAAAGCCATCACAACTCAGAGTATCAACACAAAGTGCATCACTATACCTCGGTGAGTGCTGTAGTAAACCCTTCATTCACATCATTCATACTTGACATTACTTAGAAAATATTGGGAATGTGTTCTGCACTGTCTTGGGTTGGAACATTAAAGATCTTCAGTCTCTAAGAGCATCCTCATCTTCCTGTCTTCCTGAGGATCTCTGCTCCTTCCATCCTTGCATCCAAATTCATTTTTGTCTTAAGTGTTGCTTGTTGTGTTGTCATTATGTAACATGACCTTAATCTGGATAGAGATGACACTACTGGATCTGGAGACTGTTTATATAGATGATGGTTATATATGGTGCAGGAATGTTATTCTCCATAAGTGTTTGTGTTTCTGGATTTGTGATGTTGTTTTGCTTGTTTTTCTCTACACAGTTTTGCAATGACTGGTTAAGCTTGTTATGTCACAGTGTGATGCTGTCCAACTGCTCACAGTCCTGTTCACACCAGCCACATGAGGATGTGTGTGTGCCATATGCTGGTCCTTCTATGAAGGACTTAAATAGATGACATTGTTTCATCATACTCTAGGGTTGTGCAATCAATCGTAATCGATTTTCTGCTTCGCCTTCCAACAGTTGTGTCATTTCTTTTACATTTACATTTAGTCATTTGGCAGACGCTTTTGTCCAAAGTGACTCACGAGTATTATGGAGTGGCCAACCATCACTGCAGAGCAAATGTGGGTTAGGTCTCTTGGTCAAGGACACTTCAGTCATTGTCTGCTGACACTGGGATTCGAACCCGCAACCTGCTTCTAAGTCCAACCCACGATTGACCCCGTGGTCTTTTAACTTTAAATATGTTATTTATTTGTTATTTGAATCTATGTATTCATATATTTTTTTATCTGTGTAAATCTACACGTTGAACAATTATTGACAAATTAAAAAATAACTAATTATGTAATTATTCAAAGTGGATATGTAATTGTGTTAAATAATGCAACACTGGGCAAGCTAACCGTGATTATAATTGTGTAAAAACAGAGCAGCTTTATCATAAACGCATGTGAACCTTATACACTGGTACTGTATGCAAAGCCAGACAAATCTATACGTCTTTTGATGTATTCAAACATTATATTTGACTGCCTCTTGATTTTACCATGTGATGTGTGTTTGAGAAGTTTTAAGAGCTTATGTCTAAAAAAACTCTATGCCATATAGCTTATATATCACACTGTACTGTTTGTTGTTATATTAATGGAAAGTAGAGGTCTAAAGGGTATAAAATATGTAGAGAATGAGAACAAGAAATTCACTTTCACCCTTAGTTCCAATAACTGATCTAACATGCACTATAAGCCATTTTTGTAACATTTTATTATGCCCATTTGCACAAAATTTCATTTTTTAACATTTATGCTCATGCATATAGTGTGTGGATGTATTTAGGAAAGTCATTTCCAGTTCAATTCTGTTTTGTTTTGTTATACACTAAAGTTAAATCATGGTTAAATCCTATGTTATATGGAAATATTGATGAATTAATCATTAGGTGTCTGGAAATTTCATATAGCTGAAGGACAAAGTCATTATTATATTTTATTGTGATGTCTGATTTAAAACCCAATGAGGTCTCTATTTAAATGACGTAAATGATGCAACGGCCCCACAATCTTATTTCTCTTTAAAAATCAGATTTATAATGTTATGCAGCGGCACTTGTATGAAAGGAACAAGGGATCGGATTCCACTGAATAACTTTGCCCGCTCCCTCTTGAGGGATTTAGGATTATTTCCTTATTTAAATGTCATTGTTTGACACATTTGGGTTGCCTGAATAAATGTGCTGTTTACTAAATCGGCTTGGACTGGGCCTAATTACAAACCAGAAAATGCCATGAGGAACATTACAGTCACATAACTGTCACTTACATTTTTAAAACTAGTCCTTTAGAGTAAAGTCCTTCCCCAGTTTAAAGTTTACTTAATTGTGTGGTGTTGGTGGGCTGAGCAGCTGTGGCTGGTGCTTTGTAGCGCTGCTTTGTGTCCTGTTATATTGGTGGCTGTTTCCAAACATCAGATATGGCAGTGAAAGCAGGGCTCCCAGCCAGAGATCAGGCTGAGTCACCAAGTGTCAGAGAAAGTCTGAGCGTGTGGCTTTGTGGTGTGACCCACTGGTGCTTTTGTTGAAAGGAACTGTAACGTGTGACGACCACAACCTACTGGATTGTGTTAAGAATATTGAAGCTTATGCTTCTTGATTAACTTGTATTGATTTGCTTTTTGTAGGTTTATAAAAAACTGTAATAGTCTATTGTAATTTTTAATTAAAAACTATGCACTAGATAAAACGGGCTTCAGGGCAAAATATGTAAAAAACGACGGGTGTCTCAGACAAATTTTGATAAACCCAAACGATTTCTGACATCCTAGGTGAAAATCTTTTTTGTTTAATTGCTAGTTAAATGGTTTCACTGACAGCCCATTAAAGATAATTTAAATCAAATTTGTCCTCCAAAAATTTCGGACAGTGTCAGAAATTTTGATCCACTAACCTGTGGTGTGATATCTTCACCGTCGACCATCAAACAGGAACCAATATACCTTATTCAGCCCAGCACCGGAGATGCCAATCGCATAATCTTAAAACTACAAAAAATAAGAGTCCATCAACAATTTTTCACAGGACAAAGAGCTGTTTTTATTCATACTTTCATTTCCGTATGTAACTGTGCGCTGTAGTGGATGCTGCTCAACTGCTCGATTCAATTGGACTTTTGGTCCTGTAGCGTATTGGAGCTACAGGTTGTTGTGCTGCTAGAGCAACTAGTTTAAGCATGCTGTTCAGGCACCTTACTGTCATTCTCTAATGACGTAAACTCTGGACAAACATCTTTTTGATGTAATACCGCTACCAACTGGTATGCGGTGCGATCTTCTTGTGTGAGTGTGTTGTACAGTCTGTCACGAATCACAGATCGCAGAGTTTGGACATGATTTAAACTGGCATCACAAACATGCTTTGTGACAAGGAACAATCTCAACCATCTTTTTAAAATGAAACAATTTCGCTTTAGATATATATTAGTTTACAGCTCAGGATTTAATTTAGAATTGTATTTTTTGTCTTGTCTTTCAGTGTATATTAGGCTCAAACTTTCCCCTAAGATTTCCAAAAGTAAAAAATCTTCTCGGTTCAAAACAGTTCTTGGTTCTAACCAAGTGAATTGGTTTTCGCTGTGGGCAGTTTTTCCATAGTATTAAAGTAGTTTAATCTGTAACAGCCTGTTTTCAGTCCACTGTCTATATTCAAACAGTGCTGAAAGATCTAGATTATTTAGTCATTGCCACTTGCTTCTAGACACATATACTTAAGCTCGTTTCAGGCCAAAGAATCCTGTCATGCCCTCACATGTAGCTAACACTGGAAGCCTGTCTAAGCCTGCTAGAGATGAAGAGACAAAGAGAAAAATCAGTGGAAACCGTCTGATGATAACTGTGGAACTGGACAAAGTTCAGAGGACAAACGGGAAGAGAAGAGATAGAAGATAGATTGAAGGTGTCCGGGACAGGATACGAAAACTGTCATTTACCACGGTCTCACACTTCCTTCTCCTTCATACACCTGTTGAAGCCTTATTAGAGTCTCCTCAGAGATTTCCTGAGAGGATGTCTGGCCTGTATAGTGTATATATATGCAGCCGTCAGTGTTTAAAGAAGCCTGCAGTATCTCACCCTACAGTCTTTGTTTGCTTTTAAACTCTCCTCACAATGACTTCAAAGCCAGCTAAACTGTGAAAAACCCTTGGTCTATTGTGTGGGCACATCCAGCAAATTTTCCAAAAAAGTCGCTTATCAACATAGAAAAATATATGTGCTTTGGTGACAGACATTATTGTTTTTAAATCCGAAAGTGTCTATGCCTTAAAGATACGTCTGGCTTTATGTCTGCCATTCTGAAACCCAATACAGTATACAGTGATTCAAAGGCGCTTTTGACAAACCAAGGAGATAGGATGTCATTGGGTTGTTAATGATGTGTTGAGGGTTGTTTTCTTTTGACTGGGTAATGCCTTCAAAGCTTCACGCATCTGAGGGAAGTGAGTCTTTGTGATGATTCACATAGTTTTTTTGTGACAGCTGATGGAAGGAGAGTGAAAGACAGCATGACAGAATTTCACAATCCTTTATAGTGATGGCAGAAACTGACAGTAAAGACACTATAGAGTGACAGACCCCACTGGTTTCATAATTGTCTTTTAACAGATGCTTTTATCCTGTGCGACATATAGAGCTCTTGTTACAGTGACAGCCCCTGAGAAACCTAGGGGTTGAGTCTGTTTTGTTTGTTTCAGGGCTATTGTTCATTGTCAGGGATGTACAAAACTGCATATTTTCAAAATCTTCATTACATTAGGCTGAACTGATAGTTGACCAACTGGTTCTATAGAAGCACTGTATATACAGTATAATCTTAATGGTTTTGAGTTAAACTGTGTTGCTGATATTTCTTAAAGGGATAGCTTACCCAAAAAGGAAAATGGACATCATTTTCACATTCTATTTTTTTCATCTTCTGCAGAACACAAAGGAAAAATATATTGAAGAATATTGATTATTAAACACGTAGGTCCCTATTCACTTCTACTTTATTGACACTAAATCAGTGCCACTCAATACGTACAGACTTTGTTCGGTATTCTTCAATTTCTACTTTGTGTTCTGTAGAAGACAGAAAATCGTAAAGCTTGATATGACAAGACGTTGAGTATAAATCAGTGGTTCTCAAACTTTTTTTGGTGGCGCCTCCCTTTAAACCTTCAAACGAATCTTGTGCCAGCCCCAAAAAACCTGAACCCCAACACACCTCAGACTACCAAATAATTCCACTATAGATCATGAATATTTATAGTCTTTGAGAAAATTTTAGTCTTTGTGTGAACTATCACTGTAATGCAAATGAGATGTGTTGTATCAATCATAATTCTAAACTTATCTTAATTCTTAAGCAGTTTTTAACTTTACGTGCTTCTAAAAAACACAACTTATGTGCTGAAAAGTAAACAAAAAACAGTGCCCAAAAATGCTTAATGTTTAAATGTGTGTGGCCCTCATGGCTGTTCTTTATTGAAACTTTCCAGAGAGGGCTGTTGCATGTTCAGCACAAACTGTATGTGTACGCCCACAAAACTTGTGTTTATGTTTGTGTGCTATTTGACTGATAGCATGTCTGTGGGTGTTTGTGGATACGCTGAGGGCAGAAGTAGGCCTGAAGCACTCAATTGATGTGATATAGACCAAGCGTGCCAAGTCTGACTGCGGTTGTGGTGAGGATTAGTGAAACAGTTTGTCGTTTGTGAGAATGTGCATCTGTTTTTTAAGGTTATCTTCTGGGCTCTGGAAGCGCACCTTGTACGATCAATGTATATGTACAGACAGACAATGTTCTTTACCTTAACAATTGCTCAAATTAACATTGACAGGAGGTATTTGAGAGTTTATCTCATGTGTGCATCTCTTCTGTGTGTGTGTTGCTTGAGGTAGGGTAAGTCAGCACTTAGGAATGCTCAGTCTGCCCAGGGGAGGGCGTGGGCCGCTTCTGGGTTTGCGGTTCCTGCCGGGGTTGAAGGTTTAGAAAAGCTCTGTGCCGCCTCCATATCTGCTGGAATAATAGACACTCTGTACAGCAGACAACAAGACTGCTTTGTCCTACACTGTCATCACTGACACTATTGCTGACCCTCAGACTGCTTCTGACCACCGTGAGAAAATACACTCTCTTTAAGAAAAGCAGTAGTATAGACTTTGCGCGGGATGTTTTGAAGTTTGTCTGAGAGTTTCAGAAGACCTGCTTTAATGTCTGCCACAAATGTATACTGACACTGATCCAGGTCAATCGCTGTTAGCTTTAATTTCTCAGGACTGCTCTGTAATCATTGTCATGTTAATAAAAAAAGCTGTATATATTTATGCATAATAAGTACTATGGAATATTATGGTCCGTGTCTGTCTTTAAAGCCTTGCTTTTCAATTCTTGGCTAAGTATTGTTTGAAATTGATAATTTCTGATTACAAATCTTCCATATCGGCTGCTTTTGCACCGATTATTTTAAGGAACCAATGGACCAGTAGTTACAGAACCACTACCCTCAGATGTCATAGTCACAGACCATTTGTTTGATCGTGTAATGCATATGGCTCACTAAATAGGAAACACTTCAACAGATTCAAAGTCGTCTTTTCTTTGATTGAATTCCACAGGATTACCTAGAAACGTGTGTCACATGCTTTCGGTCTTTCTGAAAACAGAGCAAAACTAAAATAAATGAGTAAGCTTTTCAAGGTTTTTTAAATCATAATGGCAGTCATCACCAAAATTAAAAAATGAACACTTGCTGAGTTCAAAATGTGAGCAAATGAACTTTTAGTGTTTGTGGCTAAAATAAATAAGAGTGTTATATTTAACTCATAAGACAAAGAAATACATGACCTACCAATGTCAAGATCATTAGCAATTTATCACAAATAATTGAACGCTTCCTAAAAGCATGCAAGGTTTGTGCCTTAAATTTATAAATGTTGGTAACATGACCCATTTGTGAATGCACACCTATCTGCACTGAAGAAATGGTTTAATGGAATAACTTAATTTCATTAACATTGGTTCAACATGATTATTTAATCAACAGGATTAATTTAATCGTGTGGAACCGATGTGCGTGATAAAAGTATGGATTTCCAACAACCAATTGCTTTCAGTCTGTACTATGTAGGCACATTTTCCCCCGGAATATGATGTGATACAAAACAAAAATGTGAGAAAAATGATTACAACCCATTCTAACATTAGCTTTCTGTATGTTTATCTTATGCAATACATAATAATACTGTTATATGATATTAATTAAGCCAGTTTGCTTCTTCTTTATTTTTCTGGTAGTTTATTTTTTGGGTTCGTGGAAGAAGCTAATTTTGTTTCAATGGTCAAAATTATTTCCGTTGCTTTGGTGTGAACACCATAAAATGAGCATAACTGCCAAATGGATCTGAACCATGAAAACGTTCCTTCCGTTGCCCCCTGAAGCTAATAACACATGTCTTTAGACTGAAAGTTCTTGTCATATTGCAACATAAAAGCAAAAACAAAGTAATCTGGAAATCAATACACAGCAACCTAAATCAATTGTTTAAGAACCCTGTAAAAGAGACATAGAATTGTATAATATGGATATAATATATGTATTATTTCAGAGCCATTTTTCCCCTGTCTTTGAAATTGATGGTATAAAATACTTAGGCTCATCATTAGAATGTTTATACCAAGATACAACATTATTATTGTCGTTGGTAGGTCATGTACTTGTTTGTCATAAAAATAACATGTGAGTTAAAAAATAACACTAATTTATTTTTGCCTAAACCAATCAAAGTTCATTTGATTACCCAGTTTTTACTCACATTTGGAACTCAGCGAGTGTTCATTTTTTAATTTTGGTGATGACCATGTTTTGCTGGAATTTTCTGCTTTCCTGCAGAGAACGAGCCCCTGTAACCACATCTAACCACCTGCACATGAGACCCCCACCGGGCTCTGTTTACTTAAGCAGGACTTTAATGACTTTAGCAGAAAGAGGAAAACCAAAGCCTTTCAAAAAATAATACCAGTTAAACTTGATATTTTACCCGTGCTCGCATTATGATAGGTAAAGCAGGTCTGTGTATCTTGCTATAAATGTGAATTAAAATAAACTTCATATCAAATACAGCCAGAGGCTAGAAGAGTTTCCTTATGAGTTTATTTCTTGAATTGAACATTTTCTATACTCATTCCAATTCAGATTTTAAGTTGTTTGTAAATTTTATTCTTTTATACATTTGACTCTTGAGTATGTCCAATCCCTGGGATCAAACCCATGTCTCCAGCCTTGCTAGCGCCATGCCCTTACCACTGAGCTATAGGAAAGAATTTTGTCTAAGTTGTGACCAGTCTGTCCAGTGTTGAGTGTCTGCTTGTACAAAAATTTTAACTGTTCAACAAACCCAAGATCATCAAGATTTTTGTTTGGTAATAACATAATAAGCATATTTGTGTCGTGTCGCTCTAATAAGAGTGTTGCTTGCTGTCTGGGTTTAGGCTGGGGGAGGGGGAATAGCAGTGGTCTTAAAGTCTTTTTAAAGGGGCTGTGGGGGCTGGGTTGGCGAATGTTCCATTGGGCGCAGTGGTCCCACAGACGATCTGACGTCAAAGTTGCTTTTGTCCTCTGCTCTCACTATGCGTCAAATTTGCATGTAGCGCTTCATTGAATTTGTTCGGTCAAACTCACTTAAAGTTGGAACACAGAGGTTTAGCAGATGTCCAAAATCAGTGGTATTTATATATTTTTTTGAGGTGCAAGAAACTGAGAGAAACTGTAGCATTGTGCATGTTTCTTGTTCTATTGTCTCTTAACAAATCTTTTTCAAAATGAACCTGATGAAAATAAATCTGATGCTGTTGTCACTAAACAGGAAGTTGAATATGATTGTTTCATGGCCAAGTCAGGGATGCCTGGACTGATTCACAAATCACACAAAGTGCAGCCCACGGCATCTGTGTTTTTCACCCTCCAGATTAATGCAGCCCAGCATGGCTCAGTCTGTGTGAGACCCCTCCATCCCTCCAGTTCACCCTGTCTGCTCTCTTCATCAACCCCTCCCTGTCCAGATCTCACCCCTGTCTGTGCTCAAGTGACAGCCGGCATGTAGATGGGGGAAGAGCGGGCTATAGCCATGCTCCTGTCTGGTTGTGTGTGTGTACGTGCACGTTTACTGTATGTGGGTTCTATCTGACCTAATTTGCCCTCAACAGCTCCATCAATAATTATTCAGTATCTCTTTTTCACATGATTTCTGCCCACGTGGCAGCAGACACAGACGCTCCTCATTGAGCGATGGAATGCATTGGAAAAGTAAACTGACAGTGGACACAATACTTCCTGACTGATACATTTAATGCAGTCTACAAGGACTGATGTCTTTATAAACATTGCCATTTCACACAAATCCTATTTAGGTTACCTGTCATTAAAATTGTTCTGCTCTAATTTGTGTATTAATAAGGTTATATATATCAGTGGTAACCTCAGTGGTAAGAAAGAAAACAAATGCCTGATGTGAGAACATTTTGTATTTCTAACAAGGACCTTTCCAGGCTGAGTTTGACAATTTATACATCACATTTCAGCAAGAATGGTTTATGATTCTGTCACAATGTAACACAGACTTATATATTTAACCAGGCAGATTCCTGGAGCCCACTAGTATACGCCAAAAAAAAATCGCTGGTATGTATTTCAGGGTGTTTCAGACATCAAAAAGATATCTATTACAATTTTTTAATTATTAGTAACTAGCTTAAATATTAGCACACTCAAAAGCATTAATGCGACATAGTGTTGTACATGAGACAACCTAAACAGAGACAAAGACCAGAGGCTGTCGACTCAAGACCGAGACAACACTAGGACTTTGAGGGCCAGAGACCAAGACAAGACAAGACTAGACCAGCACCAAGGCAGGGACTGCATGAGTGGACACACAAAACACTTAAAAATTAAAATAAAATAGTACCGGAAATAACTTGGGTGATATGTTGTGCAGAAATATATGTGTAGGATGTTTTATGTTCCATTTTTTATCACCCAACTAATATAACATATTAAATTGTGCAAGTAAAAATTCTTGGACCTTTAACAAAACAATTAGTATTAAGAAAATGAAAGGCAGAACCCAAAAACAGAGGCACCCTAACTATAATGAATGGTTTGAGAGATTTATTTAGGATAGTTGTGGTCTTGATCGGTATTAAAATAAAATACCAAATACATAAAGTCTGAGACCGAAGACAGTCTAGACCAAGACAAGACCAACACCATCATAAAGAGACCGGCCTTGAGATCGAGGTCTGAAGGACAGACATGGATATGAAGAAAAGGTCTCACCTCGTTCTATTATTTTCATATCTTTCTATGTAATGAAAGAAAAGAAGCATGCAATAAAGCATGCAAAGATGTGGCCTGGATTCTTCAAGGGGCTGGAAAGTTTTGGTGACCCATTGCCCACGCCTGAATCCCCCAGCACTCTGTGTGCTTTTGCATATTTCAAACCCACAGTATATCTGTCATGTATAATAGAGCACTGCGAGAGGTTGTGACCCTACCGTACGGCTGTGTTTCAGCATACCATTTGTGTGTGTGGTGTGCCTGTGTTTTTTGAATCTGTAAGGCCTGTCTGATCTTGGCTGTGGCTTGTAGGAATTGTGCTGATAGGCATCAAGAAAAATTTTTAGTCACTCAAATGCCTTCGAGTGTGCAGATAAACCATGTAGGTGTGCAGAATGAAATGAGCATAAATAAATAAGTTTTGATATGATCGTGTGCTTAATTGTGTCTGCAGACTTAAACAAAAGGCTTTCTGTAATGACACGCCTTTGGAGAAGTGCACCCTGGTTGTTCCTGCCTGAGGCATTTACCACATTATGCTAACAAATGGTAACACCAGTTCCTTTTTTAACATAAGACCATTCACAAAAAATCATATTTTGCCTGTAGAGGACAGAATATCATGAGAAGTTGATAAAACAATGCCTGGTGGAAGGCTTTCTGTATAGTTTTTGTCTCAACAGAAATATCCTCTTCATGTAGAGAGTTGTTATTTACTCTTTTTAACTTGATCAGCTGACTTTAATGAGGAAAATGACAAAAACCTGTTTAAAACTGAATACCCTTACATATCAACCTAAAGGTACAACCCTCCTTAGCAAAACCTCAAATAATATGATATGATGAGTTTAAGGACATTGGCACCGTGAATGTGTACTGACACCATAGACTGCATATTCTGACTAGTACATAACTAAGAAATGTATTAAAATAACTACATAAAGGGATAATTCAAAATGATGGAACCATTTATTCACCCTTATGTTTAAGAAATGTCAAGTTTTTTGTCCATTTACTTAACACCAACAGGGGTCATTCTTCAAAATATCTTCTTTTGTGTTCTGTAAAATAAAAAAGCTCATAAATGTTTAGAATGACCTAGGTTTATCACGGGTGAACTTTGGGTGAAGTAAATTCCCTTCATTCAGTGTTCATGTATAATATATATATTTTTGGATTTTCTTCCTATTTTCTTCCTTACCTTTTTTCTGGTGTTGCACACATTAAACGCACTCCCACGCAATGGGACATCTGAATGTAATACAATTATGTTTTTTTCTCCCTATTTTCCCCTGAAGCAAAAGCTCTGCTGTGGAAATTAAAAAGCTTATTTAGCTGTTGGGAGAACTGCAGAGGCCTCGGGCAGACCTGGCCTATGCCGCTGTCTGGGCTGGGCTCTGTGGGTGTAAAAGAGGAGGGGTTGGGGGGCAGTCCTCGCTTTCCACTAGAAAGACATGCTTAAAAATTATTTAACTGTTGCTTTCCTAGGCATTCATGAGATGATGTTAATATAGCTAGTTTGTAAACTACAGAAACCAAGCTTACGCACACACCTAGTCACGTGTGGTGTGTAACCGAAAGTACCACATTAACAGGAAATGAAGCCACTTTTCTTTTATCTGTGGTCTCACATGATATCTTGGCATCTCTAGTGTTTGTGTTATGGCGATTTGTAGTCCCATGTTATTTCTTGCAGTATTTCTGCATTTGAGGGGTCCTCAGTGTCTAAATCTGATGTGTAATCTTCAGTGGTGTGATCTTTTTCCACCAGGTCACTGGATGGTCGGTTGCAGGTCTCACATAGGAAAGGACTTCCTCATGTGATCTACTGTCGCCTATGGCGCTGGCCTGATCTACAGTCTCACCATGAGCTCCGAGCCATTGAACTTTGTGAGTTTGCGTTTCACATGAAAAAGGATGAAGTGTGTGTCAATCCCTACCACTACCAGCGTGTGGAGACGCCAGGTAATGAACACTGTCAAACAAAGTGTTTACAAGTGAAATATAATTTGTGCCCTCAACACTGCCCAATATGTGTTGCGCAACTTTTATATTAATTACATTCATGAATGTGCTGTGTTGAGTGAGTTGGGTCACTTATGTTTCTCAATCTCTGTAGTTCTTCCTCCGGTCCTTGTTCCTCGCCATACTGAAATTCCCAGTGAGTTTCCTCCACTGGATGACTACAGTCACTCCATCCCAGAAAACACCATCTTCCCTGCTGGCATCGAGCCTCAGAGCAACTACATACCAGGTAAAAGAGAAACCATCAGCTGTCATTGTGAATGCTGTGGTACACACTTAAAGGAGTGATCTGGTGACACATGCACTTTAAGAAGCTGTTTGAACTGAAATGTGTGTTGGGATTGTGTGTACGCAACCACCCTAGAAAGACAATGATCCATTTATATTTATCACAGAGGCCACAACTACGATAGGAAGTAGACAGTAGTGTTGTAGCATTGACTCGCCCCCAATGAGAAGTAAACTTTCAGCCATTATTTCCAAGCTGTAGCAGCAAGTATGTTGTACAACTTTTGGGTGTAACAGCGAACACAGCATTTGTTATTCACTATCGACATCTGAGCTGCTTTTGGATTCAACACCAGTCATTTTGCATCATTCTTGTGATTCCTGCTGCTTCTACGCTCCTGGCAATACTCGCTGCAACCTTGTATCATAGAATCTTGTGTAATGACCATGAACAAAGTCATTTTTAGAATGTAAAATGAGTGTGTTTTACAATGTCTTTCAGGCTTTATAATCAAAGTATATAACAAACTTTTCATTATGACTCTAAAACATCATATTAACTGATGAAAAATGGCCATCTGATCAGCGCTTTAAAATCTAAATTCATATCATTCTTATCTGTATCAGAACACTCTTAAAATGTCAAATAACGTCAAGAGTCTTTTAATGTAAGGGACAAAATAAATTTGTACTTCGGCTGTCACAATGTGGCAAGGTCCCAGATGTAGTTTCTTTCTAAACGTTTTTCCAGGCAGAACACGTTTAGTCTGTAGCTGCAGTTGCCGTGGTCTGTGGGTGGATCACGCAGCTGGCAAGAAAAAGGTGGAGCTGAGCAAACCAAACATACGCATGGAACAGTCCACACAGACAGAGCACAGTGAAGGGACAGCACAGTACGACGGAGAGCTTTCCAAACAATTTCTGGCTTAAAGTGTGTTCAATCAACACACTTTTACAGTATGTGCATTTGTTAGGATTCAAACCCATGACTGTGGTGTTGCGCTCTACACTGGGGAGCTGTTAGACAGACACTGCCTCATACACACACCCTCACAAATGAAAACTGATTCAGAGAGAGAGATTTGGACAAAAAATAAGAGAGTGGTTCAAATACTTGCAAATAAATGAACAATTACAACCATTAAAACAGAAAACCCGCGTTCCCCATACAGGTCTTTTGTTGACCAACAGCTGAATAAAAAATATGCAACGCTGATTTGGTTGAAGGTCTATAAGAGACATTTACCCTTATTCTTCTATTGCTCCATGTATATTTATCCCTTATTTCTTTTTTTATAAGTTGACAGCTTCATGGCATCTGTTTTTGTATAGTTCTTTTGAACTGTGAACTGTGACTCGTTTCTGAAGTTTAACGAAAATCTGAATACAATTTTAACAAATAAAAAAGAGACATTTACGTAATGTTTCATCAGACCTGAATAAAGCAGGACTGAGCTGATCTGAACACTGAATTTAGATACATGTGGTGAATATTTTCCCATAGACTCCTTAAAGTGTTGTTTTGGCTGGGATTGTTTCCATTTGAATTGTATTTGGTTTTGAGATGCTGTCTGTTGCTGTAATAGGATGGTGTGTTGTTCCACATCCTGCGGCTAAATGTGAGCTGACCACAGCTTTCTAAATCAGGTGTCTTAATCTCAGGGTAGAAAATAAACACTTGTTACTCATTGTCTTAGTTGCACCTGCTAAATTTTACAGGATGTGTTTGCTCCTGTGTACTTAATATTTTATCCATCAGATGGGTTACTGTGTTTGGGGGTCTTATGATTTGTACTGTGTTTGTTTGTTGCAGAGACGCCCCCTCCAGGTTATATCAGTGAGGATGGAGAGACCAGTGACCATCAGATGAATCGCAGCATGGACACAGGTAATTTTTGTTTATGTTTGGATAATGCATGTACTAGTTATTTCTTAAGATTCTAGTTATTTTTTAATTTAATTTCAATTCAAGAAAACTCGTCTCTCATCTTGAAATCTTAAAGTTCTGTATTTTTTTCCAAAATGCATTATATATATTTATTTTTACTCTATTTACATTTTATGATGTAGTCTCTTTTTTACATTCTGCACATTTTATGACTTTTCGTGGCATTTGTATTTAATTTAATGTGGCTTGCAAAAGCTTAAACTCTCAATTTCTCAAACTGCTCAAAATACAGAAAGAACATTCCTTTTCAAAAACGTGAAAATTGTATTTGTAATTTTTTTTTACATTTTACACATTTGTACAAATTTACATTTATTTATTTCTCTGACTTTTTCTTTACAGGTTCTCCAAACCTTTCACCAAACCCTGTGTCTCCTGCCCATAATAATTTAGGTAATTATTTGGTATTTGTGATTAGCATGTATGCCTTGAAAGAGGGAACCGCATGTCTTTTAAAACATAATTATTTATAAAGAAATGTTTATATTTATTATAAATTAATGACTTCCATAAAATCGTGTTCACCATTGCAAAAAGAGCATTGATGTATAATAAGTGAATGTATTTTTGTATCTTAATTGTGGGTGCTGTCAGGGTTAAAAGCGATGGAAAAGACTGAGCACTACGAAGTAATACCAGTAATATACAGCATGCAAAAAATAAACATGCATATTGTGCAGTGTAGATGATTTGAGAATGTAGAAGGCTTCTGTCGTGTGCCTTCGGGCAAAAAGATGCATTAATAAGGCAGTGAGTAGTCGTTTGGAATCTATCTAATGATGCACTTGCTGACTAAATCAGTTTTTGACTTTGACTCTATTGGTGATCACTACTTTCATCTGGACTCCAGATGAGACTTGGGGACTGTGGTATAGCTGAGACTCAAAAGGACAAGCTGGTTTTTCATACTTTTCTTATGTGGAGATAAAGATACAGTTTTATTGGAAAAATAACAATATTAAATGAAGTAACAGTTAGGACCAATTCTTTTTGAAGCACTGCAAGAATAGGTAAAGAGTCAAAGTATAAATGTGGATGTCTTTACTTTGAAGTATTTTTGGAAATGTGTTTTTCCATCTCCAAGAGGAAATGGATTGTTGAATGTATTGTTAGGATGTATGTCCCCAAAACAAGAAACACCCACAGTAAACATTTAGCACATTCTGTCAGTTACTATCTTAGAAAGGGAAGGGACGACAGTCCACTGTGTATCGCATCGTGCGTGTACAGACGCAGCCCAGATCCCAAAGCGATTTCTCTTCACAGCAGTGATATGTGTGTGTGTCAGAGAGGAAGGCTTGTGCCGTAAGCCTGTAATTTTCTGTCGTTTTTTTGAGTCCAAGTGATGATGATACTTCCCAGTTTCAGCCCTTATTTCTGGGAACTGCCGGTTGCTGTTGACATCACAGTGTCGTCAGTTCCCAACCTTATGCGTGCTGTCTTTTTAGGTATTCTGTATTCCCACCCATATGTTTGTTTTTCTTTTCCTGACTTTTTTCCCTTCTCTGTGTTTCTTTTCCACTGCCTCTGGATGTCTCTGGATTCTCGCCTTTCATTGTTCGGTTCTCTGTATCTTAGATCTCCAGCCAGTGACATACTGTGAACCAGCATTCTGGTGCTCTATATCTTATTATGAGCTGAACCAGAGAGTTGGTGAGACTTTCCATGCCTCGCAGCCTTCTCTAACAGTCGACGGCTTCACAGACCCATCCAACTCTGAGCGCTTCTGCCTGGGCCTGCTGTCCAACGTTAACCGCAACGCTGCTGTGGAGCTCACACGCAGACACATCGGTACACACATATGCCTGAATCACTCATTCATAAGACAACAGTAGAGAGGTCATGCTCTCTCTGTCTTTCATCCGAGAGCATATGTGAAATGTAGCTATAAATTAATATTTATTTTTGATCATGCATCACTTTATATTTAAATATCAAATAGTTTATTAAAAAAGGTTATTCAAAACTTTGGGAGATCATGTTTGATGTTTGTTTTTTTTGGCAGGGCGGGGTGTACGTTTGTACTACATTGGTGGTGAGGTGTTTGCAGAGTGTCTAAGTGACAGCGCTATCTTTGTTCAGAGTCCTAACTGTAACCAGCGTTATGGCTGGCATCCTGCTACCGTCTGCAAGATCCCACCAGGTTTCCTTTTTTAAATCTGAGTATCTTGACATTCTGTTAATTTCATTTTCGTGTCTTTCTTTTGATGTATTTTCTGAACTCTTTTGTGTCCACCCAGGCTGTAATCTGAAGATCTTTAATAACCAGGAGTTTGCAGCTCTCTTGGCACAGTCTGTGAATCAGGGCTTTGAGGCGGTGTATCAGCTCACTCGCATGTGCACCATTCGCATGAGTTTTGTGAAAGGCTGGGGAGCAGAGTACAGGTACAGCACACACTGCCTCTGTATTTTTATTTCACTTAACGCTCTTGGTTTGTAGCCTTGTTTTGAATCCTTCAAAGAGTTTTGCATCACTTCTGAAGTGGTGTTGCCCAAAGCCACAGATCCAATTATGCTTCTAGTTCAAAGCTGATTAGGACAATAAGATGTTAAGGCTTCATTTTTATGAATAGGATTGTTATTCTGTTGTTTGGTGTGCTTTTCTGTACTGGTAAATGTATGGTACTTGTAATGAACAAACAAAGCTGTTGTGTTAGGGATTTGAATAAACAAATGGAACGAGACAATAACATTCAATTGAACAAATTCATATTAAAACCTAAGGCCATTTTTAATGTTGTGTATAATTGCTGTAGCTTTAAGAGAATTATTACATGTGGAACTGTAGAAGTTCCCAATGCAGCCAAAAGCCGACTTGGAGGAACATGGCAGAATCTGTTTAGAACCTGATTAAATAAGTGTACATTGGAAAAATGCAACATCTTCAAAGGAAATCTTCAATTAATTTTTTTAATTAAAATAATATCAAACAGTAACTATTGTCATTTTAGTCCTGTACAACTTTCTTTCTTCCATGGAACATAAAATAAAATATAATGAAAAATGTAGTTCACTAAAAACTGTTGATCCCAGTTCACTTCTATTGTATGCACACAAAACCGGTGCAAGTGAATGGGTATCAATAGTTTTCTCTTACCAACATTCTTCTAATTATTTTCTTCTGTGTTCTGCAGAAGAAAAAGGTCTTACAGGGTTGAAATGACTAGAAAGTGAGTAAATGATAATAAAATGGTTTGACTACTACTTTAAGTTTGTAAAACCATTTTGAAGTGTGCAAATATATTGATAATACTCTAACATACATGTGCTTAAACTTAGTTTTTTTCCCCCTTTAAAACATGAAAATAGTTACAATTACTGCAAACTATTGCCATATTTTTTAAATATTTGTGTACAATATTGAACTGGTCAAGAGTTCTTTAAGAGCACAACAACCTGGTGTCCACCAGCTCACTGTGTCTGTCAGAAAAATGTTGGGTCTGCGCCGGTAAAGCATGGCACACTAAACACACACATGGTGTGTTTCACATGTCAGAGTTTCCTGGTCTCTCTTTTTCGCACTCTCCCCCTCTGCTCTTGTAAGTTACTTTACAGTCTGAGCCCAAGGAACCAAAACTCTAATCAGAAGCAGTTGTGCGTTTTGACCAGGGACATCCACAGAATGGGAAAGAGTAAGACTGCCGTGAGAGAGTGGTACTGTGCTTTCCAGACAGCTTGGCTTGTGAAGACACAATCTGAGCTGTGTCAGGTTTCAGCAGACTCCCACTCTCTCTCTCCTTTTCCTCTCACACGCCCCCAGTCTAACTTTCTCTCTTTAAGTGCTTAAACAAACTCTCCATTGTCCCAGTTGAGCAGTTTATTTGATTGTGTCCTTTCAGTAGACATCACAACCCAGACAGCAAACATGACGTAGGAGAGCATAGCAGTTTAAAATTTTGTCGATCATGTGCTCCGTTTCATGACATTCAAAACCTGGCATTTAAGTATGGTAATCTCAATACTTGTATAGATGACGTAAATTTTGTGTTTCGGAAGAGTCTCATCGTTTACTTCTTTACTCCACGTTTTGACTTTCCTGCTTTTCTCTTTCCACTTCTCTTAATCTTTTTCCAATTTTTGGCTAACTCTGTAAACCACTGGAGGCTGTGGTAAGCGTTTAAGACAGACTTTAGAATAAGCCCAAGCCCATAAACAAGCTGTTTACAGACAGCAGAGATTCATAGAAAAATCCATCTCGAAGAGTGAGAGACGGACAAACTTAATTGAAGATCCTACCATACTACAAAGACAGCAGGCAAACACGTCATTGTTTGATAAAGCTGTAATGAATATGGTTGAAGAAGATAGTAGCACTCTTTTCTCAGTTTGATTCTTCTTCACGTGCTGTAGCGACTGAAGGAGAAACTCGCACGTGTGTGTGTGTGTGTGTGTGTGTGGGTGGAAAGATTTGTGGAGTTGCCAGTGAGAAGTGAAACGTGAAAAGTATGAGATGTAGTGAGGGTTCCGGGACTCACATGTGTGTGGGGACTGAGACCATTGTGGAATGTATGAGGCAGTATGTGGGGACGTTGATCTGTTCAAACACAGATTCATATGTGTCCCTTGCCTGTAAAAAACTAACTAAAGCCATTTTTTTGTGATTACATTTTTTATTGCTACAATCATCATACACAGTGAAAGGAACATTGTGTGGTAATAGTACAGTGTTATCTTTAATATTGATTGAGACCAGGCCAAAGATTGAAGTCATCGTGAAATTTAAACATCTAAATAAAATGTTCAATTTCTCAGTATTTGATTTTCCGACTCCGACACATATGCACTGTTTATTGCACTAGGTTTTTCTGAACCTCTTCTGTTATTTTAAACAATGTTAATTATCATTAGAGATACATGTGGTTTTCCACTTAAAGTTTCCCGTTTATAATTTAAAAAAATTATGAAGACTGGTACTGCAGAATTTTTGCCTTCTTTTATAAAAGTTAAAAACATGACAATAAAGCATTTGTATATGTGAGACCATTTTTGATGCCTTTCTCTAACCTCACTTTTTATCTCTGTTAAGGCGACAGACAGTGACCAGCACCCCCTGCTGGATAGAACTGCACCTGAACGGCCCTTTGCAATGGCTGGATAAAGTGCTCACACAGATGGGATCTCCTTCTATCCGCTGCTCCAGTGTGTCATAGGAAAAACCCTCTCTGTACAAACCAAGAAATCTAGATACAAGTTCTTTTAGAAAGGCTTAAGACTCACCCTCCATTGGGTTTCACAGCCATGTTCAGACTTGGTAGCACTTTTACATTTTTCTCACTTCGGAGGAGCATATTGTCAGTGTGTACATACTTTTTTGTAAATGTTATGATATATTTTGTTTTATAGCATGTGTAAGTAAAATCACTCTTTGTCTTTTATTATGCTGTTAGGTACATGTTTACCATAACTGGGGTATTAGATCTACTTGATCGATTTCTGGAAAATGAAAAAAGTGCTTTTTATGGAAAGTGAGAATATGAAGTCTATTTTTGGATCTTGTTTTGGCTCAACAATTGAAACATGGTGCGTCATATACTGTATTGTGCATATCAGTATGTGACTCAGTGCAAAATGTGTTGAGTTTCTGGATGAGAAACTAACATGTTCAACTTCCTCAGTGTCAAACTTTTTTTTAAAGCTTTTAATGTCACTGACTTTTTTAAACAGTGTGTTCAAACACTGACAAATCAATTACTGGTATTGTTTACCACAAGCATGGCGCATTCAGTCTCGTTCACAACACAGAAGACTATATAGAAACCTTTGTATACAGTATATACACATAGTTGTTTATGTGTTAGATGTGTCTGAGTTATATTTGTTGACATGCAAGTGTCTTTTGTCATTGTTCAGATTTCAAAGCCAGATCTATGTTAAGCATGCATGTTCCACAAGGTTGTGTAAACTGCGTCACCCGTCCCATGACTGGCCTACTATCCACGATGACACAGGGTTTGTATGTTTTCAGTGATTTAATGTAAATTACCAGGGTGATTTTATAACTCATATATACACTCTTTGTACGTTGCACCCCTATTGTCTTGGGTAAGTTCTTTTTTAGCTTTGGAAAGAGACTTTTGTTTTGGTTAATAGGAAAAACCTTTAATGGGCATTACATAATGTTGTATACTCCTGATTTCACTTTTTTTGGCATTATACATTTTATTCCTCAATACTGAGGTTTTGTTTCAAAAATACTTTAAAAAGACAAAAAAAACCTAAAATGTGGCTAATACTCAGTGGGCTTTCTATACACTTATGGATATGCATGCATGTCTGCAGGTTTCCTGATATTTTTAAGTTCTCTAGAATAACATAAAATGATTGTGCCTTTACATCAAGAGTATATCCTATGTTCATAGTATATTAGAGACTTCTACTTGGCAGTTCTTCGTATTGATCAGTACATGAGTCGTCCAGGTCAGACCGCTCATGGTTGTGATCCGTTCTCAGCTGTAAATAAAAGATTGATTATGCATGCTTATTTTCTGAAACTCATACCGTTTGTACTGTAGACTCTATTTTGCTACCAAATATTTTTTCAAAAGTGGGACGGGGAAGCAAACGCTCTTACCTCTGTGTTTGTAGCCACTGAAAGAAGGCAGTACTGCTGGCAGGATGTTGTAAGGTTATTCCTTATATTTTTATAGGATATGGAAAAAGGCTTTGAGGGGAAATGTTTAGCTACATTGAGCTTTTGTGAAATCTTGTACAGTACTTTAGGTTAGTTCTGTTTGATGTGTTTGCATTGGGTTGCAAGCACATAAATGCCTTTTCCAGATATTGAATGGTGTTCCATTGTGTTATAAAGGAATCATGAAGTTCAGAATTTAAAGTTGGTGTACATCATGCACTCTACTGTTGAGGGATTTAGACACTCTGAGACGTTAATAAAGTCAATGTTGGTGACTAGGATTCTTCAATTAATTTATAGCATCTTTGTGTCATCTGGCAAAGAAAAAAAAAGAAGGTACTGATATTATTCAGGAAATACTCTGTTGTCCATTTAAGCAAGCGTTTTACTGTTTTCTTTAAGAGGAAAAATCTAATTTCACTTTCTCAACAAATTGTTGAATACACTTTAAGTAATGTGCATTTATTGTGCTTGTGTTAACCTCTCCCGTTCTGTGACTTTGCGGCTCTAGTGATGATTGTTGTTCTTGTCTCTTGTTAGATATCTTATGTGTACAAGTATATAATCATTTCTCTTCATCCTTAAAGTATGCAAGGAGAAAATCATTGTTTTGTTGAATTTGTATTAAACATATACATGAAACAACACAGATTTGACTGTGATCTATTATTTCAGTGACACGGTTCAAGATTTATACAAAAAGCAGTCTTGTGCATTGTTAGGATACAGACACCACCCCAGCATGTAACCTAGAACAAACTTTTTCTTTCTGTAATATGAACGCTCTCTTTTGTTTAAAGGACCCTAAGGGCAGGGTGGCACGTCTACACAGACTTACTCAGCTGTTTGTTTGTCAGTATAACAGATAAAAGAGTGGAGCAAGTTGCTCACGGTGAAGACGTCCAGGTGTGTGGTGACTTAAACAGGTAAATGATGTATGGAAACAGACTTGATGGTAAGCCTCAATGTATTGTCATTGATCTTTCTTCAAACACTCTCAGTGTGCATATCACTTTAAGTGTAAATAATCATGAATAGAGCTTAATGCCATGGTATTTAATGGATCATTTCATACAAACGTTGCTATATAATACGGCGTATCTAGGCGTCTGGTGGATCAGACACGGCAGACAGACACCAGACTGGGAGATTAGAAACTCTTAACCCAGCTGCTAAAATATTAAAGATGACGGTTAAAACCTTCGAACACTGAGCTTGGTGAATCATTCATTCAAAGAAAGCCCGTCTCGGATTTATGAGGCTGTCGAATTTAAGTTCCCTCTAGGTTTTGTTTGATGAAATTTAAGTGGTGTCCATGGCCTATAAAAGCATGAATTATTTCTTTCACGTTGGTGACCTCTGTGGGTGCAAGAGAGTAACACATCATACACATTACGTCATCTGTTATGTCGTCACACTGCTTGTGTTTATGATGTCAGAGACAGAGATGAATGTTTCTGTCATGCAGAAGTTGTTTGGATTGTTCTCTATTTATTTTAATCTCTCAGCCCAAAACCTTGTACCTCGTCTTTCCTCTTGTAACTCTTTTTCTCCTTCCAGCAACATACCTGGTTTTAATATATAATATTAATATTTTGGGACACCTAAGTAAAATGTGTGATCAGAGAAATATTGAAATATTAAAGGGAGAACACACAATAAGTGTGCAGAATAGAAGGGACTTCTTTATAGTCTTTAAAAAGCATCTCAGGGTGAGATCTTAAGAATCTGCTTGATAAAATGACATTTAAACAGTTCTGCAAATTCAAACCATAAAGTAATTTTACCTGAAGATGATCTGGTCTAACATATTTAATTTTAACATCATTACCATACTTTCTTTATTTAATTTTGATGAGTTTATTGATTATTCTACAAAGATATTCTCATCTATTTGCATAAGTGAGTAGGTGTCCCAAACTTTTGACCAGTAGTGTATTGCTGTACACATGTTTAAAATGTGATTTAATGTCCTTTTGTTTGTTGGTTGTCAGGGAAATGATCCCCAAAACAAATATTGTGTTTTTGTTTTTTTTGTGCGTATGCCTATTGTTTTAAGCTGTAGTTTTAGGTGTTTTTCAAAGTTGATAAGGTTATTCATCCATTTATGTTTTACTATATGTTGAAAAGTCTTTCTAGGGACCTGACATGTAAATTATGTTAAAATTGTTTAGCTCTTTGTCAAATGTGGTTGTATTGTGGTTACAATAGTTTAAAGTATAACTGAATAAATTATAAACTATATTCATATCTAATAAGAGGTCAGATTATGATTATTTGATTTAAAATTGGGACACAGGCTAACAGAAAATTAAAATGTGATGTAATTAAAAAAGGTATGATAATAAAAAACCAAATATGAGCAAATGAGCTGAGACTTGTGGTACCAGCTCAAAAGGGTAAGAAATCTCCCCCTCGAACGTTCTCTGCTTCAGTTCCTCGATGGTGGAACGATCTGCCTCTGGCTTCAGGCTTGTCAGACTCGGTCTCTATCTTTAAAAAACTCCTAAAAACTCATCTTTTCCGGCTACACCTAACTCACTAACTCACTTCTTCTTTTCTAACTACTCACTCTATCAAAAAAAATAATAATAAAATAATCTTTTGTAACTTCACTCTCTGTGTAACTCGGTAGCATTGTTGTAGCACTTGTTCACCTATTGTTGAATCGGCTATTTACCGCTTCATTGTCTCCTCGACTATTGTAAGTCGCTTTGGATAAAAGCGTCTGCTAAATGACTAAATGTAAATGTAAATCTAAATAAGCAAAAAAGAACACTTTGTGTATATATTTAGGATTATATAATGAACTATGATAAAGTAGTAATTTACCTAAAACATTATTTTATCATGAATTATTATTATATAAGTGATTCCAAAGCTGTATAATTTCTTTGTTTTGGCTGAGCACAAAGGCAGATGTTTTAGAGTTTGTTATCAATTGACAGTTATGGGACATCAGTCACTACCATAGTAAGAAAAAATGATCATGTGAAGTTATTTTAAAGAATCTAGGAACATTACAGGCCCAACTTGAACCAATCTTGTTATATTCCTCTATTGAAGTTAATGGTTCCCCAAAAATCTCAGCTGCTTGCATTCCTCCACATCTTGAGGGTGAGTAATTCATGACAGAATTGCAGCTTTTGATAAAGGCCTAAAAGAAATGTAACCTTAACAGATGACTGCTAAACTCTCTCTCTTGTCCTGACAGCGTCATGACATCCACTACCTCTGTTGGTAAACAAATTAATCTTCTTAAAGGTCACCATTTGTTGTAACACTTGGCTTTGTGTGGTGGTGATCGCAGTGGAGACTGTCACATTCTCCCAGCATCAGCATTCCGCTCAGGTGACTCGTGCTATACGCGCTGCTGCGTCACAGCTGTCTCCGGACAACTGCCGAGCACTGGATCTCTGCCCATCCGGACCTGCGCATCCATACTGCTGGCCAGCATTTCTCCCTTCAAGCCTTCTGTCCGTGACAAAGATAGAGCCTCTCGCTTTCCTTAAAAATGCGAACACCTGTTCTACTTAAGGCCTTGTCTCGGCCTCCGGGGAGCTGAGCCTCAAAATGCCAAAAATTAGTGGCACATGAAATAGGCTGCGCTTGTTGGATGTGGGCATATTTACTGTTAAAAGAAACTATTAAACTGAGGGTATCTGACTCAGATTGTAATGTGAAAATCTGATTTTGTGTCACAAAATCTGAAATGTGCATATCCGGCCTTTAAAATACGTTTTTAAGTCACGAAGATATAGAAAAAGGCATATTGACTGGTTTCAAAAGCAATCGCATCTCAATTACACACACTGCAAATGTCCCCGCTTTAGTTTTAGTCCACCAGCTGCCAGGCTCCTGATTAATAGCTGCTCAATCTCTGCCCAATGAAGAGTAACCATCTGAGTGGGACAGAAATCAAGACAGCGACCCATTACTAATAACATTCTACTTGAGCAATCTATTGAGTGCATAAACCACTAGTGCCTATGGTGTGAACCTCATGTGAGGAAGGACTGCGGGTTAATAATCTAACCTTTCAGTCTCACCATACATATCCATGTGCACTGTATACACTGACCTTCATCATTTCTTTGGGTGAACCAGAACGGAGATATTTCGGGTTTGTCTCTATACCCCCTTAATTCTATATACACTGTAGTTGTACAGTAAATGCATTTAACAAGTTTTTGGATCTTTGACACTCATTAGGTTCTGAATTCTTTTGATTATATAAGAATATTACATCTTTTCAGTATAAAATGCAGTATAGGAGAAGCAAAGGTAAGTATCTTTTTTGTTACCATTTTTTTTCTCACGTGTTTCCTTGTTCTATAAGGTCTTTAATACCTGATTATTTTTTCTAGGTTTTTGAGAAGTAATGTAACAAATTGTGACAAATTTCTCAAATCAGTACGATAACATGAAAATGCTTATAGACTGGCTTATGCACGACAAGAATAAGAAAAGTGTAATTGACTATATTGTACTGTCAAACCTTTACTAAAAGGTCAAAAATACTTGTGAAACATTAATAAGATGTTTCATCGGACACATGTGCCTCTATAGACAACAGTTTAACTTGTGAATTTGTGAACTTTTTTCTGTACCAACAGGTGACTCACTAAATAGATGTTGTTAACTATATCTTACATTCCAAACCATCTATACTTTAGACTATATTCAGAACACTCATGATAAAATTGAGTCTAGGTGTACTTCTAGTTTTGACCAGCAGCTATTTAACTGTCTAGACCTGACCCCCTTGACTCTTCATATTAGTAAAATGACCACCATGGCCTCCAACATTCTGTACTTTTAGCTGGGATTATCATTACTATTTGAGTCTGAAGACATGCTTAGTCTCACTTTATAGGGAAAAGACTAGATCTTTTCATTCTGATATCTTACTCAATTTGTTCAATCCAAATTTGTGAGGTATCTCTTTGTCAAACCAGTTTAGATTCAAACAGGAGGGAAACAGCAGCTGGATACCAATGAAGCACAGAGGAGGTAAATCTATTCTTACAGTGTTGTTGTGCTGTCCTGTCATGTTGTCCCCATGTCAGCATCATGCAGATGTTTTACATTTCCAATTTTACAAAGTAGGAAATATGGCCCATGATTTACTGAAGATGTGTGGCATGTTTGAGAATCACTCAGGTAGAGTCACATAATTACATTTCATAATTACATATGGTTATTTAGCGGTCCGGACCTATGTCTACAGGGATAAGATGGATAAGGAGATATTTATATCATTAACAAGTATGTAAACATATGTTGTTAAAGCGGGAGGTTCACCCAAAATAAAAATGTGATAATTATTTCAAATGTTTTTGTTCTTTTGAAAACAAAAGGACATATTTAAAAGAGCGAGGGACAACAAACTGTTATGGGAACTTGAACTGCTTGGTTACAAGCATAAATATCTTTTTCTGTGTTCATCAAAACAAAGAAATCTATCCAGGTTTGGAACAACTAGAGAGTGAGCTATTCATTACAGAATTTTCCTTTTTTTGGGAAAACTATCCCTTTAATTACATCCATAATGTCCCCTGCTAGCTACACCATGTTGCTGACTATTGAATATACGAGTCAAAGATGTCTGTATGCCTGTAATGAATTTAATTAATGCACTTTTTGCTTTAAGCGTTCCTGTTAAAGCATTTCTCATTGTATCCGTGGTCAGGTGCGTGTGGGTTCTTGTGTTAATCCTCCCTGTTAGTGCTCAATGTTTGTCTTGATTTCTGGCAGCTGGCAGCCAACTGGAAACACATCAGGTCTTTCAGGAGGGCAATTCCCCAGCATCCCTCATTATGAATCTCTCTCTCTCTCTCTCTCTCTCTCTCTCTCTCTCTCTCTCTCTCTCTCTCTCTCTCTCTCTCTCTCTCTCTCTCTCTCTCTCTCTCTCTCTCTCTCTCTCTCTCTCTCTCGCTCGCAGGTCCATCATGCACACGCTCGAACGCACACTCAGCCGTCGTGGATTTGAGGCAGCCTTCTCGTCTTATTCAAATTGGTCTCGGCAGGAAAATGAGTTCATGATGATGGGGGTAATAACAGTGGAGAAAAGAGAGCATCTTCAGCTTCAAACACCATTTAATTTGGAGATTAAGCTAATAAAAAGACATTAAGGCCAACGCCTCGCTGTTGTAGCAGGCCATAGCGATACACAGTAATTCCTTCTCATTTAGTGGAAATGAGCTATAAAAGATTAGGACCGGGCATGTTATTCTTTTTATGTTTCTATGTTTCGCAAGGTTTATTGAAAAGAATAATCAGTTGCTTTTAATGTGTCGCTTTTTCCTCCATCCTGTTTTTGTAACACAAGCAGCTTTGGCGGCGGAAAGAAAATCGAGCGAGAAATATATGCGAGTTTTAATCAAATTTGCAGTCAAAATGATTATCTGCAATGTCTGATATTATTTAGCTCTAATTACCAGCAGATGGTGTGTTTATCTGCACTTAGGGCATGCAAGTCTTGGAATTGCTGCATTCACAAGAATAATTAAGAAGTTTAGTTGAGCTGTTGTTGTTTTTTTGCTCTACTTTTGTGTGCTTTAATAGTCAGACTCAGCACCCTAATGTTAATTAGTGCTAATTTGATAATTTGATTACATTTATTCCCTTAATCCGAGGATTCTCTATTGTTTTTCTCTCTTAAAGTTCCAGCCAGCGTTGTCAGCCGGACAAATAATAATATGTTTATATTACTGTACATCAGCTGTCCGTCTCTCTCTTTCTATCTCTATGACAATCTTCACACACAATTATATTTATTATTCATGCAGAACATAATCTCAGAGATCTCACAATTCCCTTTCATCTCTGCATACAAATGGACAGATACTTTATAAAGATATGCGTTTTGTATGGGAACATTGTGCTCACCTGTGGAGACAGAAACAGATCATCTCACTGGGGTATTGATGGAGTCATGCAGAGTTAATCAGACTCAATGCCAGCACTGATTTCTTCATTTCCTGCAATGCCGAATTAGACGGTAATGCAGTCCCTGTTGGAACTTGGCAGCATATGGTCTTGTGTAATGCGCCTATTCCACCGGGCATAGATGCATTCCATAGGACAGAACGGCATTACCCAAAATGTGGCTGTATAACAGGCGGTAAAGTGTGCAGTGGTGTTTGACAGTCTATTATGCCAATCTTAACAATAAAGTTCAGTCATTATTAACTTTATAATAGGATTACGGTAAGCCTGCATGCAAGAAAAGCCACTGTCTTGATCGTTATTTTGACTAATGTCAGTCAGGGAAATGAATTTGTGTATTTGTCCATTTGTGTTGATGTGCATCTACTTAGCTGGTAGGGCATTGTGGTCTCTTAACCAGAGAAGAGGTGGGGGGGGTTTGGTGCTGTGGGTTTTCAACATTTTTGTCCCATTTTATAACCTCCAAGAGCTATGCAAATTTCATTCATAATTATAGTTGGATCTTCTGCATCTATAAAATGCTAAATTTCCAATATTTTATTTAACAGATTTTTTTGTGGATAAAATTTTTTATTTTACTTCTTTTCTTTTCTTTTGTTGAATAGAATAGAATGTCTTCTATTTCTTACACTTTTACCTGGAGTTTTAATAAAAAAAGTGGAATTTTACTGTAAAATGTTATTTTACATAGTTAGTAGCTTAAACAGGATTTTTAAGTGCCCCTGTTGAATCTCATAACCAATCAGATGTTGTTTGTGTTTATAGTTTAACATGACATGATATGGGCTCAAGTGGTGCAGAAGCTGTGTTTGCAACATATATGTTTATCTCTGAAAGTGTGTTTGATGGCTCATTAGTCTCCAGATGACAAAAACACCTTTCAGACATGTAACATAAATTGAGCATCTTTATGAGAAATAGAATAAATCTTTCTTTAGAATTATCCTTAGTGGGATAATTTGAATGAATATTAGACACAATAATGCTGCGATAAGGGAGAACCTTTCTTTGATATATATCTAGCGATTACAGGAAATGGTCAATGCAAACTACATTGGAAGTGGATATTAAAATCCTTTGTTAACGTCATTCTGTCCACAGTGAAGAAAGTGAGACAAGCTCTACATTCTGCTGCAATTACAGGCCCTTCAGTGAGTGTTTTTGGGGGGGGCTTAGCAGTTGGCAGTGCATTGATTTCATGTGTAATCAGTACACATAGGCCTGAAATGTAAATTTTTCTTACACTCACAAAGCAGCTTTTGATTTTCTGTCGTGCTTTAATTGCTGCTTTTTACTGCTAGATGCAAAGCTTTTGTAAAATAATTATTAGGTAATTATGGTGTATTGCGAGCATGTTTATCATCATCTTTATATGAATAGCTCTTCTTCAAAACCCTATAAAATCCGTTTCGCTATTTACTGAATCTATTGACTACTTCATTAATGTTTCATGCCAAATCGCTACATTTTCTAGTTTGATAAATCTGAACCTGTATTTAGCCTAAATGTAAAATGTACTCTTGACCAAACAGAATTTGTTCGATGCAATCCAACATGGCCATGCTTTAATGCATTTGTTTGTGCTCAGTCTTTAATATGAGTTCTTTAAACTCTAATAACACTTTTGATAGTGAGACCTACAACTGGGGGTAGAAAACAGCAACTGGACATTTGTATTTATTTGATGTCTAATAATTTATATTTTACTGATGTAATATGTTGATTTTATAATCAACAATATTGGTGTTTCATTTAACAAACATTGTTTAACATGTTGAGACTGAGTCAACAGACCACTTTAAAAGGATAAATTGAATATTAACTGAATGTATGGGTCTGCGTGAAAAAAATCATTTTCATAAAATCTAGAAAAAAATTCTTTATGGATTTTTGGTAAAGAGCTTTTTATATATGTGCATGTAATAGACGATTCAATCATGCCGAAAATGTCTACCATCTACTGTTAGTTCAATCTAATTCTCAGGGTGACATAGTTAGTATCCATCCCATAATTGTTGGGGTATCTGCACTGTTAATTACTGAAGTAAATGGTTGAAATGCTGCCAAGGACCCATTGTGTTGGTGCTTTGAATTGTGTTTTTACCATCTGTAGAGCTGAGTAAAGGAGAGTAGGGAACAGGGGAGCAGGCTCACAGCCTCGGGGTCTGAGGCCATATGGAGCCAGCACTTCGCCTGCACTTTATTGCACACCTTGCTGTTTTAATCAATGGCAAGCCTGTTCACAGGACACAGAGAACAGAGGTTATTGCACGGCATGTAAGTGTACTTTTCTTTGTTTTTTGTTTCTTTAACTTTTGCATTTGACTTCTATAATCTTGTTGGGTGAATGGACCACCGCTCAAGTTTGTCTCTTTATGTGCCAAAGGCATGAATCAATAGCATACATTATTTACTGTAATGTGTTAAATTTGAGGAATACTTTAAATCAAGGGTTTTCAGCATGGGGTCTGTAACCCCTAGGGGTCCCATGTGGTTACTACAGAGGCATCTGCTAATTATTGTTTAAAGTCAAACTGCTCTTGTGCTAAATGTGGGAAAATGCAGTAAACAAACCAATATCAATTTGAAGCTTGTGTTAAGAAGGTTTTAATATCTATTAGACTTTGGGAGAGTGCACCCTAAATTAAAATTCTGTCATTATTTTTAACCCACCCTCCATACTCAAAAATTTTACCATGTTTCAAGTGAAACAACTTATACATCGGTCTATCTATATATCTATATATCGATATATCTTTATATGTATTAATCTATAGCTATATCTACATATATTATATATCACTATTTTCTTACATAAAATTAAAAAAATGTTTACTTATATTAACTATAATGTAAATGACTTTTGCAGAAAAAAGAGAAGATATTCTGAAGAAGGTTAATAACCGAATAACGTATGTTTCTGTATTAAAGCATGACCAAATCAATGCGTTCTATCGTTTGATTGCCAAAATTATTAAAAATAACTGCTTTTGTGATCTGCAGAAGAAAGTCTGACAGCTTTGAAATGACAAAAGGGTGAGAAAATGATGACAGAATGTTTATTTTTGCAAGTCTATGCAAGCCTACTGTATAACTGTGTACAAAGTCTACTGAGAGGGATCCAATCAATTGCAAATGCTGTGTGTCAGCTTTTATCTGAACACAGGTTATACAGAGTCAAACAGACAGTATTAACAGCCACATCCCAGTTTAGCATGCTCATTCTCTTCTGTTGTTTTAATGCAGTCATTACGGCTGGTGAGGCCTAATGTTATGGTTTGCTGTAATGGCAAACTGTGTGTAATAGTGGTTTTGTGTCCCTACTTCTAATGTTATAGTTTGTATTAATGGGATAGCCAGTGTGATGAAGCGTATGTGTGTGTTTGTGTGGCAGGTTCAGTCAAATGTTATAGTTTGTGTTAATGGTGCATTGAGAGTGTTAACTGCTACAGTCCCAGCTGTAGACACAGCTAGGCCTCCCTTGCCCCAGTTACGCCCTTTGCTGAGAGAGACCCCTGCTATTCAGCAGCCTGTGTGCATATTGTTTAATTATTGGCTGTTCTAGGAACACCACAGGAGGGGAGACACTGAAACTTACCACGATGAGCGCAGGGTTAGTTTCTTTTCACAAAGCAAGGTAATCAAGCCGCATGTTTTTTTTTTCTACTGAAGAGCCTGTAAAATGTACCCACGGTTGAATTGGCTGTATCAGAGGATAGTTAGGTTAATAGCCAAAGCCAGGGTGTGAAGTGTGTGTCTTTCAACCTCAGGGCCTTTTAACTGAGCTGACTTATAGCTGTAGCACGGCCTTTACAGGACTGCATGCAGTGGACAGCAGCATCCTCAATTATTTTCATCACACACTGACTCTAAATAGCATGAGCAGATGGAGAAATGTTTGCATCGCGAGTGACCTAAATTTGTTCCTCTGATGTGTTTAGTTGATTGGGTTGGATTTTGCCATTATAGTTTGTTAAAATGAGTACCCCCAGACATTCCCTGAAGGTTCTTAGGAATTAGCATTTTAGATTTCAGACATAACTGATGTATTATAAAGGGAGAGTATGTATGAAGATTCTGTTGTGCAGATTCTGTCAAACTTAAATAACCTTCCTATTTTAATCCTGTTTGACTTTCTTTGTTTTACAATACACAAATTAGTTATTGTGAAAAATGTTGGTAACCAAAAACTGTTGGTCCCCATAAACTTTGTCCTATTGTTTGGATACAGTTCCCATCCTAAGTATATGGGAACCAATGGTATTCTTTTCAATATATCTTCTTTTGTGTTCTGCAGGAAAAAAAGAAAGTCAAACATGTTTGAAAAGACGTCTGGGTAAGTAAATGTACCTTGTCATTTTGTATATACACAACTAACTGAAAATGGTCTGAAAAGAGACCATATTTGGCTAATTAATACAAAATTTGTGTATAATGTTTATCTTTCTACTTTACCGTATGACCATGAGCTCTCTGAGTTCCCTTATGCAAATTAAAAAGATATTTTCCTGTACATCAAATCATTATGAAAATATATTAAATAATACATATTGCAATACAAGTAATTTTCACTTTTTATATATTAAAAATAGAAGCACAGAATATGGAAATTATGTAATATTGCATTATATTTCCCATTATATTCCATTGTTTGATTCTACTCACTACATAATAATTCTACTCTTTTTCTGACTATTGTTTAACAGGATCACCTTTAAGTGAGTTTTTAAAATGTAAATAACTTATCTTAATTAACAAGGTATTTTCAAATGTATCAAGTCTTTGTAATTCAGCATTTAAATCTTACTCATCTAAGCAATTTTTATAGGTGAATTTCAATATTTTCTGTGAAAGCAGTTTAACAGATGATTTAAAGGCAGGCTGAAATAGATGATTATTATCGCTTGACGCAAGGTATTGAATTGTGAATAAATGCAGCCTGCCTAAAGTCTGCAGGTGCGGCCACCCTCAATTAGTAACCTGAGGGACCTCCTACAGAAATCTTAACACAGCAATTAACAACATAATTAAGTGCTAAAGTCATTGTGTCATTCTCTCAAAGTAGAAACAAGAGTGCCATTGACCAGATGAGAGACGACTGGCCTCTGATTGATCCTCTCATTGATTCGCTTGCACAGGCATTTATCACCCTCTCTAGGACAGAGAGAGAGAGAGAGAGAGAGAGAGAGAGAGAGAGAGAGAGAGAGAGAGAGAGAGAGAGAGAGAGAGAGAGAGAGAGAGAGAGAGAGAGAGAGAGAGAGAGAGAGAGAGAGAGAGAGAGAGAGAGAGAGAGAGAGAGAGAGAGAGAGAGAGAGAGAGAGAGAGAGAGAGAGAGAGAGAGAGAGAGAGAGAGAGAGAGAGAGAGAGAGAGAGAGAGACAATTTGGTCTCAAGATTTTGTTTTTCATTTTGAAAGACAATGGTGTACAGTCAGAACTTTTATAGTAAGCTGTAGTGGATATCTAGACATGTGTAATCTTGCATCTACTGCATAACGATATGACTGTGTAGCTGAATCTCAAACAACTCATTGACATTTTCTGCTAATAAAGTAAATCAGTCACGTCAGAAACTGTCATTAGGTAGAGACTCAGCTTTTGCAATGTCTGCTCATCTGATTGAACAGATGCGGATGTACAGCAAGGGTTAAGCGCTTTTCATTTAGTTCTCCAAAACCTAATGACTGCAGATGTGTTCCTATGCCAGCCAAAAAAACCTTAATCAAAATATACTTTAACGTACATTCTTCCGAATATCTTTATTTTTGATTTACTATACAAAAAACTATAGAGAGTGGGAACAACAGATAGGATTTCATTTTTCGGACGGACTATCCATAAAAACAGAGTTATCTGTATATTAAGATAGTTGAACCAGATCTAAACTCTGTGAACCTCAAGGGACATCAAACTTGACACAATCCTTGTGATAAATTTCTCATTTATATTGCTTCTGTTTGTCTCGTGGGATCTGTGAAATTGAGAAGCAGACAAGAGAAGGGAGGGAATGGTGGGTGATGGAACATCAAATAAACTGCCAGGTCTTATTGTGTCAATAAACTAATTTCTGTTTTAGGATTTAACCTCTGACTTCTAGTGGCTGGACCATCCAGGCCTGTGACGGGAGAGAATCTCTGGGGAACTGGAAAGGAAAATGAGAGACATGGAGGAAAGTGAGTGAGTGTGATTAGTGTCTCTGCTGAGGATGTGTCAACACAGAATGCCTGCCACACGTTGATTCTAACAATCACAAAGTTGCTTCCGGTTTCCTGCATGTTTTACAGGAACATGTGCTGCATGTTTTACAGATGGATCCCCTGCTACAAACTAAGCACACCTAATGAGCCATCCCACTTTCCTTCCACACACAGTCGTGGAATGAGGTTTTTCCTTCTATGGCTTTGTTTACCACAATGTTGTGTTATATTGATAGAAAACTGCATGATTTGTAGTTGATTGTTTCCCTTTTTGTGCTCCTTTATGTTTTTGTTATAACTGTATCAATGTGTGACCTTTGGCCACCAGAGGGTGCTGTAATAGGGAAAGAAAGGGATAGACATCCATCAGGAGTCTTCCTTTTCCTTGGTACAGTTTGCATTTTAAGGCCTTATTTGTCACATTTTTACAAACTTAAATTCAGTTATGCAGCATAAATTACACAAACCACATGTAAATGCTATTGAAAGGATACTTCATTCAAAAATGAAAATTCTGTTATCATTTACTCACCCTCAAACCTTGATTTTCGGTCTTAAGTAGAAGACAAAAGAAGATATTTTGAAAAATGTTGGTCACCAAGCAATTGGGCCCCATAGACTGTTATACGAAACTAAAAAAATGATATTTTAAAACCCTTAATAAATAGTAATATACATGTTTTGAGCAACATGAAAGTGAACAAATTATGACATCATTTTTAATTTTTAGTATATGTCCCTTGCATCCCTGTTAATTACAAATTACATCAAAATTGCATCATCATTCTTAAAGTCATTGAAGATTTTAATGTCTTGAACGTTTACTCTGTAATTACTGTACACAAAGACTCCAGCAAACTACCGTGAGGCACAAAGAATCCAAAATCACCAAACAGTAAAACTGCAGCTCAGTCAACAGACAAACATCTGGTTAATGTGCTGTTTATTGACGTCTCTACACTCTGTAGGACATTTACAGGCTTTCTTGAGAGAATGTAATGTTAGCTGCAAATGAGTGGTAGTTTTCACATGGCTCTTTAGTGCACGAATCAGCTTTCAGCACACAAAAGGATCCGGACTCTTTCAAAACATTAAAGAAACCCACAGACGTGATGTCCAAACACTGCACAGAATGCTGGGAGAGATTTGTGGACAAACCCAGCTACAATCAATGCTTCATTTACATTCAAGCCTTTTTGCAAGAGCCTATCTCAATTTATCTATTTATTTACTGCTTTTTTATTATTTGAAGGCTAGCATCAGGTCCCGTGTGTTTGCCCTTGTGCTAGAGGGCTGCATTGTGGCTTGCCCGAGGCTCAGCTGCAGGATTGTGGTTTTTAATGAAAAAGTGACGCTATAGAGCACAGGTACAGTCCGGGCTTGTATTTCAGTTGCTTTTGTTACATTTTACAACAAGGCAGTGCGCTTGGAATCTTACAGACACTGTAAATGACCCTCTGGAGCCTTCTCATCACGCGGGCCGCTGGATTAAGCAGACGGGAGCTGCTTTTAAGATCGATACCCGGCTGAACCAGACTTCCACTCCCCCACTTTGATACCTCAATAAGTGCACTCATATACACGTGTGTAATTCTGCCCATTAAGTCTGTCTTTAAATATAACTGAGATTGTGATGCGGGGATATGAGAACCCATTTGTGGCAATCGAACCCTTAGATCTGCAGATATCCATTCCTTTTTTTAGATTCATGTACAGCAAACACTGATCTATTTGCATTATTTACAGCACAGTAAATTAAAGTAGTATATATATAGATATTTAGAAGAATGGTAGCAACTAAGATTGAATCCACTTTAAATAATGTATAATTATATTGTTCTGTTGTAAAACAATTTTTTTTACTATTGTAGTTAATTGTGCCCAGAAATCTTAGTTGCTACCATTCTTCTTACTATATTTCCATTTAATGGCAATAAAAAGGCTTTTCTTTAGCTCGGTGGTTGGAACATGGCGCCTACAATGTCCAAGCCCTGGGTTTGATAAACACTCAAATTAAATGTAATAGTATAATGCAGTGTAAGTTTCTTTGGATAAAACGTTGGCCAAATACGTAATTGTAAATGTAATAAATTAAGTCATGTTTTTTCATGGTGAATTAACTAATGCTGGTTGTTACAATGTTACAACGTTCGGTTCATGTTAGCAACGGCATTAACCAAATGTTAACAAATAAAATTTATTTTAAAGTGTTACCAACCAATTGACCTGATACTTAAAGTGGATAGTAAGATTGTGTCCATATGTTTTAGCAGAGGTGGGTAGTAACGAGTTACATTTACTCCGTTACATGTACTTGAGTAAGTTTTTGAAAAAATAATACTTCTAGGAGTAGTTTTAAATCACTGTACTTTTTACTTTTACTTGAGTAGATTTGTGAAGAAGAAGCTGTACTCTTACTCCGCTACATTAGGAAACAATGAGCTCGTTACTTTCATATTTTACGCGTCATTTTCACAGAGTGAGACTTCCGCTAAAGGCTCTACCACGTGACCGTGAGTTCCACCAATCAGAGATAGTTGTGCAGTCTCGTCATGTGACCATACTCAATCTCAGCGGCGGGACGAGTTAGCTTAACATTTATAAAAAACACAAATGTCGCAATCAAACATCGGCACTGCAGACACAGTGAGGAGGAGGAACACCGCCGGCCTCATACTGAAAGCGTGTTTACCTTAATAATAGTGCCGAACAGCAACTACAGTTAAAAAAGTTTTCTAAATTCGTTTTTTTCTGTGGAGAGGCGAATGTTTGTCTCTTAGGTTACATATATTTTAAACATTTCCAATATATATATTAGGGGTGGAACGGTGCATGTATTTGTATTGAATCCAAATGGTATGGGCGTGCGTGTGTGTGTGTGCGTGTGTGCGCGTGCTTACGTGTGTGTGTGTGTGTCTGCGTGCGTGCGTGTGTGTGTGTCTGCGTGCGTGCGTGCGTGTGTGTGTCTGCGTGCGCTTGTGTGTGTCTGCGTGCGTGTGTGTGTGTGTCTGCGTGCGCTTGTGTGTGTCTGCGTGCGTGCGTGTGTGTCTGCGTGCGTGTGTGTGTGTGTGTGTCTGCGTGTGCGGGCGTGTGTCTGCGTGTGTGTGTGTGTCTGCGTGCGTGCGTGCGTGTGTCTGCGTGCGTGCGTGCGTGCGTGTGTCTGTCTGCGTGCGTGCGTGTCTGCGTGTGCGTGCGTGTGTGTGTGCGCGTGCGTGCGTCTGTCTGCGTGTGTGTGCGTGCGTGCGTCTGTCTGTCTGCGTGTGTGTATGTGTGTGCGTGCGTGTGTCTGTCTGCGTGCGTGCGTGCGTGCGTGCGTGTGTGTGGCGCACAGTGGAAACATAAAAACATACTCCGTCATTTTGTTTATGCAGGACATCATTCAAACTACAAAGTTTTTAAGTTACTGTTAATGGAAATTGTAAGGAAAACAAATATATTATTGTGAAATGTAGCAAATTTTCACATTAATTTTAATGTTCAATTCATTCAGGGACCAAACAAAAATCGAGATATGGATTGAACCGTAAAAAAGTATAAAGGTTTGGAAATTTGTGTTACTTGTGCTTATTTATTTTTTATTATTTTGTTTATTTTATTTTTTAAGTACTTGAATTTATCTGTATTTTTTAATTTAAGCTATTTTGTAATTAATTAATTAATTTTTATTCATTTTATTGATTTGAGGAACTATAATTTGCTTAAACATGATTATTTTGTATTGTCTGTCTGATTGGATGCTTGTTGAAAAAATAAATCAGACATTACTCAGTTACTCAGTACTTGAGTAGTTTTTTCACCGAGTACTTTTTTACTTTTACTCAAGTAAGTATATGGATGACTACTTTTTACTTTGACTTGAGTCATATTATTCTGAAGTAACAGTACTTTTACTTGAGTACAATTTTTGGCTACTCTACCCACCTCTGTGTTTTAGACATGATCATTACTGCAAGCATTACTGTAGTCCTTATATCAGGGTAAGGGTGTCTATAAAAATATCTGATGTTTGAACTGTCTTTAGTAAAGGTCAAACATAGAGGCAGTGGTGTGAGTTTATTAGCATACACCCTGGCAGAACGTTTAAGGTGACAAATAGGATAAACTAAGAGGTCTGCTCTACCTGGCTCAGAGCTATTACCAGACCCCCCCAGGCTCAATTTTTCAGCCCCTCTCACTGTGTTTCGGCTCTGATATGACTCTGAAAATGTACTAGTTTAAACACAAAACCTTGATCCCGATGACCTCTTAATATGCTTATAATGATCCCATTTACCAAACAGATGTTACACAGCCAAGCCATAACATTGTGGGTTGGCAGTAGGGGCCTAACAAGACAGCGATGGCCTATGTCATTCAGTCTATGAAGTAGAATTATTTTAAATATTTTTTTTCTCTTACAAATTTACAGCTGGATTAGGATGAAACGTTCAAGTTCACTGAAGTAAAATCTAAAAATATACAAATTAATACCACCATGCATGTTAATATTGCTTGAATGCTGTTTTAAAATGCTTTCAGAATTTGTTCATTAATCTTCAAACATAAACAGTTAAGTCAACTGTTTATAAATTTGAAAATAGAAAATTAATTTGTCACAAACAGTCGTACAGTCATTGGTACCCTATTTATAGACACTGCCACCATGGTGATAGATGAGCCAAATAAACAGGTAATAAAATATTCACAACCCAATTTATTATGCATGTGCATCACTACTATATGGATGCAATGAGAACCTAATCTACATATTGCACACACTTTAGCCATTACAATCAAAGGGATGCTGAACTCTTTCCAACTTCATTGGATCAGATGGTGAATGGACTGGATTGAACTATCCATTTAAAAACAAATTATTTATGTTGTTCAGTATTAATGTTTCAATGTTTCAAATACTTTTGACGTTTTTATAGTCAAAACTCTTTAAGTTTATCAGAAAAAGTTACAATTCTTTATAATAACGATTTTCATGATCATAAATGTGTTCACCTGATTTCATGGATATCGAAAATATTAAAATGAATCAAATAATCTTCATTGAATGATAATAATCTTTGCGGGACCTCTGTTTTTATTATTAATAAAAGTAAATTCGATCAAATGTTAATTGTTTGTCAATGAACATTTTAAGTTTGCAGTTTTGCTTTAAGGGATAGTTCACCGCAAAACTCTGACATTATTTAAACACCTTTGAGTAGTTCTAAATACAGAACAGAGGAACACAGAAAAATATATTTGGAACAATGCCTATAACTAAACAGATTTTAGACCCCATTGACTACCATAGTAAGAATGATATATTTATATATAGATATATAGATAGTGAGTATATATAGATTTGTTCTGTTGAAAACGAAAGAAGATATTTCATAAAATGTAGGACAGCATTGTGAGGTATTTTTGACTAGTCAATTGGGTGCATGAACTATTTGTTTAGATTTGTCTTAATATCTTTCTGTGTTGTCAACCAAATTAAGAAATGTATACAGACTTGGAACAACTAGAAAGAAAGTAATTTATGACCGAAATATAAATTTTTGTTGATCCTCCCTTTAAAAAAAAAAATACAAATCCTGTATAACCTGCACCTTACAGTATCGTCAATATAAATGACTGAAATTGATTGTGTAAGCCCATCTGAACTGCCACATTTACTTGTGATGTATTTACATTACACCTTCACGACTTTCAGAACTTAAAGGTTTTCTTTAATCATGACAAGTAACTGAATCTAAAAGAACAAAATGCTTGTTCATCTTTCCTTTTTAAATGGCAACAGCTCAAAGAGCTTCATCTGTGATAAGCAGCTTTTCGAAGGAGAGCAAGAGCGAGGACCATTTGGGTTGATAAAATGTTTTTTAATTACCAAACACTGTATTGTAGCCCAGTTCTCCCTCCTATGGTCCTCTCAGGTCCAGACTTTGATTTCTGATAATTGGGCGTGCTGATTTGGCATGTTTTTTTCTTTAATACTGCACAAGCAGACGGATCAAACAGCAGGCCCGCAGAGGGACAGTTTGACAAACTGCCATTTACATCTCTCCTCTAATCAGCACTTTACTAGATGCATTGACTCTTGCACTCCATTCCTGCTTACAATTCCATCCCTAAACATGCAACAATGAAACTCAGCCATTACTTATTGTGTGGTGTGACATACAATCAATGTCACGCAGAGCAGATGATGACTTTTTGTGGAAGACCTCAGATCACGGAGGGTTAAGCACTCATTAGATTTGATTGTGTGTTTATGAGCCACGTGTATACGTGTGTGTATTCAGCTGTACACACAAACTGTATTTTAAAATGTTAAAGCTATCGAAATGATCAAATCCCTTCTTCTTTTCCCCAGTTGGTAATTGTGATATGGGTAATATAATCTGATCATTAAACGGAGAGCTCTTAGTAAGTTTTCAATGCAGACTGTTTAAACTGTACTATCAGAGAAGAATGGTGTTCAGTCAATTGAACGCAACCCCACTGCGTATTTAAGCTTTTAGCTTTTGTTCCTTTACAAAAGGAGCACAGGAAACATTTAAGGTGGTATTCTTCTACTCTTTCAAATGACGACTTTGTTTGCCTTTGACAGGGCAGCTTTAGGGCCGATCGTAGGTTGGGGCATTGATAGGCTAGAAGCAGTATTGTTTTAAAGTTTGACGTGAAACCTGACTCTGTTTGAAAAGCAGTGATCTTATTGTGGATTTCAGATCGCCATGGGCCAGACTTAGCTTTCATGGCTGTTTATCAATACACATAGCTTCAAATCCTGCCTGTGGTTTATGGTATTCAGACTGCATTAGGGGACTCTACGGGTCGGAAGGAACAAAACTCTTCTTCACTGAAGGATCAATGTCTGTCGAGGCTTTTGCAATCAGGCTGTGACCATGATTGAGAAAGTGAGCCATCCCCTAAGATAAGGCTGTAATCAACAAGGCACTAAATGTTCTGTGTTGTACATTCAATTACACACTAATGAGTTGTGCAAAGTGGAAATCTTTAAATACTAACGCTATCTAAACGGTTTGTAAGTAAATACAAAAAATAATCTGTTCTGTTGTAATTCAGCAGAAGTGAAATAAATAACCTTTGAAAATGTGTTAAAGGTGTTGTTCAACCACAAAATGAAAATTCAGCAATAAATATCTTTTCAACATTTATAGACACAACAGAAAATAAGATGTCCAGGTTGAGGTCCTAAGTTTGCATCACGGTGCTATCGTGAAGAGGAACTGACAGGGAGACCAGGAAAATGTTAAGTTAACTTATTATTTTTGTTTGTTTTCTTGTTATTTCGTAATAATTGACTCTGAACAACCGAGTCGAACAGAGTGTTTTGACAATCTCTTAACTAACTTTCAGTGCTTTGACATGTGGTTGTGTTTCAGTCTATGGAGGACTCAGAAAGCTCCTGGACCTCAATAAAAAAATAAACATCTTATTTTGTGTTCTGGATTTATTTGGATTATAAAACAGCTCGACTGTAAGTAATTCATTGCTCAATTTTCATTATGTTGGTGAAAAACCGAATAGATGTAGCAAGGTGAAATATTATTATAAATATTAAGGAACCACTTTATTAATTAAAAATTACAGCAAATTCTGAATTTTGAAAAAAAAAATACAGAGAAGACAACAGGATAAAAGTCAGACTTAGCTAGCATTATTTCAGTAAAAATATAAAAGAAAAAATGTAATTTCAGTCCTACATTTTTATGGAAAAAAAGGTTGGTAATTTGGGCAAGCAGTCTAACTAAAGATAAATACAAAATAAAATAAATCAACATTAACAATCCCCCAAAATCTTTTCATTACACAATTTAAAATTACATTAAGATTTGTGATTGAAAGATAAATAAAATGTTTTATTAATTAAAATGAAGACCCATCAGCAATGTCTCTGAGGGACTTTTATCACTGTCACGTGGATCTTCTACTTCCGTGTAAATGTCGGTACATTTCCGCTAAAGTTCCCTTACTTACTTTTCTTTGTTGACACTTTTAGTTATCTCTTAAAACTTGACGAATTTAACCTCTGCTCGTCTGTACTCAACATATCTGTAATGAAATGACATTTATTTGTAAACAGAGTTGCTGTCGCGTTCGCTTTAGGGCAAATGACGTCATGTTTCCTTCACTTTCAGTGAGTGAGCTAGGCAGCTAGTCGCCTAGCCTGCAGAACCAGTGCTGTGTGTTTGGGCTTGTGCACAGAAAGTCAAGATTATGATTCTCTCTGTGTCTTTGGTATGCTTTTACTTGTTTTAAATAACCTGTGCAGCATGGAAGCAGAAGGAATTGTTCTTCGGATAAAGACACCAATGGGGGACATGGACTCCTCAGTGGACTGTCCATCACATCTGAACTTTAATGATTTGCTGGTGAGAATGTTTAAAGTTTGGGAATGATTGTGGTTCACATCTTCGTACATTTAAGCAGACTGATTAAGTTGACATTCCCTGACTTCAACTGGACGGAAGGTGATTGTGCTGATTGACAGCTGTCAATCAAATGTGTAATAACTCTGTGATTCTCTTCTGTGATAGGCTGCTATCAAAGATGTCATGCCTGAAGCAACAATCACAGCTTTTGAATGTAAGATGTCATCTAATTCTGATTAAGAACTGATGGACCGTGATGTTTAAATGTCATTGTTATGTTGTGAATTATTGAGTTTGTTAAATTATGTATACTGTTTTTTTTTGAAAAGGTTTAACTTAAAGTACTGTTTTGGGAGTCTTGTTATCAGTTACAGTCGTGTAAATGTACCAACAATCGTACGTCATGAGCCCTTGAAGGATCTTTTATTAATGTAAGAATTGTTTTTCTCTGTTGATGGTTCATTTGTGTTTTCTTTGGTTTCAGATGAGGATGAAGTCGGGGACCGGATCACAGTTCGGAGTGATGAGGAGCTCAAAGCCATGCTGTCCTATGTGAGTGTGCCTGATGTTCGATTGTACAGCTGAGCTCTGTATCTCCATTGATATATCTATGATTTTTGTAGTTTGAAAAGGTCTGTTACAGAAATATATGCAACGCTTTTAAACTCAAATTAAGGGCGGTGCAAGTAATTGTAATAGATTTTAACATTTTGCTTCTAACAGTTATGAAAATGAAATTATAGTGTTGAAACAATTATTGTGCGCTGCTTTTTATTATTTTAATATTATTACTTTTTAGTTTGAATATTATTGTATCTACTTTTTACATGTATAACATAAGTTATTCATCATTTATTTACTAACTAATATTCCAAGGTTAATGTGGGTCCTATTTCGTGTTTCAACATTAGGCAAGATAATCGTGATTATAATTTTTATCAATTTCATATAATTGAATCAATTTCAAGCAGCCCTAACACAAATATATATATATATTTTTTATATTTGTTGTCACTGCATTGTATTACACTGCTGAATGCTAAAGTTTTTTTTTTTGGGTGGGAATAAGCTATTAAAATATGTTATTCTAGATCTGTACAGCCTTGGGGAAAATGTTCTCATTACTTTGCAGATTGGCAAGGATGACAAGTAGATACATATTTCCCTTTTCTGTTCAGTTTTCTTCATCTGTTTCATTTTTTGGCCACACCATTTGATGTTTCCATGGCAACATTTGGTCTAAGGCTGCATATGGATTATAAACTATACAGGTGTTAACCAAGCAAGATTAGAGAAGGTTACATAGGAATAAATATTTGTTTTTCGTGTGTTGATTTAGCCATTCTCTTGTGTAAAACGGGAAATTAACAAAAAATACAGCAAATTCTGCTATTCTTTTCAGTGACAACAGAAATGTTAGCATTTTGACACAGGCTTCAATTTCAGCTTTTAAATCTTTTTGTTTGCGATTTCATCTTCACTTCAGACTAACTTAGATGTGTTTCTTAATACTTACAGCTTACATTGCGGCAACCAAGTGTAATGACTCGTAATAGTTTTTTCCCCTCTGTGAAGTACAGTGGAAGTTAAATGAACTATCAACTTTTATTATTTATTATTCAATACTTAAAGTTTCGCCTCATTAGAAGCATAGGCCTCCTGGGTAGAGGAATTTTTCAAAATCCACTTTCAGCTGGTGTTGTCTTTTACCCCCCATCAGCTCTCATTGACTCTACAGTAGCCATGGGCTTCAAAATTCACTTCTTCTTCTTGTGCAGGAAAGGAAATCACTTAAATGTGATATTTATTTATTTATTTTCAGAGATGCTTTATCAATGTTGTAACTCTCAAGGCCATTGCAGTCATTAGCCAGATTTAGGCCAGAAGGTGACACACTGACAATCATGTCTCGGGGGTGTCCTGGAGTGCCAGAGTGTAATTCAACTTTCTTCCTGCTTTGATTAATTCTGTGATGGTTATGTTGATGTTTTTAAAAATACAGATTTTGACATTGAAGATATTTGAGAGAATGTGAGCATTCTGGTTTGTTTAAAGCATGGGGAGACTTCTCTAAAGGAAGAAACTCTTTTAGGTTGTGTTTCTACGACAGTAAATAATAGCGTCAGACTGTCTCTCCATCTTTTCTTTGGTTAACAGCGCAACTGAATTCACTTTTTCTGAAAATGAGTTTTTCCTCCCGCGATGCTGTTCGCTTCTCTGGGGAATGCGCGGGCTGCTGAGAAAGGTGGAATTTAATATGCGTGTAACATGTTCGGGGGGTTGCACGTACATTTAACCCATCATTGTGGACGTTTTTAAGCATGTGCCCTTTGCCTCCGTGGCTCCTTGGTGTCTGTGGGGACCTTTATAAATTTGCTTCAATTAATTCCACATGAAGGGATCTACCGCTATGTAGACTTAATAGGAATTAATAGATGACTTCTCACTTTACAGGTGCATAAGCTAATTCAAAAAACTCTTGTGGAATCTGACCTTCAAACTGTCTCGACTGGATGGTTTTCAACAGTCTTCAAGTAAATTGTGACTTTACGGTCTCAGAGATGTTCTTCTTCCCCAGTGAACCCTCAAGGATTGTTTTTCCATCAGCCCTTTCAGTATGAAAGAAAAGGATGTTGGTTCAAAGTTAAAGACTGACCCGCGTCAGACATCACCTCATGATTGGCTAACACACACATACAGGGACAGATCTCCCAGGCTGGGCCGGCTAATTACGGAGCACTTTACTCAGGGTGTGTTAATGATTGTGGTACAACAGAGCGGAGGTCCGACTCTGTCCCTTCCAGCTCTCAAGCCTCCTTCCTGTGATCAAACTGCCTTTAGTTATTGTCCAACAAAGGGCGGTTTCTTTTAATACACTGTTACAGATTAGTTAGGTAATTGCAGCCCTAATCGATAGCGCAACCGAGTGGAAAATTAAAGGTGTGTGTGTTTTGGTTGAGCTACATGGTTTCAGTGCCTGCGGGCAGTGCGGAGAGGTGACAGTGATAAATAGGGTATTTAATAACAGCTGCTCTAACACTGCTTCCTCTGCATGTCCTCATGTGTGCCCTGGCGTATTCATCAGACATTCACACACAGCGGAGGGACAGCACTGTATCGCTGGCCCTTCGCTTTTGACCTTTGTCTTGTTCGGGCTTTGTCTCTCACTCTCTCTTTCGCTCTCAAACACTGACACTCTCCCCTCCTCTCTTGTCCATCTGGGTCTGTGGTTTCTAATGGCTTTATTGTGTGTGATGGGGGCCCTGTGTTTAGACACAAAGGTCCCGTGCTGGACTGAGAGGCGGGGATGACGACCAGATGGTTCTGGTAACCGAAACATCAATTGAATGTTCTTTTGGCAGGAGACACGGTATCAGTGCTTGTGCATTTGAAAGCAAGCACAGTATAATATTTTTAAATGGATGAGCAAAAGTTCTTTTTTTACTGTATATATTTTTTATAATTTTCTGTGAAGACTTGATTTAATTTTTTTTATCAGAGTGCCGGTGTCAAAAAAAGGTAACGTTAATAATATGATAAAAATAAAGTGTTTACTCTATTTCAATCTATTATAGGTTGTGATTAATGAATAGTCAGCCGTTCTAGGCAGATTGCTTTTATGTCAGGCTGAAATGAGAAGGCTCCTCTAGACTTCAGGCAGCTATTACAACAGAGGAAGAAATATGGGGGGCAACTAAAGTTTCAGGAAAATTACCTGAGCAGGGGACCTGATTCATTTAGCATATTCTATAGATTCATAGATTGCTTTTAGTTGAAAGACTTTTACCAAGTGTGATATTGATTCTATATGTGTGTAATATACTGAAAAAATTCTCCATAGTATTAATGTTTTGTTGAACTTAATTCTCTGCAGTACTGCAACACAGTGATGGAGCAGCGCATCAATGGACTGTTACCTGAGCCATTACAGATTTTTCCGCGAGGTTTGTGAAGAGTGTGTCTATACAAATCACAGTTTACCACCATAACAGTAAACCCGCCTGAGGCCTACCAACACCCTAGATCACACTTTAAAACACTGTACTCTGCAAAGCCCAACCGTTTCTGTTAGCTTCACTTTACCCTTCATGACTTCTGTAAGAGAAAGAATGGTCTGAATTTTTAATTTAATGAAAAACCCTCCACGCCTGTAATATTAGAGATAGACTTAAACTTTCATTTGATAGATTTTAAGCATTCTGCTTTTGCTTTTTTTGCTCTTTCCTTGCCTAACATGATCTACAGTTCAGTCGATTTTCTTTTTCAGCCGGTAAGACCCCAGGGAACCGGAACATACATGGCCTGAAGGTATGTGTCTCAATGATTGTTTCAGCATCAGGTATGCTCTGTACCACTTATTGAAATGTCAATTGAAGTCAAGACTCCTTCTGTCTGCCCCTCTTTTTCTATCCCCTTACTTGAATTTTTAATCAGCTGAGACCATATCCTGTTTTTCTTTGTATGTGACTTGCTTAGATAAGTAAATGATATGTTAATGAGTATTTCGCATTTGAATGTGACACATTTTTTGTTTACTTAAGCAGTATGACCACAGTGATCTTGTTGTTTTGGTTTCATTTAGAATTAATTTGGCTTGAAAAGGGTGAACTGATAAACAGGCGTAAATGAGGTCTTCATAGACACTAATTAAAGAGAGAATCACTGGTTTACTGCACCACACTATACGACCTACAGACCTCAATTAATCTACTTATTTATATAGAGCCTCTCTTTGAGCGCTTTTCCTTCATTCTCCCCCTGCGTTCCTTCTGTGTGGATCTGACAGTAAGCGGTCTAATGAATCCTCTTTAATGACAAACATAGGACAGTGTTAATTCATTGTTTTCTTTTTTCCTTTTAACCTAAGGATGTTCTCAAAGTTAAATTTAATTTTGCCTGATGTATGAAGTGACCCCTTTCCTCAAGCCTCTCTTTTTATTTCTCTCTGTTTCGCCCACAAAAGCCAATTAACCTTGTGGCCAAGCCAGGCAGTTTGCTGTTGAATCACAGGTTAATTAGCACAGGGATCTGATTTTCTTTGTTTGCCCACAGGTGAACACAAGGCCTGAATCCTCAAGTGGCAGGGGCTCATCTGCGTCTGATTCCCTGTCCAACGATAGGTGAGTGAGCCTATAGTTATGACAGTAGACGACAGGAGATGCCATTTCTTATTAGATGTTGTATCATATTTCTATTCAAAATAAAAATATAGATCAACAGGGTCTTGTTAGAAACATCGCGATGATTAAAAACGAATGCATTTTTCTTTAAAAGAAATTTTTTTGAAACCTCTACTAATACATCTTATAGAAACATTTTGGCAGTTTTAATTGGATTTGGTCCAAGAGAAAAAATTCTTAGTACAACTGAGCACTGGACAAAGACCTGCAGCCTGAAGGCCACTATGTGTATTCATCAGTAGTGAAGGAGATCAGTCTAAACTTTGAATAAGATTATCCTTGAATTCTTATTTAACAGTTATTTTGGACAACTGTTAATATTTTTTAATGTTTTTATCAAGGGTTTGAGTTTTACTTGCAAAATAATCTTACAAATGTATGTTCCCCTAATTTTTTTAATCATACTTTTCAGCTAATAAGGCAATATAAGTCTTACCGCAGGCTAAAATGTCATTCTTTGCATTTTCTCTTCACCAGTTTAAAGAAATCTTCAGCTGAACTAAAGAAGATTTTGACAAATGGACAGGTATCGTTAATCTCTTCCCATATTTAGGCAAACTTAATTTCTGCTTTAATGTTCAAAATTGATTTAACTGAACAAAAAAGGATTTGCTTACCTCAAAGAAACTTAACTGATCATCTTGTTAGGACTGCTGTTCTAACTGTAGCATCTGATGCCCCAAAGCACTTAACCCATTTTATGTGTCTGTGTGCGAATCTGAGAAAATGTCTATTGATTGCTCCTTAAGGGCTGTTCAATGACCCTTTCCCTGTGGTACGGTAGAGATCTTTATCTTGAGTGATCAGAACTTTATCAGGCTGTCCTTTCGCTGTTCAACCCCCCTTCACAGGCCTTCAGCAGGCCAGTCTGTCAACCAAAGTGTGTCAGATAGACAATTAAGAGAGTCACGTCCCCTGTAACACCTGTAACATGCACAGTTAATGGAGCCCTAGCACACTCCTCTATCCACGCATACAATTATTGCATCTGTGTCTCTCTCTGTCAAACAGGCACATTGTAATGCAAACACACACAAGATGTCTTTCTCCCACACTTGAGCCAAATCAAAAGACCTGTATTGGGCCCCTGCCGTCAGGCTGAGTCCTGTCAGCGCAGCATTGACTTCACATCAGCCCTGGTTCATGAGGGGAAACACTTACCCAACAATAAAAGATGTAAATATTGATGCCTAACCCCATTGGCCATGACAAAAACCAAATCCTAACACAGCTCACTACAACAATTGACTTAAATCTGAAATGAAACAACTGAATAACAGCTCTGAAAAATATTTTAATGTAATTCCCGGGTGCCTTTTGAGCATTTGTACATGTATGGTGGAGAATTGAAATGAAACAACTGAATAACAGCTCTGAAAAATATTTAAATGTAATTCCCAGGTGCCTTTGAGCATTTGTACATATATGGTGGAGAATAAATTTCAACATCTGATGAATTTCCAGAAAAACCGCATAGTGATAGTCAGTCAACAATACTGTTATATATATATATTGTATCTTTTGAGTTTAAATATAGATGAAACAATTAAATCTTGAAATGTTAAAACATTGTATTATGTGGTTTAAAAGTCAATATTCAAAATCTGGAAATCTTTGTTTTGACTAATTTCTATTATCTATCTACAATTTAATTCAATACAAATTAACATGTGTTATATGCAGTTTGGAGAAAATGTTGTCACTGGATCAAAGGATACAACAAAATTATTATTTAATGTAAATGCATAAACATAAAACAGTTTATTAGTGGTCTCCTTTCCAAAGCTGGATTTGCATGTATGATTGCAAATAAAGGATACTAGTTATTAATATTAATAGCAATATTTTCTCACTCTCATGACGCACCTCTACCTCGTATTATTTTTCACAAGGTGAGGTGGGTTAAAAAATTATTAAACAGAACTTTCCATAAATATATTGTTTTGTAGCCTGTACTGCGTCTAACTACACCTTCACTGGTAAAACTACGTCCTTCCTTTAATAATATTTTATCGCTTGCAGTGATTCAAAAATAAACTGAACTCATTTATAATTCATGTCAACTTTGTGTTTAAGGAAGAATTGTAAAAATAGTCTTCAGTTAACTATATCTTTTCTATAAGTCTCTGTCAATGTTGCATGTTAAGAATCCAAAGGTCTTAAGTATCAAGATGAGTAATGCCTAAAGCAGTGTACTGTATTCAAACAAAGTAAAAAGTGTGGATGGGAGAGAGAGGAGGTTCTGATGTACATAGTGACAGCACAAGGAAACAAACTGGTCCCTCTGGCCTCTTGTTTTCACAAGGGCCTGTATTGTATTACCATTTTGACAGCTTTTATCAAAGTCGAACAAGACAGGGCAGGCAAACAAATCGTCATTAAACTTTCCATCACTCTCCTCTCTGCTTTTATAAATTAGACAGCAAATGTTGTATTGATCCTCCTTTCTGCCCGCTACTAAACTTCAAATGACCTTATAGTGGAGTCTCTGAGTTTTATGCTTTTTCTTTACCTAGCGTTTTTGTCGATTGTTTTTTTCTCACTTTTTCCCTCTTTCTGTTTTTCTTCTATGTTCATCCGTTCAGCTGAATTTATTTGATTATTTTACCCATTTACCGAAGTAGAAAAGAGATAAAACAGTTAAAGCGGTAATTGTATGGCTACATCAAACATTTTATGGGAATGGGGATATGAATGTGTGCATAGACCAACAAATACAAAAAACTTTTTTTTAATCTGGGATTTAGAATTTCTCTTTTCTCCTTGTATCACTTCAGTATCTGAAGAAATCGTTCATTTTTCTCTTTTCTGTGTTTGTTTAGATAAATGAACCTGACCTCCAGTACCAGGAGCAGCTTGGCCATGGAAATGGAGGAACAGTTTACAAGTGAGTGCGGCTCTCATGATTTTTACCTTGAGATTTAATTAGACAACATTTTCAATAGACCTTTCTTACCCTTTAGTTTAGAATCTATAGGTTTTGACTGAGGCAAGCAGAATTGGGTAAGAAATGTCACTGAATAGCCAAACGTTTTTTTGTCAGCACTCATGTTATGATTAATTTTATATTGGTCTCACATGTACTCATGTTTTCAAACATCCTTCAACACCCTCTCAGTATTCTGCTTCATTTAATGTCTTGAGAAATATGAGTAAAGGACAACATTCATTCAGAGCTTGGGAAGTTGAAATAATTCTTTGTGACCCCACGTTATGTTCCTTTCAAGGCCTAATTTATGCACAACAGCCAAGTAAAAGCAGTAGCACAATAGCACAAGGTCATCGAACACAATTATCATTTTTATTTACTTTCACAAGGATGTGCGTGCTTCTGCGGATGATGCAGGCGCGCATAATGTGCTTTTGTTGCTGGAGGACCACCTTCGGTATGTTGAAAATTGTTAAAAAAAGCCAATAATGCAATTCGAGACTGCTGGTCTGGCAAGCTCAGCATTAAATGTGTTTGCTTGTAATGATTTTTTCCTCTCAAACAAAATAAATGCTGAATTTTGCATTCATCTCTTAATTCAAACATTTCCCTGTTTTATACTGTTGTAAGTAATAAAAAAACTCCTGACCGACAAATGAACTAAGTACACACTTTCTTCTCAGGTGACCAAGAAGAGTACACAAAGGTTCGGTGTTTATAATCTATTGTTTATTTTGTGTGCAGTACACGTTCATGGTCACATAAAAGGTAACTTGCTGTTATTGTGTTTTCTGTTCAAACTGACAACTGAAGTATTATACAGGGAGCAGTAGGTGTAATGTAATATAATGTAATCTCTGCTCTGGCTTGTAAGGAAAATTTAGGCCAGCCTTTCTTTGATCTCCATAACCGTCCTCGATCACCTCTACCACACTCGCTTGCTCTCCTTTATGCAAAACATAGACCTTTGTGACCGTCAGAAGGCATACAGGATGGTGCCAGGGGTATTTGCTTAAATTGCTTTTCCCAAGAATAAATGTTTTTTTCTGTTGGGCTTTCACCAAACCTGGACCAGTTGATGATGTTGTACTGTGTTGAGATATGATGAGTTGATAACCTTTTCTCTCACTTACATGAGCACATTTTGAAATTTAAAATAAAACGTATTATGTTCATAGCTTTGGGGAATTCTGGGGCTAAAATAAAGATATTTAAATAATATGTTAACCTTTCATGTCCTAACTTCATTTTAAATAAGTCTGCCACTGTGTGCTTTAATCTATGAGATTACCTGGCTAGTTATTAAAAACAGACAGGGAGGAGATAATAAATGTGTTGCCTGGTATTCTAGGAGAAGTATGAGGTATTCTGAGTCATACCTATGTCATGCTCGACTATCTGTAGAGACTGGGTCAGGTTTATTTAGTACCGTCAGTTTTAGAGCATGGTGTTAGCAACGCCTGAGTTATGGTTTCAAGGACTCAGAATCAAAATGTGTAATGCGATGTAAGTTGCTTTGGATAATTCTGACTGGTAAATCCATAAATGTAAATGTAATACCTTAAGTACAATAGGACATTCACTTTCCTAATTTATAAACCCCCTTATTCTTCATGCTACCGTCTGTGGCCTTTCTTCCGGAGATCATCTGGTCATCTCAGGTTAGACAGCAAGGGAAAGAGACAGAGAGAGCTGTCTGGTCTGCATTGGCTTTTGTAATCCATACCTGTTTGTGTGGTTGCGTGCACGCGTGTTCGTCTGCAAACCTGCATGCATGGGATGGCTTTCTTTGAGAGGTCCATGAATACTGCATGACAGAGCTTTCATTACCCCGGGCTCTGGAGTGTAAATAACAAACAGAGAATAGGGACACATTAACGGGGGTCAGAACAACACACCACTACGTCAGCATACCCTGACTGTGCGCTTGTCAGTCATCCCTGAATGAGTACTCAACAGGGTCAAAGTACAAGAACTTTAGTTGAACTTTGTAATTGGGCATATGGTAGAGCTAGATCCATCACTGTTCCAGGTGTCCCAAAGTGACCACTTAGACAGCATCTTTGAGTCTGATAGTATTATAAGTAGGAAGTAGTCATTTAGTATAGACTTCTATCCAAAGCTTACATATTGCAGGCTAAAGCGGCTAAGTCAAGGTCATCATACCACAGCACCCCAAAGATTGTATTATTGCCTGGCTTTAGCAGGTAATCATTCGATTGATTCCCTGGAAACACATATTGATAGAAATGTAAACCTTGAATGCACACTCTGGATAAAAGTGTCTGTATGAATGTAAATGTCGATGTTAATACAATTAAACATTATATAAAATGTTTAAAACTAGCCGTCAAGCAAAGATTTTGCTGTGTATCTTTGTATGACTCCAAATCCTCTAAAGTGTAAAGTGTACCCAAACAAGACAATGAAGTGACATGGGATCCAGTGTCACCATCCTAAATGAGGAAAGTTAGCCGTCGCGTCACTTAGAGCGACATTAATTAAAGGCTTGCTGGAGTTACGAAGTGTCTGGAGCTGTAACCAGATCAGCCATCTTTTCCCATAAATCACCTGCACAGTCCTTAGACACAAACAAATGGAAATATTTCTGAAGACATGTATATACATCAACACAGAGGTTAAATTATGAATTTTTTCTCAATTTGTCGATTCTCTTCTTCTGCATCATTTAACCACAAACTCGTACATGCACACAATGTTCCAGGCATGTTAAAACTACCCACGTTTGACAGCTGTCTGTTGTTATAGTATATTATCTGGTGGAATGGACCGTGTCGTGGGTTATTGTAACCCAATCGTTCTTTACCACCTCCTCCAGTAACCAGATCTAGCGCTCGGAACGAGCTAGGATCATAATTAAATAATTGCGGCTTTGCCGTTAATTCGACCTGTAACAGGAGGCCTGTCTGGGAGAGCTTACGCTGAAATGGGAACGGAGCTGATAACGCTCCACAGCTCTGAATGTCTGAGGTTTCGCAGGTGACTGACTCAGGGCTGACCTCACCTGCATTTGACACTTAGGATGAGGACATCCACCTCATAGCTCTTTTCTGTTGCGATTAAGCCTCTGATAATCTGTAAATAAATACAAACGTTTAAAAAGCAGCCGAATGTCTTAAATGGACATATAGATGTTGATCTCAGGTTGCTCTGACCTAAACAAAACTCTTTTTATAGCTACCGTCCTTGAACGTTGAGCCTTGGATTTTGCTTCATGCTTCTGAGACACTTAAGCAATTCTAAGAAATGTTTTAATGTCATTATATCAAGACACAACATATCAAGCCTTGTGAAATTGATTAAAATAGCACAACACTTTTGATGACAATACTTTAAATTTAACAATAATAAATGGAACTGTTCAGATTCATATCAACATTTGAATATTTTTTGCTATGTTTGTTCATAACTATAGATCATATAGCAATATTTAAACAACTCTTCTCCAGAAACACACACAATTTATTAAAATGTTGAACAAATATATTTAGGACCTAAGGATACATGGTCAAATATATAAACAGCAAATACTTCTGGACCAGTGTTGGTAACCACATCATGAAAAGTGGTCTGCGCATGTTCTCATTCTTCTTGTTAGCCTGACCCAATCTAAAATACATCCAATGACAAAAAAAAACTTAAATATATGCTTTTTAATTTTTTTATTTTGCAGCAATGTCCAAGAACTTCTTGCTGCCACTGTTTCTAATGTCAGATAAAATGGACCCATAGTGAAAGGTTAACTGGCTAGTTTGGATTGAAATTAAGTGTAAATTTTTCCCTCCTCAGAGCATATCACCTTCTTGGCAAAAGAGTTCTAGCTGTAAAGGTAAGGATGCAGAATCCACATGTAAGACCATTAACTCCCCTAAGCTGTAAAAGCTCTGCAGTACTTTAAAACATCTTATTTACAGATAACAATATCATACAGCCAGTATGCTTTTTGAGTAAAGGTTTATATATGATCAGTTTAATATGATCAAGAACACCACATTTCTGTTACCACTCAAACTCTGCTGTCTCCTTATGCCTTTATTCTTTCTTATCTTTTAACTCCTCGTTTCGTCCACTCATCTTTCTTTCTGTGCTGAGCCTGGGTCTGCTTGAGTAGAGCTATCAGCCTTTGGCTAAGGCTGTAAGTGATCTCCGCTGAGCTTTAACTGCGTGGCCTTGCCTTACTGCCTTACCTGTAATCAATTATTTCAGTGGGAGGCTGATAATCTACCCTTAACTAAAGAAGCATTTTAGCTGGTCACTACTTCATTACAGAAGTGGAGAAGAGATATAGAACATGCATTCATTTGCTTATATTTTAAAACTTATATTACATGAAATGATGCCCTTGAAAAATCTTTTGGAAAATTCTGACAAATTTTGCAAATGGTGGTCTTTTATTTCACTTCAGCTACTTATAAAGAAACTCTTTGAATATTTTTTGTACCTTCTCAAGCATCCACTTTCAACATCAAAGCATGCTGAATAAAAAATATTGATGCGACCCACTTTAGCTGCAGCAGTTCATTTAGATCAATCACAATATATTTTACTCCAGTGTTCTTTTCTTGAAAGCGCAGAAATGGATGTGGAATTTTCTCTGAATTACAATAATGAGCCTATGTGGGTTTAAAGAATCTTTTGCTCAAGAGTTATATTTTAGTGTAAATAGATAAGATTTGAGATGAGTGTTCTTGTGTGTGTTCAAACGAGTTTTGTTTTTAAATTGCAGGTTATTCCTTTAGACATCACAGTGGAGCTACAGAAGCAGATCATGTCAGAACTTGAGATCCTTTATAAGGTCTGAAACTCTTTTTCTGAATACTAAATTGCTATGTAGATCACTTTTTCCCTGTGCATTTCAAACATAAGGACATGGCCTGGTTTTGATGTGGCCATCCATGCGACCAGCACTTTTTCAGTGCTGTGGTGATATCAGGTTCCCTTTATTCTCTCAATATTACTTTTAGTTTAATAAAAAGTTTAGTCTGATATCAGGCTGCTTCAGGAATCAGGATTTATGTTAATTAATTTACCAAATAACAAAGAAATATGTGTTTTTGTCGTTTAAAAGATTTGGATAAGTTTAAGGTGTATGACTGTCATAAGTATGAAAGAAGTGTCATGAATTATTCAGACATCAGTGCCCACGTAGTCCGGTGTATCTGCTCCAGTAATTTGCTCTGACAACAGCTGCCGGATAGACTTGAATTTATTACCAAATCAACCTTTGTGCACAATAAGCCAAACCCGTTAAAACACTGGACAATCTGACAAACTAAATCGTCAACGTAAAGCTGACCTGTGTTCTAACGTTGACTAGCATTAATTAACTTCCACACAAATATACGTTGGGTCAAACAACCAATCACATGCTTTCTTTAATTAAGTTTCCACTGAACATTTCAAGTGTATCAAGTGACTCCCCTGTTATAAAATTACAGCCTACACAGTATGTAGTCCAAAGACTGTAAACAAATGTCAACCCAGTGCAGGTGTGTTTATATGTCACTGTAAATTCATTAACTAGCAAACTTTACTGCATGAATGGTACATTTTGGTAAACAGTAAATCTTATGCTTTCTGTTTATTTGCAATGCTTTTATTATATTGTATTAACTTGTTTACAGTGTGACTCTCCTTACATAATAAAATTCTACAGTGCATTCTTTGTGGAGAACAGAATATCTATATGCACTGAATTTATGGATGGTAGGTATCTTTTAAACTAATCATTTAAACTTTAAATTTGACACTAAACATGTCATTAATAAGTCATATCTAGAGGATTTTTGATAAGAGCTGGAATTAATTCTTTGTTATCGAACAAACATGGGCAATTGGGGAAACACTATGTGTTTTATTGGTGCAGGTGGCTCTCTGGATGTGTACTGGAAAATCCCTGAACATGTCTTGGGAAGGATTGCAGTAGCTGTAAGTCATGAGACTTTTGTTTCATGCATATACATTTTATTTGTCTAAAAATTTTATTGGAAATCTTTGATTCCTGCAGTATTGCTAGATAAATGTATGTGTTAAGTCTTTCTGTTCATATGTTTTGTCTTTTTTCTAAACCTCAAAGTCTGAATAACTTTCACCCTTTTTCTAAATAATTTAAAGAGTTGTGCAGAAACACACACCACTTTAATGTTTTCTATGTTCATTTACCATGGGTATTTGTGTGTTGTAATGTGTTTGTGTTTGTATATGTCTGCAGGTGGTAAAAGGATTAACATACCTATGGAGTCTAAAGATTTTACACAGAGGTATGGAGGGGACTTAATCTAAAATAAATTATTATTAAAACCACCTACATTTTATTTCATTGTATTATGTAAAGCCATTACACCATTTTGTGTGTTTGTAAAGGCATTGAATTTTTATATGTGCAGATGTGAAACCCTCCAACATGCTGGTCAACACTCGAGGTCAGGTCAAATTGTGTGACTTTGGAGTCAGCACACAGGTAAAATTTCCACTCTTTATTTGTGTGTGTGTGCGCGTTTGGGTTTTGCCGGCATCAATTTTTAATCTAGCATAGGTCTTTCTTTGTTGTGTTTGATCAGAATTTAGTGAGCACATTCATATCATTCTCTCTATTCTCTCCTCTGTCCCAGCCCTTTAGAGAGATCTTGTCTTTGCTCCCAAATTCCCATGACTCTCCCTAGATTGCTCCTCTTCTCTCACTTTCAGACGGTTCTAATTACCACATTGACCAGATATCCTGCTTGTGTGCAGGCGTCTCTATGTGGATAGAGACAATAGTTCACACTGACAAAGTCAGCATTCATCTCTCCACCTCTAATACACTCAGGAGTCAAACAATGGAGTCCAATCACACCACACGCCCTTTTTTAATTAATATTCATACCCACATTCCCCACAGAGATTCGACTTGAAGCTGACCCCTGGATGAGGTGCACACGTGTGTATTCTCCCTTGCAGACCGCGTTTCTGTATTTAGGACCAGCGTGTCTTTCATTCACTTACACACAGTGAGAAAGACATGCGTCAGGCCGCTGGGGAACGCTCTCATTATGTTTGTCCTGTCATTGCTGACATGTGTCATTGTGCTCACATATCACCATCTCTCCCCTGTGAGAGGAGAGACTAAAATTAAACCTGGCTGGCATTTCAATAACACATTCTTTTCAGGAGATTTAAATCAGTTACTGTGTCCTTTAGCAATCAGCTTGGGGCGCATGAAATCAGATCTGTAGTGAGTTTTGTAATGTTTAAACAAAGATTATAATTCTTCTGCCTTGATCATTGAATATCATTGCTTCAACTTAAAAATGCTCCAATTCGACATTCATATTGGGTATCGGTAATAAAATTTTAGATCAATAATTGATGACCATTGGTGACCATTATAGGATGTTCAATTCTTATTTGCACTGCTGTTTTTGGAAGTCCTTAACCTGTTGATTTATTTTACTTTAAATAAAAATTACTTAATTATTATCTGAAGCCTGATGTCTTGCATAGTGATGCATACAGTTTTTTGGTACTTCAGCACTATTAAAATGTGTAAAAATGTAATAAATTACATTAGTTTCGGATTGGTATAAGCCAATATGTCCTTATCGTAGGCCTAAAATCAGAGCATCCCTGCTTCTGCTTTAATATTTGTTTGTTGCAGGGATGCAAAGGGAACCTATCACTTGCTATTTGTAATAAGTAGAGGTTGAGATGAAAACAAGGCCACAACTCATACTGTTGAACCTTTGTTCTGCTCTGTTTAAAAAACACTAAAGATCCAAGTGACTTTTGAGGGCCGTTTAATGCTGAAATGCTTTTTGGTTTGGGAAAACCAAAGTTGTTGTTTCTGTTCAAAGTATGAACTTCATATTATGTTTAAAGCTTTAAAGATATAATAAATCAGATCTCTTCTTTCTTCTATAGTTGGTAAATTCCATTGCTAAAACATATGTGGGAACCAACGCATACATGGCGGTAAGTGTCAATAATTTCAGGGTCAGCATTTTCATTCTGAATCTTTTTTTTCAGATTGGCGTCAAAACATAATGCCAGTCCTGATTAATATGTCACCTTGCATGTGAAAGCCCAGCTGGAGTAATTTTTTACATATAAATTCATATATTCAGACACCACACATAGACCTAACCATGTGTGTTTAGCCTCTCAAACCTTTCAATCTAGTTGCTATTTTTCTATTCTCTGTTGGTAAGTATTGATTCATCCAATGTGTGTGTTTTTGGTTCTGTAGCCAGAGCGGATATCAGGGGAACAGTATGGGATTCACTCTGATGTATGGAGTGTAGGAATCTCTTTCATGGAGGTAAAATTCATGTTATGCTATTTTTCGCTGCATTAAAATCCACATACTGTATGCACATCCTTGCGTTTGTAGTTTGGGTGGACTAGTGTCTTATGGTTTCTGCTGAGTGCTGCTGATAGTCCCTGCAGGCAGCCTGTCCAAACAGATGTTGGCCTACAGCTATGCATGGATCACACTCACGATCTCCCACTGACTTCCACACATACACATGCATACACACACATATTCGTATGCTATGTTTTCTTTTTTGACCCATCTCCTTTCCCTAAATTTCCAAGCCTAAGAATCTAGCTTCTGTTTGTTTGTACAGGAAGAATTATTTCTGTTTATTCAAAAAAGACATGTAATAGATTGTGTGTTTGTGTACGTGTGATTCTGTCTTCAAATACAGAAATGTTTGTGTATTGAAACATTAAAGAAAGGGGAAGCGTGTATGTTAGAGAGCACAAGAATCGGAGTCAGTGTGGCAAAACGCTATCAATCACTCAGCGAGCAGAACGTCCAGTAATTATAGTGCTGTGTTCTCTTTAACTCCACTACTACACCAGTCCCAGAGGTGTGTGAATAGAGGTGTGTGCGTACGGTATGGAAGATTTGTTTTGTGCAGGGGATGTTTTTTTTATAAGCAGAAGCCCGTAGCATAAAATGTATGAGTGGATTAGATTTCAATATGGTGGTTTAACTCCAGTGCTGAAAATGCCGTGCTTGTAGTTCTCTACGGGTTTATTGATTCTCATTTTGTAATTGTCAGCGCTTCTCATTGGCTGTGATGAATTGTTATTGTATCCCTGGACTCAATCCATTGATTGCATTTATCAATACTGCTTGATATCATCACTGAGATGTTAAGGGAGAGAAACATCAAGGGTCATATGGATTGACACTATTATGAGTTGATGAACAGTTTATTGATCTGATTATGAGTTGGAATTGATTGTACCGTGTTGTTGTCGAATCTCTCCCGGCTTCTGGAAAGGTGTAGAGGTTTAGATTACCTGTAGGTTTGTTGTTGGGTTCCTTAACTAATAAAGCACCCCCCCGACCCCTTCCCCTCTGAAAGGAGACTGGACTACGATGAGTTTAATGGTTATTTTAGTTTTAATGAAATTATTAAAACTTGACAATAAGTTAATTTGCTCATGCAGGTAAATTTTGGTGTGTACCTTAAAGGTAACTTAATTTTTTCTCTTTACAGTTGGCCCTGGGCTCTTTTCCATATCCACAGGTGAGTCTATATAAAAAATAAATATATTTAATTGGTCTTTTGCACGCATGTACTTTTAGGTAAAGCGGATGTCTGAGACTAGAAAATTCACCAGGTTAATGATATCATAAACCTAAAACCCATCACATTAAAGGCTGGATTTGTGATTTTTCAGAATGCTTTAGAAAACCCATAGTTCAACAACAATCGTGCAGACTGACACAGGTCAGACGTAGTCTTGTGGTTAGAGAGTTGGACTTGTAAGCAGAAGGTTGCGGGTTCGAATCCCGCTGCCAGCAGAAAATGACTGAAGTGTTTTTGAGCAAAGACACCTTACCACCTCCCGCTTGCTCTGCAGTGAAGATTGACTACTGTATAGTACTTGAAGTTGCTTTGGATAAATGCGTCAGCCAAATGCATAAATGTAAATGTACATGTAAATCAGCAGTTAGGTTTTGTCTTTTCTTGAAGTGGACAGGAAGATTTGCAGAGAGTGACAGATGACGTATGTGAGGAGCAAAAAAGGGGCGAGAAACAAGGTCATTACAAATGTCAACATTGACTTCCAGAAATCGAAGAACATGACCATTTAACTCATCTGACCCCATAGATCAGCAGCTTGAGCTATAAATATGCAAGGATGACATATAGATTCAGGTTAAAAGAATTTTTGTACTGCTGCCTTAGCTCTTAATTTTACTTTAAGTTTAGCAGTGTCTGGATCTGTTTGTATAGTGTAATTGGGAACATTAAGGTTTAAGGGATATGGGTTATTTATTTTTAAGTTAGGTAAAATTTATAATAGATTTATAGTTTAGGAACCACGTGTCATCTATGCTCAAATAATCTGCTATGTGTGCACTGTGTTTATAAAACAAAAATTTCCAAATTCACAGTTTTTATATTCATAAAATTATTGTTGTAAATCATGGGTGTAAGAGCCAGTTTTGCATCTTTTTTGTATTTTCACTGAATAATTACCAACAGACAGATTTTCTAATTCTTGGAACTAAAACTTCTCTGTGTATAATTTGAATTCTTGACATTTAGTTGTTAGGAACATTCCAATGTTCTTATTGAATATGGTTTCTGTCCTTTGTATAGACATATATTCCGAACTTTGATTAAAAGCCTCATTTTCTGTAATAAGACTCTTAGCTTTTAAAGTTGTGCATGTTGGAGTACAGTGAGTTTCAGGGGCCCTTTAATGAGGGAAATGTTGACTAATGCTCAATAAATTACTCCCAGCATGCCTGTTGGGTTAATTAGCATATTAAAACAAAGCAGCCACTCAGGGCATGCGGGGGAAAATCAGAAAGGAACATTTTGAGGCTGCGTCTAGTGCCAAAGCCCTGAGCGTTGAGTTTAGAGGAACAGTCACGGAGGCTGGGCTTGGTGCTTCTGTGCATTTATGCTGTATCTCACACATTTGAAGCAAAGCTGTTGGCTACAATGTAAGAAGTTACACAATAAAATAAAAATTAGTGGCTGTGAATCGCTAATGTGAACTACATTGTTTGATGTTTGACTGGTTATGTGGGTGGGATTTTCATGATTAATCATAGATCTTGTTAGATTGTTTGTTACATGCAAAGTCGTGTCACTAACAGAATAAAACAGCAAAATGGAAAAAGACAAAGAAAACATAAAAAAGCTTAAAGGTAGAAAAACACAGAAAGATGAATGTGAGGAGAGCGTGTGTGTTTTTTGGTTTATCCATGCAGTTTTTTTGTGTGTGCATCAGTCCGTGGCCTCCAGGCTTGTCTCATTTGAAATTGTTTTCCTCTGCTCTCCAGCGTTATCTATTAACAGGGCCATTATCATGTTAATCCACAGAGTATTATTACATAAAGTAATGTATTCACATTGACAAACACTCCCTAATACACGTACAGACATGGTCTGTGTGATTGCATTCTTATCTTTTCCTGAAAACTTCATACGTGAGAGTTGTCCTTTAGATATTGGACAAAAATTTCTATTTTCATGTTTTTAAATCCGTTCAGCTCTATTATTCTTTCCAGAGTAAATCCCCAGACTTCATATATCATGATCAGATAAAGTGATAGTGATTGATAGAGAAACCAGACAAGGCAAAACTTTTGTTCCCGACCCGTAGAGCCAGAGGCGCTATAAACTGAAGCATTGCATGTATACACACCTCATTAATTTATTACTTCCTCCTCTAATCTCACTTTTCCTTTCACTGTGTTCTTGCATTTCTGCAATTCTTATGGAATGAAAATGGAGAGAGAGGCATGGAGGAGAAAGAGGGAGGGGGGTTAGCCAGTAAGAGAGGGAGAGAGAGCTCAACCTCCCACTGCTAGAGCGTTTTTGCTCTAGATGTTAATTTTCACAGCTCCATATGGTGCTGCAGACTCTTCACCTGCAGGCATGACATACACACGAACACACACGAACACACACACACACACACACACACACACACACACACACACACACACACACACACACACACACACACACACACACACACACACACACACACACACACACACACACGCGCGCGCGTACACCACCCAGCCAGCACACACGATACCTCAGGCCTGGCCTGTCACTCACATCAGCCTAGGCAGCTGTCTGTTCTCTCTCTCTCACACATGCTCACGCAGTCATTGTCCATTGTGTGGGGAGATTTTTTTGAGATGCCTGCTGTATACGCTTCAACTGCCCCACGTTAAACCAGTCAAATCTGTCGCCTTTTTGTGAACGTGTGCTTACGTCATACATTGCTGTGTGTTTTCTGTGTGTGTTATCTTGTCATTGATTATAAAGGGCTCTTTAATTTCGTCTCACCCCATGTTGGGATTAATTTGCATTCTTTGTCAGGAGTTAATGGCGTCTCCCGATGGCTCGCTCGGAAAATCTTTGAAGACTGCAGACTGGCTGGCGTGTGTATACAGCCTCCAGCGCTTCTCCTCCTGATTGATTTGTTGTTGCCTTTTCTGTTTTCCGGCTGTTTCGGTTTCAGCTCATTTTGAGACTCAAATTCATCTGAATACGCTGTATGATGTAGCTCTCCTAGGGCTTTAACACTATACGGAAATGCATTTGAGTGAGAGATGCCGGTCTGAATGTTTTGACGTGCGTTAAAACGGTTGAATAATATATTTCACCTTGCTAGGTTTTTTTTTGAAGAATTTTTCCTCTATCAATAATTGCCTTGTAGAAATGACATTTCAACGAGATCAGCACTGATTTGCATTTAGTTTTCATTTAACGGGTTCATTTTGGATTTTGCTTTGGTGCTAAAGCTTGAGATCAGTTGTTTCAAGTGGTCTTGACTCTACTTCTTCTAATTGATCTGATTGGAAAACAACACATAAGGCAAATATTGATGTCTTAATTGTCTTGTGATTGCTTGGGTTTGCAGTTTTGGGCAATGCTGCGCGTTATTTAGTTCCTACATTAAAGTCCAAAGTCTCCAGGTACTTAAAAAGAGAAAGGCCATGTTTAATTGAGAGAGAATCAATGACCAGCATAATATATCATCAGAGTGGCCTCACACCACTAAGTGTGAGTTAAGTTTAAACTGTGAATTTAAGGCAGAAGCCTTGGACTAGAGGATGTAAGTGAAGTGGATAATACAATGTTTCAGCACAAATAAATATAGAAAATATCATTCATCTCTCACTTGCTCTCTTTTACCCCTGTACATTTCTCTGTAGTTTTTTCAATAAAATATTTAATATAAAAACCGAAAAGGTTATTTTATGTGATAGTAATTACAAATGCACAGATAGTAAATAGACTGTTAAACATGTTGAGTTGTCATGTTAAATGCGGTCTATTTGTTAAAACAAAAATAGATGCGTAATAAATGCATGCCATAGTAGTTCTGTGCTTAATACACTTCGGAAAGGTTCTTTCAAATATTCAACCTTTCACTGTCATAAGGTTACAAATTATTTATTTGCCATTCATTCGTAAAATCCCACCCTCGAGCATCAGTGTGTTCCTTCCAGGAGAAGTCCTTGTGAGAGCTGCTCATGGCCCGCCTGTGGGTGCGTGGCATATTCCAAAAACAGTCTGAAAGCTGTATATATCTTCTGTAAAAGGGAGTAAAAGTAAGGGAGTAAAGAGTTTTCAAAGATAGGAACAATGTGACAAGTGCCCAAGATTAACATAAGATAGACAGAAAGTGCCTGTGATACCCCTCATTTAAATCGAAAGGTTTCATTAGTATTTATTCCAAAATGAAATAAATTAATATTTCTTTCAAAATGTACTTTCGTAATGTTATTAATTTATACAACGACTCCTAATATCAAACATCAGTTTTTTAAACATCATGTTTTTAATCATTTTATATACACATAGCTCAAATCTATTGCATGTTCCTGTCTTATTTTGATTGACAGGATATATCAGCCCTAATTTTCGGTTGTTTTCAAAATATCAGCAACTAGTGAATTGTTTTCATCAGCCAATCATTGGCCGATATATCTGTATAACTTTAGTAGTAATGAGTTGATATTGATGTAAATATTTATACTGAAGTTATAATATTGACAATCGTACTTGAGCGCACTTTACCTCTTGTATTTAATGGCTGATGTTAACAATGTTCGATGTTTTATTAACTTTGTGTTGGTCACCCTTTACCCACACAATCAGTAAATTGAACTAATTGCCCCAGCGCTAGTAATTGGGCATGAGAAGATCACATGATTGTAAGATAATCTTGTACTATCTGACAGAATATCACACTTTTATTACTAGACTGTAATGCCTTATGAGATGCATAACATGTTGTTACTTGTACAGTCAAACATATAAACCTGGAGGCAAATAAAAAGCACGAAAAAGGAAATTAACAAAAAAACACTGCTTGGTGAAGCCTATCCTGATTGAGGATCAGACTATTAGCGACTGTGTTTTCATTATGTAAATGATGTTAACACATCATGCCCATATCTTGCCAACAGGGTTTTCATAATCTACTCCCAGTGATCGTAAATATGTCCAAGTGCAACGCTTGTGATTATTACATGCTAATTACATGTAGCCCGTTTTCTGTTGTTTTAAATTTTTTTGCTTTCACCATCCCTCTCTCTCTTCCTGATTCTCATCCAAATCCCTGTCTCTTCTTGTTTCTCCATCCAGATTCAAAAGAACCAGGGCTCCTTAATGGTAAGTGTTTTTCGTGTATTTTCTAAGATGTAGTCGGCCCCTCCCGTAACCCCTCGTGCAGTTTTCTCCTCACCTCGCTTGGTCGCCTCCCTCTGAAGTTAATACAACACAATATTACGCTCAGTCTTAACGGCCTGTATTCAGATTAGGTGCCATTAGAAATAGGAAAACATTACAGATCAAATGGCTTTTTCCGAGTCGGAATGCATTTGATTAAGCTGTATTGCTACCTGTTTTATTGCATTAATGATTTTATTTTTGCACTGTAAGGACGTTATCTTGGGTCTAATCTCTTTTTCTTCTACCTCCCTCTTTCACAGCCTCTTCAGTTATTGCAGTGCATTGTTGATGAGGTGAGTCTGAGTCCTATGTACGAAAATGTCTCTAATGGGGTGGAAAGCTGATATTTTGTTTCCTAATGAAGCGAGGGGCATTATCAGCTCTGCTCAGGGTTTGGAAACTGGAATTGTCGTGAGATTGGCCGGCCTGATCTTGAGGTCTTAAAAGAAACATTTGGCCAAATCCCTAATGTGATTAGTAGAAGTAGGCTAAAATATAAATATTTAAAAATATTTTACAATTTGCTAGTTATATGTTTCAAAATGTGCTTTAACTAGCCTTTTTTTACTGTCAGCGACGTGTTCTTGGTTTCTTTTTTGATCGCTTTCATTCCCATGTTCCCTGTTCCTCTCCTACACATTTAGAGTTTGCTGGGGTAATGTAGCATGACAGTGCTCTGGACAACTGAGGGTTGCAGACCACAGAGTTGTTGCATTAACCTTGACACGCAATAGGCGCTAAAATACACCCAGCTAAACCCTGACAAGTTTTCTCACCCTTATCTCTCTAAGGAGCTGAGTTAGGGTCAGTTAAGCCTTGATATTTATTGAATAGATGCGGATGTGTGTTAGACGCCCTTTTATCATGTTTGGTGTCTCAGGCTCACAGTGATAATCTGTCTTGCATATTCTTTGTGGTCAACCTGTATTACTTTCGTTTTTCTACAGAAGACAAAATAAGATATTTTGAAATATAGCAATATCCATTCATTTTTATTATGTATACATACAAGTGAATTGTTGCTGCTGTTGTTCTTCCTAACATCTAAATTTGCGTTCAGTCTAATTAATAGTTGTCATTTCCAACCTGTATTACTTTCTTTTTCTCTGCAAAAGAATGTTAAAGCATGTTGTTTACCAAAAATGGCAGGAATCTAGTCACTTCTATTTTGTGTCCATAAACAGAAGTAAATGGGTGCTGCTGTTGTTCTTCAAAATATCTTCTTTGGGGTTCTGCAAAAGACAACGTGAGGCTGAGTAAATGAAAATAGGAGTTGTAATTTCAGAGTGAACAATCTCTTGAAATTAGCATGTCTAAAGAGAAATAGAGGTCATCTTTTACCCTGCACACAAACACTCAAACAATCTCCAAATTTACATCACTCTCCCCAGCATTTAGTTAAAGCCCGTAGGCCATGGTAACTCCAACATTAAAATGCGCTTTCCACTGCTATGTGAGTAATTAATAAGTAATTGTGTTAATTGTGTGTGTGGGGGGAGTCTCTCCTTTCTCTTCTCTGCTTGAGCTCCTCACTGACACGTGCTAATAACAGCGCCTGAGAGAGATGGAGGAGAGGGCCGCATAAACACACATTAAACATACTGAACATGTTCTTTCCGCTATAGATTGTGCGTAATTAATAATTAAACGGCCGCTCGTGTAATGAGTTGACCCGGATAACCCGTTCATTACTCACCCGGCAGACACATCGCTCAAACTATTTTTTGCAGTGCCCTTCGCTCCAGCTCCCTCAGGCCAGAGAAGGCGATGCCACGCTGCCGGCGACCACGTTTAGCTGACCATAGCCTTATTACTCACCGCTGCTGATTTACAACCTTCACATAGAGATGGATAGAGACGCCAGGGCTCCCCTGGACCTACTTTAGAGAGTAATCTAGTGCAGGCAGGGAGAAAGGCAGAGAGTGAATGTGATAATGTGACTTAAAAGAGAATAGAAAGTGTAACAAACTGAACCTGAGAGAATAAGAAAAAGTGCTTTTAAGAGAGACAGTAATAAAGATGATACCTGGCAGAGAAGATCATCATTACTGTTCAATTTCCAATTTCCAATCCATGAAAGAATGTTCAGTGCTAATAACTAATTCATGTGAATGCCGTGCCGGTAATGATAAAATGTTGGATGTGTCGTGAAGAACATGATATAAATTTGGGAAGGTCACAGATGGTTGATCTAATAATTTGACCACTTCGACTTCAAAAGCATGTCGGTAATGACTGTCCAGTTTGTTTGAAGGGCATCACCAAGATGGTGTTGTGTGTGTGTGTTACTGGTGTTACCATGGTGACCCTGGTATTAATAATCAGCTGCAAGGCCCTGTAAGGCTCTGGGGAAGGGTGAATAAACGACAAAATGAGGTGATGCATACAAGAGCTATTTTTTGTCCTCCGTCTCTCTCTTGTTTACTCTTTCACCTCTTTTATCGCCTCCCGTATTTGCCTTTTCTCATCTCTCATTCGTTTCTAGATCAGACACAGTGTTCTATACAACGTTGCAGGTCGTGCTTGCATTTTTTGTGCATCTTCACTTTTTCAGGACACACTCGTCCATCTGCATGGCGACCGTCTTTAATTGTCCCACTTCGCTTTTGTATGGAAGATTCAGGCTTAAATTCACCTCTGTAATTACTGATCTAATTTTGCCTGATAATTGCTGGCTGGCAATTACATGTATATTTACTGCTGGTATTGTGGAGGAAGACAGGCAGCGGTCTTGTTCTGTTTGTAGTGTTGGATAATGGCAGCAAGCTGCATAATATAATAGCGCTTTTATCATCATCCTCATCATGCAGCCGCCACATCAAAGACACCGAATGAAGGTGTTTGTGTGCTCGTGCGTGCACATCTGTTTGTGTACGTGGACATGAGTGAGGCCGTATGCGTCTCACTGTATTTACATGTGCCTGGTTGTACAAATTGCTGTGAATCTAGGTTTTTGGTTCCTTGCATGACTTTGTGTGTGACGAGCATGTGCTTGTGCATTTGTGTGCTTGTGCATTTGTGTGCTTGTGCATTTGTGTGCTTGTGCATTTTTGTGCTTGTGCGTGCGTACGTGTGTGTGTGTGTGTGTGTGTGTGTGTGTGTGTGTGTGTGTGTGTGTGTGTGTGTGTGTGTGTGTGTGTGTGTGTGTGTGTGTGTGTGTGTGTGTGTGTGTGTGTGGCTTGGCTTCCAGACTGTAAGTCTTGGCTGTGTAATGATGTGTAGCTAACTTAAAGCCCCTCCAGCTATATACATTTGAATAGGTGCATTTCACACCCCTAAATAATAGAATGACAATCCCAAAAACCTTTTAAAAACACATTGAATCATTATTATCCATCACATGTACGTATGTGCATAATTTGTGTACCGAAGTTAGTTTACTTGTACGCTTCGGAATAATTCAATTCCTACTGCCCATCACAACAGTTTTTCAACTCTTTGTACCTCACAAATAAACGTTTCTCAATAGAAAATCCATTCAGCTTCCCTTCCAAACATCAGTCCTTCCAAAACACCTTGAATATTAGTATTTATGTTTAAGGCTTTTTATTACCATCTTTAAATTTGATGTCATGTGTTTTTTTTAAGTGCTTAAATTCGTTTGTGTTACATTTGTTTTTGTGGGTAGACAAAATATGGGTTAAACTTTCTTAAATTTGATTGAATTTGAGTCAATTTTGTCCATGAAGTGTATCTGAATCCACAATGTGATTGATGTGTGTTCTATTGGCCCTATAAAAGGGGAAGAAGAGGAATTGTCCCATTTGTTTTAGTGTGTCTGTCTCTAAAGAGGTGTTTGATTTAATTTTCTTACGATGTTAACATTGTTCAGAGGTTGACGTCAGAGTCAAATGTTTTTAAAAACGATATGATTTTTGCAGTGTAGTCATGAATAGACCTCTCTTCCATTCTCTGCGTAAGTCTATGCTTTTTGTCTGTTGGTCTGTGTTTTTTCCATGTTTATGTATCAGAGATCTACTGTCCAACAAAGGAGGGGTTCAGGTGCAGCCAAAAATGATTAGAAACGGCTGCTTTTGACTTTCCACATGCACTACACCTCATTACGAATAATAAACCTTCGCCGACCCCGTCAAGGCCAAACAGAAGCTAAAAAAAGATATGATTCTTATCAAAGAAAGATGTCCTACTAACATTTATATTTCATAAAAAAGGAAAATATTTAATGTTTCTTGACAATGTAAGGTGTATGTGTCTTTGTGTGAACTTGTTTTCATATACTAATATAGTAACAAACTATATTGTCAGTATTTGACTCTTCTGACGTTAAGTACTTTCTGATATTTTTGTTGCGGTATGTTTTTGTAAGCTTGTGTATTTTATTCTTATTTTAGGACCCACCAGTGCTTCCTGTTGGTCAGTTCAGTGAGAAATTTGTCCACTTTATTACACAATGGTAAATAATCTCTTTCTTATTGTCTCTTACTTTGACACACAGATATAAAGTTTACATATATATGCTGAAAATGACATGAATTCACAAATCATCAGGGTAATTAAGCTGTACTGTAATACTAATTTGAAGGATGTGGATGTTGATCATTAACCCACATAATGTGCAACTGTTCTTCTTCTGTATGACTGTTGTAGATACGCACTTGTATAACTGAATTTATTGTGAACCCCATCTGAAGTGTTTTGGGAGAGGTGTGTAAATCTCATGCTTCATATGGCAGAACACACAACTGAATTTTCTTGTTCTTCTTAACATACTGTAAATCAATTAGACCAACTATACACAACAGTAAATATTTACTTGATGTTCGTCCCCGGTCTGTTGACCCTGCCTCAAAAACTTCCGCATCCAAATTTCTCTTTCAGAGATCATGCCCCAAGAAACCCGAATTCCCAGCCAGCATCTTGTATGGTTTCTCTTTAACTTCGGAGCCTGTGGGCATACTGGGTGAAGCCAGATGTTTTGGGATTTGTGTAACACCTGATGTTTACTTGCAATGCACTTTATTTACACAAACAGGTCACCTGGCTCACTTGTGCTACCCCTGCCTGATACAGCTCTTCCTACATCCCCTTCTATTAATAGCAAGTTCTGAGCGCATGTCATTCATCATGGTCCAAATGGGCCCCTCTGTAGGCCGCTCTGTCCCTATAATCCCTCCCATTCCTTATCTGGGTCAGTTTGACTAATTTACCCGCACTTAAGTGTGATCTGTGCCAAGGAGAATTGATAATTACTTACCTCTCCCTTTATCACTTTGAGGCCTGGTTAGATTAACCTCAACTGTACAATGATTAAAAAGGATGAGAAGTTTTGAAGGATGTAGAAGATGGACTGGATATTAGATCTGAGGGTTTATAAGCTGGCATTTTTTACAGAAAGTGTGATTATCACTGGGGGTTAATTGGTTTCACCTTCCAGTAAGTTTAATCCATTACTTATTGCTTGTAGCATTGTTTGTAAATACTAAAATTATTGTACCCAAAACATGTAATTTCACACTCTCATTTATAGTCACAAAAGATCATCTAGCCAAAATAAGCTCAAATTTACACTTATGTTACTATTTTACATACCTTTATACAAAATTTTAAGGTCAAAAATGAGGAAATATGCCCTGACTATTCATCATGAGAAAATAAAGGAAAAAATACATAAAAATATTTTATTACCAAAGAACAGTGGCCATAAAGACTATGTGGAAATTTATGAAACAATTTTAGTGCGCTTAGTTGCGTACGTTTTTTCACCCCAATAATTTAAAGTAAGTTATTTACAACATTTGAAGGTTGTGTATCAGTGTATAAAAATATAAATTTCCAAACATTCGTTTTGCTATTGTTTGTAGTTACCCAGGAGGATTTTTGAACCCGCAGTTCAGGTCCCATCATCATCATCAAATCGTGTTTATTATTACCTGAGACATTCTTAATTTGAAAAATCTAATTTTGAGAAAACGAGTATTAAAATTTTATTTTACCTTTTAACTTCACTATGATTTAAATCTTTGACATAGTCTAACTTAGTTTATATTTAATTTCTTTACATTATGTAAGGTGATTGTATGCAGGAAAAGTAAATGCCTTAAGCCAGGTTTTCACAGGCAGGGTCACAAAAACTAAAGAAGTGTGACAATGTCTCCAAGTGTATATTGAGGCATGGGCTTCAGGTAAATTACCTGTAGAGCTTTATTATATCTCCTTTACACAAGTTTTAACTGTACTAAAGCATAAATAATGTCAGCAATCAAATTTATTTTGTTTGACCACCCTTTGTGTTTAATGCAACTTTGGTACTACTGTATATTTGCAGATTATTTTGCTCTGGCAGCAGAAGGGTTATGAGCAAAAGTTCTTCAGTATTTCAGTTGTCTCAATTTTTTCTTCATGTAATAATAGATGCGATATGTGGTTGTGGAGCATTTACCATTGTCACACTCTTTGTTCATAAAAATTCTCACTGGATTAATACAATAAGGACCTTTAAGACACATTCTTGGAGGTACACCCATTGAGACCACATTCACAGATGTTTCCTCAAAGGCTTCCATTCCATTATTGACAAAGTTAAGTGAATGCTTAAACAATCAGTCAAGTGTATTCATACAAACCTCTTTTGATGAGAGAAGCAAGTCAAGGTTTCAAGATTTCCTCAGCCGTACAACATTTCCACTTTAATCTTAAGGAGTTTTGGCGCTTCTTTTTCTTTATTCTCTTTGAAAGAACAATGGAGGATTAATTACTACATCTCAAATGACATTTACAATGGCCTCTTCTGCTTCTGTAATCACAGTATGAGAAAGCAACCCAAAGAAAGACCTGCGCCAAACAACCTAATGGTAAGTCTTTTTCCCTGTCTCCATGCCAGTGCAGATCTTGAATGGGAAAATTTGACTGGGAATGTGTGTGAAGATTAGATGGATTGAAGGCTTTAAATGATACTGCGTTTTATTTTTAATCTTTAATGTAACCTTCATGACCATCTATTGAGTGTTTTTCAAATAATGAGTAACATGTGGATTCAGTAGTAGAAGAACATTACGACAAACAACAGTCTATATGTGTTTATTAAAACTTGGATTGAATCTGAATTAAAGCAGTTTGATATTATAATAAAAGTTTAAAGGCAGAATGTATGCTTCAGGCACCTTTAAAGACTGGGAATCATAATTTCTGTGCACATCATGAAGGCTTTAAGGGACTGGAAATTTCTTTTATAAACGCAGTCAGATTGTCAACTAGAGGTTAATGAAAGGATAAAATAAGGTATTAATGTGACTGGTAAGCTTTATGGTGTTGTTGCTGATGCAATTCTTTCTGAATAAGCATTTGCAGTGGTAAAAACAGAAATACAGCCTAGAAAAACTAATACAAAATTAAGTAGTTTTCATCTTTAAAAGAAATGATTTACCCTGAATTAAGTCTTCCTTAGAGAACACAGAGCTCTCATTTTATGACTAGTTTCAGTCCTTGAAAAAAGCTCTTATTTCTAAACCCTCAGATGTATACAATTTTCCTTGTAACTTTTCATTATTTGCATTAATGGCTGATTATTTTATTTTTCTGTGTCCTAAAAAAAAGCTAACATGGATAAAAATTATGAGTCTGAGAAACTCAACAGTTTGAAAAACTGTGGTCGTCTTCTGTGTTTATGCCACTGGGAGCAACTTAAAATCCCCCACTGTGTGAACTGTTGGAGTCTGATGTTGTGTGTCTGCTCGCAAGTTTGCACTTAAAGTCTTTAAAAGCTGTCAACATAGCAGCTGGGTTTTCAGCACCACGGACAGCGTGGTCCACAGAGATTTGACTGCTAATGCAGAGATGATCCATTCTGGATGTGCGTGTGTAATGAACATACTTAAAAGGAGAGTACACCTCAAAATAAAAATTTTGCTATCATTTACTAACCATTTAGTTATTCTAAAACCGTACACATTTTTTGTTCTGATAAACATAGAGAAAGATATTTGCAAGAAATCTTGTAATAGTTTTTGGACCCAATTGACTACCATAGAATATAATAATATAACATAATTTGAAGAATGTAAGACAAAAAGAAGTTTTTGAATACTAATGTAATTTTTTCTACTATAGGGCTCAATGGGGTGCTTTAACTCAATGGGGTGCTTTAACTGGTTATAAGCATTCCTCCAAATATCTTTCTGTGTGTTTAAGCAAACAAATACATTTTTAAAGCTTTGGAGCAACAAGAGAGTAATGAATGACAGAATCTTCATTTTTGGGTTAACTATCCCAGTATGTCCATAACTTCCTATCCAAAAATTTAGTTAAAGATCAAAATAAATAATTGCTTTGCATGTTTTAATGTATCAGCTTACATGTGGGGTTTAGTTTTAGGAATAGAAAAAGTCTTGGCACTAAATTTCATTTCGCTTGTGTAGATACAAATATGTGCTTTTAGTTTTATGTGCAGTGCAGTGATTGACATCTTTCTCCTCTGCTTAGAGATCTGTCATTGTCACTCAACGTTTTAGCACCTCTTCTCTTCCTCTGTCCTGTGCCACCCCCTCCCACTCCCTGTGGGCTGTCCAGGGGCTCAGCTGTAGCAGATATGAGCTTTAGCCTGGAACAAAAGCCGAAAGAGTCCTACTGACTCTCTGAATCCGTCACAATGCCACTATCCACCCCCACGTTTCCTGATTGTGTGGGCTGATGAGCTAAGGAGAGAGCTCGCTTGCATTCATGTGTTTTAAGACCCAGGGGAACAGCCCTTAAAAGACACACTGTCCCGTTGAATGCCAGCGGCCCGTGCCGGGGGGACTCTGATGAGAACAGGCTTTAAAAGCCCTCTGACACTGCTCTGATGACTTGTTTACACATTAGCACGCTGAGGAGCTTCTCAAACCCCCCAGAGGGCAATCCTACCTTTTAGCTCTCTGACACTGTCTGTCTGCCATCCCTTCCTCTCATCCCCCTGAGGTGTGGGGCTCTGAAGCTCTCAGTTCTTTTTGCAAATTTTTTTTAAATGTTCAATATCTGGAATGTAATCTCTAAAAACTGGTCCGGCTTATCAAGAGTTACACCCAAAAATCAATTACTTACTATCTTTTCATTTCAAACCTTTGTCTTTCTTTTTCCTGCAGAACACCAACAAAAGATATTTAGAAGAATGCTGGTAAGCAAACAGCAGTGGAACCCATTCCATCACCTGAATAAAACCAATGCAAAAGGAAATGGGTGCGAGTTACCAACATTTTTCGAAATACCTTGTTTGTGTTCTAAGAAGAAAGCAAGTCTTGCATGGTCAAGAGTGTGAGTCCTCCAGTTAGATGGTGACTGTTAAATTAAAATATCAGCAGTTATTTATTCTTTACATTGTTCAACAGCTCATATACATGGTTCCGCATCCATCGGGAGCTGGTCATTAGTATGCAAATCTGTAAAGACCCAGTTATTACGCCGACTTATTCACCTTTCCAACTCCGTGTCTATGGCACACGTTTTCTCTCGGCTTCAATATCAGCACGCACATACAATGACACGCATTCTACGGAGCTGTCGCTGTTCGCCAACACATTCTAATGAGGTGATGACCAACCACTTGTTATAATTGCTTTGGACTCCTTTTAATTTTCAAGCTTATTAATCATATGTAGAGTTATTTAAAAATGCATAAATTAATCTTAGATTAAAAAGCTTTTTAACAGACTCAAAACAATTAAAGAGAGAGGTGAGATTTCCCTTGGGTTTGGCAGTTTTACTTTAATGGAGAATTCAGGTGATTATCACACGTTGATATGGGACTGTGATTAATGTAGCCACACTTTTAAATGAGATTTTTCTATTTATTTATTTTTTCGTTCACGTGTTAAAACAGGAGATGATAATGACCTAACTAACAGAGTATGTGTTCTGCTTTATTCGAATCTGCGAGTGTGCTAAGCTTGCAGCAGGTGGGTTAATTAATGAAGGTCCAGTTTCTGGCATGCTCCGACACACACAAACACACATGGAACAGAGGGACACACAGGTGGTGGGGTTGGTGCATCCGTGATCCATCTCAGCACAGCCAAACAAGCAGGTGACCGTCTAAGCTCTGATTTATTTCAGGTCATCAGACACACATGCAAGCTGGCTACTTTAAAGTTGCGTTTTTCAAATACTGTCCGCTTTCTCCATGGCATCTTCTAAATCCGGTCAAAAAACAAACCAGGATCACACCTAAGCAGGCAGGCTCAACATACAGTGTCAAGTTCATCTGCAGAGCTGCATATTACAGCATCAGGTCTATGGGTAGAGCTGGTATTGGGCTACCCGGGCTTTGTGTGATTGATGAGATGGGTGCCTGGTTGAGCTGCCCCTCAGGATTGCCCTCTCCAACACTCCAGCACTGAGAGTGATTAACCTCACTGTGGCACAGGCGGAACTCACCATTATGAGGACACAACGATTGATGGCATTGCGTTGTCCTCATTGAGAGATTGAAGGAAGGAAGGAATGAATGATAAGCACCAGAGAATAGTTTTGCTTTCGTAGTTAATATGGCAACGTTTCAGATGTCTTCATTTTGTGTCTTTTGTTATTGCTTTGGATCTGATTAAGTTATTTCAAAGTTATCAGTATTTAAGAATTTTTGTGGCAAATAAATTAAAACTAATGACTTAAAATTAGTCACCTTTTTGTTTAAAACATTTATGACTTTCTTTCATTTGTAGAACATAAAAGAAGATTTTTTGAATATTTGTTAATTTATTTGGTTTTAATTCCAAGTGAATGGGTGATGTGGCTGTTCAATTCAAAATATTTATCTTTTGTGTGCTGCAGAATAAAGTCATACAGGTTTGAAATGACAAGAGGTTGAGTAAATGATGACACAATGTTCATCACCTTTTAACATCCCATTTAAAACATTATGAGTTATACCAAAGGACCGGCATTCAATAAATTGATATTATATCAGTTGTATTTTGGTATGAGAGGACAACCAAAATGAAAAAACTTAAATAAAAATGTCTCATTCTGTCCCTTTCTCTTTTCTTCTTTCAGGATCATCCTTTCATCATTCAATATGATGATGGAAACACAGAGGTCGTGTCCATGTGGGTGTGCCGCAGCCTAGAGGACCGCAAAGCCCGGCAAGCACAAGGGCTCATGTGAAGAACGGTGATACAAGATGGAATTATGTGAACTCCTTCTATATTAATCAGACTTAATTCTTCAACTAAACCTTGATAAGCAGATAAGCAGCAGCAGAGCTCACAGAACCTGATGTACAATTCAGTTGCAAGGATGGACTGTTTGAGAATAGCTTATGCGGCCTTTAGTACATTCACTAGCAATTTGACTTGGACATGCACATAAGAAATGTAATCATGGTGGTGAATATTGGATCGCTTCAACCAAAATTTTTAACTTTGTTCTTTGACAATGGATTTCTTGTCACTTCTTTTGCAGATTCCAAAGTAAATGTTTTAGCAGAAGATCCTCACGGGGGGCTGTTGCTTGCTTAACTCGAATTCAGTCGAATTTGAGTAAAAATAATGAGAGACTGTCTTTGTACTTAAAGCAACAATCTGGTTTTGCCACAACATTATGGCCGCATCATAAATCATCTTGGGTTCTGTAAAACAGTTTGGTTATAAAATATATGAGACTGTGTCAAGCATTGCTCCGTGCTGCAGCATAAGTCATGCGGCTGTTGTTTTTAAAGCCGCTTTTTGTTGAGTTTCACAAATGGGCTGCCAGGCTTGGCAATACCCCATTGAAGTTAGAAAAATGTGATGATATTTTGTCATGGTGGAAGACAGCGGATAGCAGCTTGTGCGGAGGCGTGGTGAATTGAAAGTTCAGATATTCCAGTCGTAACATTCTCACTATGAGAGCCCAACGGGTTCGCTTCTGCCTTAAAACCTCTATTGAACCAATTGTGAGTATAATTGTAGAGCTTTATAAAAAAAATGTTCATTACATTTTATTAATTTTATGCCTTGCATTTTGTGTTTGAGGCACAATTTGGAGCACAACGTGGTTAAGGAATTCATTTTTCATTATCCATTCTGTTTTACTTCCCATAGATCTAAACTTTCCTGCTATTGGTTTGCATCAGCTTTGTGAACTGTAACTTGCTGATAAGTTTTATTTTGGTAAGTGACATTGTTACATGGTAAATTTCTCCATAAAGATAGTAACAGCTCAGCAGTTCAAGTTTCATGAAGATGTTATGTTCCTTAGTAAGCTCATTTGCTTAAACACTGGATCGGATCGAAAGTGAATCCGCACACTTACTCTAACACCACTTTTTTCATGAACTGCATCGAAGAGCATCACCATACGTCAGCTTTTACACTGACAGCTGTTGGCAAATAAACACAAGCCATCACATCTGTCTTCTCTTCTGATACTGTAGGAGTCATTTTAATGTTTAATCAGTGTTACTTCATGGACTCCTTTGATGAAAGTGACATGTTTAAATGTTGTTATTCAGTGCCTGTAATATTAAAACATGCTTTAAGGTCATTTTTTATCAGAGAAAAATGTGCATAATGCTAAATTACATTTATTCTGTGTCACAAAAGCCAAATACATTATCTTTGTCTTTTTTAGCTGTAATATAAGTTATGTTATTTGTTATTTTTTTGGCACTTTCTCAGTTTCAATTTGTGAATTGGTTGAATTAGAATCTGGTCAAATAACTTTTTAGGTTTAGGACGACTGTCATTGTATGTCTCTGATCTTTGAGAAACAGGTTCAACATCAGGCAATTCACTAAATAAAAGTTTTCAAATATAGTTTTAATTGTCTGGCTTTTATACTCAAATTAATGTTGTGATCTAATGCCATTAAAATGCTTTGCGTTCCTCAAATGACAAAGAAATTCAAAACTTTCTATTAATGTCCTAAGGCCCAAATAAGGAAACTGATGAGAGACAGTTACAGTTTCTAGGTATCATCAAAACAACTCAAGATGTTAAATTATCCCTTTTTGAAATGTCTTTTATTTCACACACTTAACAATTAACACTGGAATGCATATCAAGCAATGCCTGCGCTCTTAACATGGTTTATAAAATACATTATTATTCTTATATAATTCTACAATATTCTATCATATTGAAACCCATTCAGGGTTTCTAGTCTTATCTCCCAGATGATGAGCATTAGTTCACACACAAGTGTGTTTAAATGATGGTATTTGATTACACATAATTCATTAGTGGTCATGGGTTTGTCTAGTGTTGGGGTCCGTATACAGGATGAATATAGTGGGAATCTGATACAGAGGTCGGAGTCACTCTCCCGCCCGCATGAGTGCATAATGAACCGGATCACTGATAGTGTTCCCTTACACATCCTGACCCTAATGTTTACAATAACGTCTGATGTATCGTTATGTTGATCAATACAAAAAGCATGAGAAATGTCAATGTTAAAGAGCCTTTATTGCACTGAAATGTGGAGTTCAATCTTGGATAGATAAAAACACCATTTCCATTATAAGCAAATGTATGCTTTTTCAGCCTACCCATCATAGCTGTAGAAAACTGATGTGAGAGGTGAATTACCTGTGAAAAATAATGTGTGTGCACATGTGACAGATTGATGTTTAATTTCTTTTTAAGATATCTCAGTATGAACATAAGCCTGTGGACTTATTCTTTTTTGACAATTTACAATGGGCCTCACACAAATTAATTACGTTTACATTTATTCATAGGTGATGCTTTTATCCAAAACGACTTAAAAGTGAGGTTAACAACAAAGCAGTACAAGGCATACATAAGTGAAACAATACTAGTCCTACAACACAAGTGCAGTCAAGATTTTTTCCTATTCTTAATTATCAATGATATTTGAAGAAAAACATCAAAAAAGTGTCAATTGTTTGTAGGCAAAATCAGGTGATTCACTAAATAAAATACTTTTTTGTTTGCATTTTATAATCAAATATGCTTCACGGTGTGAGCTAATGCCACAATAACGCAATGCTTTTCTTACGTTTAAGTATTTTCTCAAATCATCGATACAAGTGACTTTATTTTATTTATACTCTGTTAAGAATATGTTGATGTATCTGGTCTGTAGTAGACTAATGAAATACAATTTCTTAAGTTTGAAAATCAGTTCTTTAGGTGTCATCTAAACAACTCAATGTAACTTATATTATGAATTAGAAATTGCCATTGCCACACTAGTGTGTTTTGACACATCATGCAACATTATGTGAACAATGCCAAATCCATAGGCATACAGATAACATATTTGCAAACCAAATGATGCATTTTAAACAGACTTTATTAGAAGAGGCCTTGAGTTTAAAGACACTCAGTATTTCTCCTTCTGTGTGTATTGTAAGCCCACAGACTGCTGCTGTAATGCAACCTTTCTCCTGCAGTCCGCTTTGATTAGTGCAAGGGCCGGACGAGCACTGAAAGTCCTGTTCACAGCCATTACCAAGATTCCTTTATCAATGTCTAGTAATTAAAATGTCACCACTTAATTTTCAGGCCACGGAGAACCTCTTGTAGCAATCTTTTCCTAATAAAAACAGTAATCGAAACGCTATTTTCACTCGAAACAAAAAGGTGGCGGCCGGCGACTCGGAGGTGTCAAGGCGACAGAGATCAATACGAGAGAAGCTGATTGATCTGACGCTAAAGTGAAATGTATTGGGCTCGTGCTTTTATAGTGCGTGGATATAGCAGTGAGTGTAGAACACTGGTTCTCAGTGGATGCGTTTATTAAACCTCTCTTGCTGAATTAGTCTGCCTTTGATTTATGTGCCAATCTTCTCAATGACCTCGAGGACAAGATCTCTTTATTTTTCCTCTGGTTTGAAATAGAAATGTTTCCTGGTTGTTCTTTCGTTCCCTGAATACCTTGAGCATCTTGAGAATATATATATAGTTTTGAATGATGGCTGCACATATGCAATAGATTTATTTGTTCCTCTATATATATATATAGAGGAACAAATAAATCTATTGCATATGTGCAGCAAATAAATCTATTGCATATGTGCAGCCATCATTCAAAACTGCACGTATGAAATTTATACTGTAGGCAGTTTTCATTTTAATGCATGTACGTCTATTTTAATTTGTTCTTTTTGGTTAAAATGATATTTGAAATTGTGATTTTAAAGCAATGATAACATAAACATCAGATTTTAATTTACAGACCTTATTATTAACCCCCCCTTAGATTTATGTCATATTTATTACAACTAAATGTCTAGACACACTTACATCACCATCAATGGGTCGTCTGCTACAGCAAGACAACTACTAAAATATTAATTAAATATTTAAATATTAAAAATGTAAATACTTATATATTAATAATATTTCATATGATTTTTTTTACATGGTATTATTTAATTCAGAAATATTCTCTCGGTTATTTCTTTGATATTTGACAACTGGCCTGTATAATGTTTCCTTAATTAGTATACTCGTGTAATGTAATATCTTGTTTATTAATGAGCCAATAATGGCATATGTCGTCCTGTAACACAATATAAATCGTATTGATTTAACCGTTATGTAAAAACAATCATTGATTATTTCATAGCATGTCCAAGAGATTACTAAGCACATTTCATTCTTAACTAATCTGGTTTGACAGTTAATATAGTCATAATTGTGGCTGGAAATATTGCACTATTACGATGGAAAATGTTTGTTTAGAGTTTAGAGTTACAGATAATGTTTGTTTAAATGAAGAAACATATTTTACATGGTCTGATTAAATGATGACAGGGGGATTTGGTAAAAGATATGTGTTGTGTAGTTGTACCTGCTCGGGGGAGGATCCAGTTTTTAATGACAGTCTTGTAGGACATGTGAGCCCCTGTCTTCTTGCCATACACCTAACAATGCAGCATCGAGTCTGATCTCTAAATAATTAACAAGAAAGGAATAATTACAGAATAAAATTGTAATTATTGTCGGGCCAGAACGATGCTTCTTGGTTGGGAAAGGAGACACGACCAGGCAGATCTGGTTAAAGTTTCCCTTTCCATTAATATTGAATGAGATTTAGCCGGTGGCACCTTGGTCATAGGGCATAATAAAGTGTCGATTTAAAGTTAAGGAATGTTCAAAACTTGATAACATATCGAAATAAACGAAGTGACCTTTTTCTTTAAGATTGCACTTTAAATCTTAAATGTAAAGCTGGGATAATTTGATTGATTCAAATATTCTTAAAATAAAATAAGTGCTTTAGATTAGATATTTAACTATAAATGTTCATTTTTGCGACTGTATGAAGCAGGAAATAAATTCATTTGATTTTGTTTGGAATAAAAAAAATTAATTAACAGCTTAATGCTATATTAATCATGCTAACAATCAATTTAAACACCGTTTAAAATATAACCAATTCCATCATCAGGAGTTATCTACCAATGCTCTTCATACGTCAATCAAGGCTGATGATGTCGGACACGTCACTGAAACATTTCTGACAAACAAGTGTCGAATGTCGGATTTTTCTTGGATGGCACAACTCCGTCTGGCCTCATATTGATATCTTTACGTCAGGACTTAGTTGGGGTTAACTGAAGGGCATTGGTCAGGTTTTAAATAGTTAATAATGCCATATAGAGTTGCACCACTTACCTCAGCTCATTGCTCTGATATATCACTGTTTGTACACCGCTCTCACTGGCTGCTGTGTTTAACAAATGTGTATCATTCACTGGAAGACATGTGACATAAAAGACACTGACCGCCAGGCTGTAATGCCAATGTTCAATGTTATATTGTCTGATAAGTTCAAACCTATCTATCTATCTATCTATCTATCTATCTATCTATCTATCTATCTATCTATCTATCTATCTATCTATCTATCTATCTATCTATCTATCTATCTATCTATCTATCTATCTATCTACCATCTATCCATCTATCCATCTATCCATCTCAATAAGAATTGGCAGTGATCTTTGTTTTGCAATTGTGGAAGCAAACGGTTAATACCAGAATTGGATTTGATCTCAGTGGGTGTGCCTTTCCTATTCTTTTGGCGTCCCCTCTTTTGAATTAGATCGCACACAACCTATTAAGAAGAGGCATGAGCTTCGGGACTGCCATGTGGTCACTCCGTGTGCGCTCCCATCACCACGCAAGAGAGCTGAGTGGGATGGAAAGCCTAAAGCTGATTTAGGAAGGAGGAGAGAGGAACACTTCATCTAACCCCGAAGTTCTCCCCGCGTACTGTGGACGAGTCACGGACGTTTTTATCCTTTATTCGGGCCTGTTTATTCAACGGACAACCTTTACTAATCTGAGTTCTTTACCTGATTAAAGGTATGCTTCTTTATATATCTCTATTTCAAGTTTTGTTCTTGAAATTCGCTGCTTGGATGAGAATTTTTGTGAGTGTTTGGAATAGAACAGGGTTGTTTTATACAAATTGCACAGCACTATAAGTAACAAAAAATTTGTTATTACACACTGCATTAAAGAATATATGAACCTAAAGAATACTCACCACCATATGAGTATTTAAACAGCATGTGGATTTAGGAGGTCATCCGAGGAAACCAGGCATAAGATTCTCTTGAAAAGCTCCTCACGCAATGTCTTAATTATAAATGATAAGACTTTTATTAACAGATCGAATTCGAACAACGCATGCTGTGTAATTACAAAGAAAGCAGCTTAGTGTTTCTTTTCCTTGTTGCTAAGCTCATTGGCATGGCTAAAAGATGCTTCCCTTCTGCCTCTTTTGCGTATTAGAGGGATAAGAGGCCTTTAAGTAATCGCTCCGGATTCTGAGCCGATTTGGAGACTTTAAGCAATGATGCAGGCTCTTAGGTCAAAGAGTGTGGGATACTGAGGTTAGTTTCGAGCACACAGTTTTGTGTACCCGTACATTTAAATCAGCGACTCATAGGACCTCTGGTTTAACACGTATGGATACAATGCATCATTTCAAATATGAAATGACTGTAAGGCTTTCAGGCTATGTACTATACAAACCAATGCTGTAGTGTAAAAAAATGATTGAAATACAAATAAAATAATGTTAGCTCAACACTTATTATTCTATTTTGTTTTATTAGTATGAGAGACAGCCTTCGTATTTAGTTTCAATAGATTTTCGAATTTCTGCTTCCTCCGCAGGCTTCAGAAATGGAGTCGATACCCAGCCAGCTGTCAACGGGACGAGATGCATCTTCTTCCCCCAACTCCAAGCAAGAACTTCAGCCATATTCCGGCAGCAGCTCGCTGAAACCAAACCAAGTGAGCGAGACCGCGCTCTACGGAGTGCCCATCGTGTCTCTGGTCATAGATGGTCAGGAGCGACTGTGTCTGGCCCAGATCTCCAACACTTTGCTGAAGAACTACAGCTACAACGAAATCCACAACAGACGGGTGGCACTTGGGATTACATGCGTGCAGTGCACACCTGTGCAGCTGGAGATCCTGAGACGCGCCGGGGCGATGCCCATCTCCTCCCGCCGCTGTGGCATGATCACCAAGCGGGAGGCCGAGCGCCTCTGCAAGTCCTTTCTCGGGGCTCACAATCCTCCCAAATTGCCCGAGAACTTCGCATTCGACGTGTCGCACGAGTGCGCATGGGGAAGCAGGGGAAGCTTTATCCCGGCGAGGTACAACAGCTCCAGGGCGAAATGCATCAAGTGCACTTATTGCAATATGTATTTTTCCCCCAACAAATTCATCTTTCATTCTCACCGCACACCCGAGTCCAAGTACACCCAACCGGACGCAGCAAACTTCAATTCATGGAGACGCCACCTCAAACTGACCGATAAAAGCATGTCCGATGACATTTGCCACGCGTGGGAGGACGTCAAGGCCATGTTCAATGGCGGGAGCCGAAAACGGGCAATGCCAGGGGGCGGCTCGGAGATGCCATCCCCACTGAAACCGCAGGCACCGGGCAATATTGCCCAGACCAGTTCCCCTGATGTCCCCCACAAAACTTTGCGTTGCGATGATGACCGCGGAAGCCTCAGCATAACCAACACCGTGCGTAGCTACCCCGTCATCCCGGTGCCCAGCAAGGGTTTTGGCATGCTGCAGAAACTCCCACCTCCCATGTTCCCCCATCCCTACAGCTTTCCAGCATTCGGACTGTGTCAAAAGAAGGACGATGGAGTCGTTGAGCCAAACAAGACCAATGTACCAGGTGTGTTCTGGCCCGGGGCGAAGGACGGGCTCTACCCATCGTTTCCAATGTTCTGGCCCACCACAGCCACGCTGCCCTTGCCATCATATCCACCAGCACACCCCAAACCACACACGGACCTCATGGTAAGCCGACAACCCGAAGCTGATATCTCAGAAAGTGAGAGAGGGGCAAACACACCTGGAGACAGCCTGTTCGACAGCGAGAGATGCTCCAGCTCACAATCACTCAGAAATGATGAAGATAAATCAGGGGACGAGGCAAAGTCAACAGAGGGTCTACCTGCCACCCCTAGAAAAATCAGCTATGTCTCTGCATTCAGACCAGTGGTTAAAGACGCAGAGAGCATAGCCAAACTCTACGGGAACAGGGATGCCTACAGTGGTGCCCACCCTGGCCATTTGTCACCAGACTTTGTGAGTGAGAGCTCCAGCTACAGATCTGCGTCTCCGTGCGTGGACAGTGGGGAAGAACCAGATGTGGACGTCGAATCCCACAGACTTCCAGAGGACGAGGAGTCCGTGCAACTTTCCGTGGATGATCGGCAGAGTCCCGTGGGGGAAATCTCATTGGGCAGACACACACCACAGCCAGATGAAGAACAGGAAGATTTTGGTGACATTTCTGATCAGAAGCAAATCAAGCAGCTGGCAAAGAAAAGTGATGCCAATGTTTATGACGTGAGTATGACTCACACACACTTACATTTAATGCTACCAAAATATCGAATCTCAAACAATTAAAAAATCGAATTTAAATTAAAATGTCATTTAATTTCAAATTAAAGGTGCCATGCATTGAAAATGCATCCTCAGCATTTGGGTTTATTTTCAGCAGTTGTTTTCCTTGAAGCATCACACAAACAGAATAAGGACACTCATTACTTTGAATAGCACTTTTATTTCGCTATAATAGCGTTTAATTGTGTTTAATTGTGAGCCTCGGGATTTTAGTGCCACAGTTTCTATTTCTATGTCGTTTGCAATTTACTTTGTTATGGATATGTGGTTTAAATTCCATGTTTATAAATACACACCGATCTAAATAAAAGGGCCCAGCAGCGCGTAATTGTGGCAAATTAAATGTTTAGAAGGAATGGTCAGGTCGGGGTTTGCCCGCGGGTTATAAATGCATTGGTGAAAGGGTTCCCCTGTGGTTCCTGCCCCCGTTTGAGAGAAAATCATTCCTATTGTTAGTCCATCTGATCAAATTTACCCTATAATATGAGCAATTTGCCTTGATGGAATACTCTCAGATCAGTGAAGAGGACTAATAATGACAATCTCTGATCGAAAAAGAAAAGAAAAAATGATGCATAATTGGGGTTGTGATTATTTGTAATGGTTGCTTAATTTTGGCAGGTGTACCCTCGTGAAAAGGAGCCCGATTCTGCTTCTAAACTTTCTCGCAACGCAGACGAATCAAACGGTGAGAAATATCATTCATTTAAATATAATTGGGATTAATGTGATAAATTTGATTTAAGTGGATTTAAAGAATATGTTGGTTCAGCGTTGTTTAATTGTTGGCCTTCACGTTTTTCTGCATAGGTTCTCTGACGTCACAAAATAATGTCACGGAAGACGAATGTGAACCGCAAAAATCACGTCATGACCAAATTGGTTTCAGGAAAGAACACCCGAGTAAGTAACTTGTCTCAAATTGCCATAATAATTGTTTTTATTGTTTTATATTATTCTAATAATTTTTTTGTGTTTATTTCAATTTAATTATTTTATAAGTGTGTTTTATTTTTATATTTAATGTTTTTGCAGACGACGCCGCGCTGCGAAGTTCTGATACCAGATTTCTTTTTTACGAGAAAAACATCGAGAATATGGCGAAAGGTAATTTTAATTTAATTAAAAATGTATGTTACGTTATAAAACGATTTAATTATATTTTGTCTATATAAAATTGATTTAATAATTATTATTAGACGAACACGTTTTTCATCATGACGTAGATTCTGTATATACGTAATTTTTTCATATTGTCATCTGTTTTTACATACACCGCACATATAGAACACGTGCAATATCTACACAATTAGCATATGTACATTCCTGAGAATTGTCCTTGAACTGCAGACGATCTACATTGCGTGGATCGTTCTCCACACACCCCTCAGGCTTCTGTCCTAATTATTTTGCAATGTCATGCTTGAAAACACGAGGAAATCGAGTGAAAATACACGACACGTCTCTTAAAATTAAAAATACTCGGCATCATCTTCTTTACAAGAAGGAAGCTTACTTGAAAACTGTATTTGGTGATTAAAAATCACAGTAAAACAATCAAATGTCTGATTTGTATTTGACAGAAGAGCTCCAAAAGCAGCTCATGGAGCAAGTGGAGCTTAGAAAAAAACTGGAACGAGAATTTCAAAGTTTGAAAGGTATTTATGAGATTGTATTTTCATGGGAACAAAATAAGATAAAGCTAATTTTATCTCCTTATTTAAATCCTTTGTTCTTTTATTTTAATACATGTTGACTCTAACAGATAATTTTCAGGATCAAATGAAGAGAGAGCTGTCTTATCGAGAGGAGATGGTCCAGCAGCTGCAGATTGTAAGAGGTACGGAATGCATATCTATTTATAATTAAATGAAAGGACATAGAAGACCATGAGAAAGTGACACTTGCATATATTAAATTCATATGACAGAGAACAGGTCACAGGTAATTTAAACACCGGTGTTTGTGGCCCTTTCCCTACTGATTTATTTTTTCTTTTTATTTTATTTAGACACATTGTGCAACGAGTTGGATCAGGAGAGAAAGGCTCGTTATGCAATTCAGCAGAAACTTAAAGGTAATTTAGAATTTGTAATTTATTATGAAAAGAAACAAACAAAAAAAGAGAAATAACTCTTTTTAAATATATTAGAATCGATTCAAGATATTTCAATTGATCTGTGTGGACTACAAAAATATGCAAGTGCTACTTTTTCAGGATACCATAAATTGCTTATGCTTAAAGTACATTTACATTACATTTACATTTACATTTACATAATTAAAATACAACTTTAAGTGGTGAAAAATGGAATGCAAACCTTTTTCATGTTCATGCATTAGACATATAGAATGGGTTACATTGTATTATACATCATTCTGTGAAATTTTTATGTTAACTTACATATTTATTTTTACCCCAAAATTTTTTATTTCCTATGTTACTTGTCATTTGTCTTGTCACTTAACATTGAGTTCTGGAAGCTTCTGTAATGATGAAAAGACAATTGTGTAAGCACACTTGGCAATAAAGCTCATATTGATTCTGATTCTGACATTTAACTGAAGTTAGTATCATTTGGAAAAAAACTTATAGATTGACACATATTTATTTACCTCTTATCTTGTTTTCATGGCACTAAATTTACCTTTTTCCTAGAAGCTCACGACGCTCTTCACCATTTTTCCTGCAAAATGCTCACTCCTCGACACTGTACGGGGACATGCACCTTCAAGCCACCACTCTTACCACCTTAACTTACAGCTGCATCCCAGGGAGGCCGTACACTACTGTAAAAACTGTACCACAGCCCTCTAGGACTTCTGCATTCCCACTGTATTTGGGAGGTTTTCTCAATATGCACACTAAAAACTAAGGACTCCTGAACTGCAACCTTCAGAGTGGATGGGAATATCTAAGAGGACATCCAAACAATGGATGGGATGACAACAAACAGTAAAATAAATACACTGTTATCTATGTATATAGGTTGATTTTTAATCAATACAAATACATGATATGTGGCAATGTGCAATGAACTGTAAAATGTGAAATTTCATAAACCGAAATTGTTGATTATTCTAATTATTTATGTATTTGTGTTGTCACATTCATTCCTTTTAGTCTAAATGAATACACTGCTGTGCTTTCCCAAATCAACCATGTATCTTAAATCTTAAGCACTTTATAAAAGCAACCTCTCAGACCTACCTATCCAAATTGAATTGACCCCAAAATCTTTTTAATAATTGTTTAGTGATATCAAGTTTAAATTAGCACTTATTTCTTATTCTCTAAATAACAAATCCAGAATAAAAAAAGGATGTTGTTATAACACGTTAAAGTGCTCAATCTAAATGCTATAAGACTTCTGGAGTGATTTTTTCCATAATAAAGTTATCTCTTGCCTCATTCTTGAATAAAAGTATTGACTCAAATCACAAATACTTTTTTTATTTTACCAATAATGTTGACAATATTTTATATCTGGACTTACACAACTTAACTTACACTTCTCATGTTTTCTTTTTTATATTTAAAAAATCATTGTAGGCTCAACAAATGATAGGCTTGTGCTTACCTGTACCTGGTCAGTTTACAACATTTTTACACCTCAAGGAACAGATCATTGTATATATATATATATATATATATATATATATATATATATATATATATATACATACAAATGATAAAAGTAAGGTTTCAGAGCATAAACTAAAGCAGTATGATCTCAAGTAAATTTGCTGTTTTATTTTTATTACACTACACATCTAATATCTGCACATGATTTGCCTACAAACATGTGTTTACTGTTTTACAGACTTAAGACTGATTGTCAGAAACCTCTGGATCTCTTTATAAGAAAGCTGGGAGTTCCTTTTATTGGGAAATACAATACCTCCATCTAGTGTTAGAGCACATTCCGTTCAGCACAGTTGAAGTGCATGTACTCAAAAGTCTTCATTGAAAACGTTTTCTAGTAGTTAATAGGTTTGATAACTTTTTTATTTATGTTTTTTTCTCATAACGTCTGACATTTTAGTACCTGGCTGAGTGGACAGCATTTGACTTTGAGAATTACATATAGAAAGTCAGCTAAATATGATCCCAGGCATTGTGCCTTAACTTCATTATTTAACAAAGGTGTGTGAATTTTTATGACATACATGTCATGGCATGTGTACCTATATCCTCATAAAACATTGACTTTAAAATCATGCACAATTATGGCACAGATGCTGTTTGCCTTTTGAAAAACCAGCTGGTAGTGTTGCCAGATTGAATTGATGGTTCACCACCCAAAAACTGTCCAAAACCCGCCTGAACGCACTCAAAACCACCCAAAATATGTCACAGAACCCCCATTAAAAATTTACAACATAACATAACCCAATTCATTTATAATGACGTTTATTTAGGTTATAATATCAATTTTGTAGTTATACTAACAATTCGAATTTAAAATTCACTTTCTCCCCTCAATAAGAGCAGAGTATAGAGCAGCCAGTGTTCATTATATGTAAATTACAAAAACAATTAAACGTTCCAGGTCGTTTTTAAGGGACCTTAAGCTTAAAGTTAGCCATTTGCTTTGACTATTATGGAGGAGAAAAACTCTTCCATTCACTTAATCCGCAGAATATGATAAGTTCTTCACTTATTGTGTATGATATGTTTATTTATGTATGTTAAAGTGTGTTAACTAAACATGATGCTGAACAACACAGCTGATCATCTAAATGAAATTTTTCTGAATTATGTGTCATCAGACCAAGCTGTCACACGGAGAGATTGAAAGTGTATGAGTTTCGGTTCTGAGAGTCGATTCTTTGTAGTGGATAATATTGTCCTGTTTTCTCTTTTGGATAATGAAACAAACCAAAGAAAACAGATTTAACACAGAAAGCAAAGTCACTAACAAAATTAGATTGGATAAATGTTAACAAATCTGACCAGAATTTCTCTGTGTGGGTACACTGCCAAAACAAGTGAATGACATCTTCATCAGAAGAGACAAAAACAGCAGTTCACTTCAATATCTGACTTATATTTTCTTAGGAATGTTTAGGTTGGGTAACATTTATGAATTAATTTAAATGTTATTTCTTTTACTTTATTGGTAAGGAGATACTTATGAGACATCTTTATCAGCAGGTAGGGACGCGACTTTATTTGAACAGAACATTTTTTATTATATATGTTATGCACACAGTGTG